>LR738712.1:229567148-229672165 GCA_902687465.1 Secale cereale
CCCCCCCGGCAAACTTGTGCGGGAGGAATCCTCCTTTGAGAAAAGAAAAAAAACGGAGGGAACATAGGCATGGAGCTTTGCGGCTCGTTATTGCTTACCGGGGGTGTGGGCTGCACAAAGTGTCATATAATACATGCAAGAGAAAATAAAAAAAGGCATGAAATGACAAGTTGTGCAAGTCACAAAAGTTTTACTGATGCACGGGGTGTGCGCCCGGCTTTGTACAAGGGTTTACATGCAACAGCGGCAAGACTTGTACAAAAGGTGGTTGCCGGAGCGGATCACGGCAACCGTGCCTTATGGGTGAAACTTGCGAAGATGCTCAATGTTACAGGAGTTGCTCACAGGTAAGCCTTCTTCGGTCTCAAGGCGGACAGTGCCGGGCCTTGTGACTTGTCTCACCCGATAAGGGCCTTCCCACTTCGGCGTCAACTTGTTGGAATTCTTGGCGGACTGAACACGCCGAAGAACAAGGTCGCCTTCCTCGAGACTTCTGGCCTTGACTTTGCGGCTATGGTAGCGGCGCAAAGCTTGCTGGTATCGAGCAGCTCGTACAGCAGCCTGAAGACGGTTCTCCTCGAGGAGCAGTGCATCATCTTGCCGCAACTGTTCTTGCTCGAGCTCATCGTAAGCGAGCACTCGAGGAGACCCGTATACGAGTTCCGTGGGGAGAACTGCCTCTGCTCCATAGACAAGAGCAAAGGGTGTCAGTCCGGTGGCTCGATTTGGTGTCGTCCTGATTTACCAAAGAGCAGCCGGCAACTCCTCGATCCAGTTTCTTCCTCATTTGCGCAGCCTGTCGAAAGTTCTTGTCTTGAGCCCGCGCAGTACTTCAGCGTTTGCCCTCTCCGCTTGACCGTTGCTCCTTGGGTGAGCAACAGAAGCGAAGCAGACCTTGGCGCCAAGGTCTTGGACGTACTGCATGAAGGTGCGGCTTGTGAACTGTGTGCCGTTGTCGGTGATGATCCTGTTAGGGATTCCGAAACGGCAAACAATTGACCTGAAGAACTTGACTGCTGACTGTGCGGTCACCTTTCTCACTGGTTCCACTTCCGGCCACTTTGTGAACTTGTCGATAGCGACGTACAAGTACTCAAAGCCCCCGACTGCGTGGGGAAAGGGGCCGAGGATGTAGAGCCCCCACACCAAAAAGGGCCAGGACAAAGGGATCGTCTGGAGAGCTTGAGCTGGCTGATGTATTTGCTTGGCATGGAACTGGCACGCTTCACACTTGGTTACTTGTGCAGTTGCATCTCGGAGGGCTTCTGGCCAAAAGAACCCTTGCCGGAATGCCTTCCCGGCAAGTGCTCTTGCGCCAATGTGGTGGTCACATATGCCTCCATGTATCTCTGCCAACAGCTTCTCTCCATCTTCCCGGGAAATGCACTTCAATCTGACACCATTGAGTCTTCTTCTGTACAGTTCATTGCCGATGAACTGGTACATACTTGACTGCCTGGTTATTCTCTCTATCTCTTCTGGCTCTCCGGGAAGTTCTCCAGTTTGAAGAAAACGGACAATTTGCTGTGCCCAGGTTGGAGCTTGAGGCTCAACAACAAGGACTAAAGGCATCAGTGCTGCTGCGGGAATGTCAGCTTCTACGGCAAGAACTTGCAGCTCTGCCGGAGCTGGACGTTCCCCGGCAAGCCTGCCGGGGAAAGACTTGTCGGGAACGCCTGCTTCAACTATACGAACCTTAGGGTTCGCAGGAGCAGACTGTTCCTCAGCAACTTGGTCGTTGATCTTGGGGACATTGGTGGCGGCTTCAGGAAGATCCGCCAGCAAGTAGTCACCGGGGACCAACTTTCTCTTCTTGCTTTGCCCAACTGATGGTGTAATGGATGGTTGAGTTAGCTTGAGCACGAAGATCCCTGGTTCCACAGGTAGCTTCAGTGTAGCGCACTTTGACAGGCCGTCTGCGATATCATTTTGAGCTCTTGGAACGAGCTCCATCTGTATGCCTTCAAAGTGCTCTTCAAGCTTTCTCACTTCGTTGACGTAAGCTTCCATCAATGGGCTCTGGTAGCTCTTGTTCACTTGTCGGACAACCAACTGCGAATCTCCCCGGACAATCAGCTTCTTGATCCCAAGTTCTTCTGCAATTCTGAGGCCGGCAAGCAAACCTTCATACTCTACAGTATTGTTTGTTGCTTGCTCCTTGGGAAAGTGCATTTGGACAACGTACTTGAGGTGTTCCCCGGTGGGTGCGACAAGTAGCACACCAGCACCGGCGCCTTGTAGCGAGAAGGCACCATCAAAGTACATTACCCATTCTTTGCTTGCTTCCTTGACGGGGATGCTTGTCTCTGCAATCTCTTCGTCTGGTGTTGGTGTCCATTCTGCTATGAACTATGCCATGGCTCTGCTCTGGATAGTTGAAGTACTTTCAAACTTGAGACCAAAGCTTGACAGCTCCAGTGCCCACTCGACAATCCTGCCTGTTGCTTCTGGATTTTGCAATATCCTTTTCAGCGGAAAGCGAGTGACCACTGTTATCTCATGTGCTTGGAAGTAGTGGCGCAGCTTTCTCGAGGCCATGAGGAGGCCGAAAACCAGCTTTTGCACACCAGAGTATCTTGATCTAGCCCCCTGCAAGAGGGAGCTGACAAAATAGACTGGGCACTGCACCATCTTCTTTTGCACTTCTTCTCGCATCTGCGCAGACTCTCCCTTGTCGGGGCCAGAGCTTGTCGGGGAAGCCCCCTGCTTGTCGCTGGACGTGCTTGCCGGGGCTGTGGGCTCCTCATCTGCCTCCCTTTCCGCTACTAACGCAGCACTAACCACTTGATTGGTTGCTGCTAAGTATATCCGCAACTTCTCTTGCGGCTTAGGTGCGACAAGTATTGGAGTGGAGGATAGGTACCCTTTCAAGTCTTGCAGCGCTGCCTCCGCATCCGGAGTCCATTTCATTGGACATGCCTTTTTCAAGATTTTGAAAAACGGCAGGGCGTGTTCTGCAGACTTAGAAATGAACATACTAAGAGCAGCCACACATCCAGCAAGCCTCCGTACATCCTTGACGCGCTTTGGAGCTTCGATCTGCTCGATGGCTTTGATCTTGTCGCGATTAGCTTCAATCCCCCTCTGGGACACAAAGAACCCGAGAAGCTTGCCGGAGGGGACTCCGAACACGCACTTCTCGGGGTTCAGCTTGAGTTGTATCTTGCGCAGATTTGCAAAGGTTTCATCTAGGTCTTGAATCAGGGTATCCTTGTCCTTGCTCTTGACCACTATATCATCCATGTAAGCTTCTACATTCCTGTGTATCTGTGGCTCAAAAGCAGTGTGGACCACCCTTGCAAATGTTGAACCCGCATTCTTCAATCCAAAGGGCATGCGTATGAAGCAGTAAGTGCCACATGGAGTAATGAATGCGGTCTTCTCTTCATCTTCTTCAGCCATGAATATCTGGTGGTATCCGGAATATGCATCAAGAAACGAAAGCAACTCACATCCAGCCGTGGAGTCAACGATCTGGTCAATGCGCGGCAAGGGAAATGGATCTTTGGGACAAGATTTATTCACATCAGTGAAGTCTATACAAAGCCTCCACTTACCATTAGCTTTGCGCACGACAACAGGGTTGGCCAGCCACGTGGGATGAAGAACACCTCTAACAAGGCCTGCCGCTTCCAACTTCCTGATTTCTTCAGCAATAAACTCTTGGCGCTCCACCGCTTGCTTCCTGACCTTCTGCTTGACGGGCCGCGCATGAGGACAAACAGCAAGCTTATGCTCAATTACTTTCCTGGGAACGCCGGGGATGTCAGACGGTTTCCATGCAAACACACCGACATTCGCCCGCAGGAAAGCAACGAGCGCGCTTTCCTATTTAGGATCGAGTGTGGCACTGATGGTGAAAGTACCACCAGTGCCGTCCTCCTTGGCGGACACCTTCTTTGTTGCAGGTGGAGCTGCCATTCCCTTCTTGCACTTGCCGGTGGAGCTCAATGGTGCGTCCTCGACGACAGCGCAGCACTCCGAAGAGGTGCGTTGTCTTGCTATCTGTTGAGGCTGCTGCGTCCCAGTAGATCTTGTCGGCGCAGATAAGCACGTCCTTCTTGTCGCCGGGGACAGAGATGACGCTTATCGGCCCTGGCATCTTGAGCATGTTGTAGGCGTAGTGAGAGGCTGCCATGAACTTGGCGAGCGCTGGACGGCCAAGTATCCCATTGTATGGCAATGGGATATCGGCAACGTCGAATTTGATCCTCTCAGTCCTGAAGTTTAGCTCTCCGCCAAAGGTTACTGGCAATGTGATCTTCCCCTTCGGCTTGCTCCTTCGCGGGTTGATCCCTTGGAACGTGTCGGTCTCCTCGAGCTCACTGTCAGGAATCTGCAGCTTCCGGATCACAGCGGAGGAGATCAGGTTCAGGCCGGCCCCGCCGTCAACCAGGATCTTGGTGACCTTGAGGTTGCGGATGGTTGGCGAAACCAACATCGGCAAGCACCCGACCGCAGTTGTGCGGTCAGGGTGATCCTCAATGTCGAAGATGATGGGCGTGCTGGACCACTTCAGGAGCTTGCGCGACTCGACGGGTGGCTCTGCTGCATTTACTTCGCGCACCCATTGCTTGAGTTGACGGTGGGAAGTATGTAGAGAGGCACCTCCATCGACGCACAGAACTTCTGTGGCCTTCTGGAACTCCTGCTCGCTGTTGTCTCCGTCGTCCATGTCCTCGTCGTCGTCTTCGTCTTCGTCCTTGTCGCGGCCGCGGGGAGGTCTATCTCCTTGCCGCTGCTTGGCCTTGCCGCGGCGTCCTCCCCGGCCATTGAATGTCCGCTTCTTGCCGGACTCTCCTCCACCTCCCTGGGCCTTCTCCTTGTCGCGTCGCTCGTACTCAGCCTTCTGCTGCTCGACGAGGTATTCGACCCTTTTGCAGTTCTGGAGATCGTGGCCCTTGGTGTGGTGGATCTTGCAGTACTGCTTGTCGGAGCCGTCCTGCTTGTCGGCGGCGGCTACAGTGGCGGATTCCTTGCCGGAGCCACCAGCCTGAGCTTTCTTGGTGCCTGCCTCCTTGCCGGACTGCTCGACAGCTAGTACTTCCTTGTTCTTCTTCTTCTTATTGTTCCGCCGCCGGTTTTTCCTTGCTGGGGCGGCATCCTCACTGTCTGATCCTCCTGCTCCAACATCCTCTCCGGGGAGTCTCCTCCCTTCTTCAGCACGCGCGCACTTGTCAGCCAGGGCATAAAGCTCACTGACGTCTCGTATCTTGCACATCGCCATTTCCTCCCTCATGCGGCGGTTACGCATGTTCTGGTGGAACGCGCTAATAACCGCGGCAGGGTGGACGTCCGGGATGTTGTGCTGGACGCGGCTGAATCTCTGGATGTACTTTCGCAGGGACTCTCCTTCCTTCTGGGCAAGTATGTGGAGATCACTTTCCTGGCCATGGGGCTTGTGGCCGCCCGTGAAGGCGCCGACAAACTGGTGGCACAGGTCGGCCCAAGAAGAGATGGAGTTTTCCGGCAAGTGCATAAGCCAAGATCTAACGTTTGGCTTAAGCACGTGCGAGAAGTAGTTTGCTAGTATCCTCTCGTCGCGTTCCCCGGCAGCCTGCACCGCAATGGTGTAGATGCTGAGGAACTCCGAGGGATGGGTCTTGCTGTCGTACTTCTCGGGTACGTCGGGCTTGAAGTTCTTCATGCTGGGCCACTGGACTTGCCGCAGCTCACGGGTGAACGCAGGGCAACCTGCCGCGTACGGCAAGTCGCCTGGTTCGCCGGGCGCGTGCATGTCGACAGCGGTCCCAGCACGCTGGTTAGACTGTCGTCGCGCTTCTCTTCGACGCTCGATGCGAGTTCGAGCGTCTTCTTGTCGCCTGTCGTCGAGGACTTGGCGTTGATTGCGGCGAGCTCGTGGATCCGACGACGCCGTGGAGTCGTCGTCGATGTTGATCCGACGAGTCGCCGATTTCTGCTTCCGCGGCGGGGAGTGCACGGTAGTTGCACCGCCGGCGGTCTTGTCTCCATCAGCCCGTGCCTGGCTGACTTGCCGCGGTCGTGACATCGCTGGCTGCTGCGGTGTTTCGTTGTTGGCGAAGGCGATGAGGCTTTGGATGGTAGCCCTCCAGTCTTCGGCCTTGTCTGCCGCTGGAGGGAAGTCGAGGAGCAGCTGAGCTCTAGCTAGAGCCTCTGCTGGAGTGGAGGGGAGCGGTGGCGAGCGGTGTGAGGAGCGAGATATGCTCGGACTTCTAACCGCGTTAGAAGGAGCAGGTTCTCGCCCCGGCGACCGCGCCTTGCTCGTGCCAACGCGTTGGCCTTGACCGTCCCGCCTCCCGCCAACTTGACCTTGTCCCAGCAAGCGGATGGTACCCTGCGTACCACGCCGCTGCCGTTCCGGCACCTCCTGAGAGGGGCGCGGTGCGTGCACGGACGCCGATGTCTTGGAGTGCGCTCGGTCGTCCGTCTTGTCCATGGATTTGGCGGCACCGTGAGTTTCCTCACCGGCGTCCGTCCTTCCGCCAGCGTCTACCCCACCAACCGTTGGTTCTGGTGGCGGCGGGATCGACGCAGACGGGCCTCCTACCTCCGAAGCTTTCTTCTTCGGCGGCATGTCGATGAAGTTTACGAAGTTGATGAAGTTGCTGAAGATTGCGCCCGCGTGAACGCCGGATCAGGTTCGCACAACCTCGACGCCCCCTACCTGGCGCGCCAAAGATGTCGGGGAAACTGATCTCCCACGAACACCTATGGGACCGGAGCCCCTTTTCGGCATGGCAAGGGAGCGGAGGATGCACAAAGAGCGGATCGAGGCGCACACGCGAGCAGTTTACCCAGGTTCGGGCCACACGGATGCGTAAACCCTACTCCTGCCTTGGTTGTATTGAGTTCTTAGCTCGGGAGCAAGAAGAGCTACAGTACTGGTTGCTAGCTACACCGAGCGTGGGAGTGATCGAGATTTTGGAACCTCCTCTACGTTGTGCATGGGCCTCCTTTTATAGGTCAAAGGGGTCACCGACAGGTGGCAAAGTAGGTGAGGGTAAAAATATAAAAGTGGTGGTAGTTGTAACAGTGGATGTATAGTGTTTTGTACCTAACCCTGACGGTGGCGGACAAGGGCATTGAATGCCTGTCTTCGTCGCCCCTGAACAGTGCAAAAAGTGTCCGTTAGGGCGTCTCCGTTCGCCACGACGGTGGCCTCGTCATCGTGGCTTGCCACCGGGCACCCCAGGCTGCACAGCCATCCGCCACGTGCCCCTGGAAGGGCCCCAGGGCGACGCGTGGCCAGATGAGCTGGAGCGCAGGCACACAGCGAAAGCTTGACGGGGCAAGCGCCTTGCCGCGGTCGCTACCTTGCCGCGCCCGAAAGCTTGTCGCTCTCCGGGCCTTGCCGGGGCGCGCGAAGCGCCACGGCAAGTCTCTTGAAATGCCGTGCTGTGGCCTTCCTGGCAAGCTCCTCTTGCGGGGGTCTTGTGCTAAAGTATGGTCTTGAGCCTGGTACGGCCTTCCCGGCAAGCTCCTCTTGCCGGGGCCTTGTTTCTTTAGCTTGAATACTTTGTTCTTGAATGGTTCTAAAGGATCCAGAGCGGGCCTTGGCGGGCGCGTGGCGAGCCCGACCACGGGACGCTGCTACTTCCCGTGCACAAGTCGGGATACTAATGTACCCCTACTTTAGTACACCGACAATCGGTATGCTGACACTCACAGTACTCGAGGATTTATAACAGAGGTTCAATCACTCTTTATTACATCGAAAATCCTCGAAGAGGCAATATTCATTACACGAGAATAGCTGAAGGCCATCTAATAAAATAACTGTGGAAGCTATGAAGAGTAGGTGAGTCCATCCAACTCCACGGCAAACATTGAGTGCATGACAACGACCTGTCGCACCTTAATCATCGTCTGAAAACTCTGCAACATGATACTTTGCAGCCATGTAGGTCAGCACATTGAATATGCTGGCAAGAACACACTATAATGATAATGAGCAATGTCTACAACTATATGCATATTTGGCTAGTGGAGGCTGTAAGGTTAATTTTTGCATAAAGCTAGTTTTTCCCAACAACAAAGGAATGTATTTAGTTAACTACTTAGTTAAATTTAAGCATGAACAATTGAGAATGGTTCCTCCATCTCAATCCCAAACCAAAATCATTATTAACCCAAAAAATTAATTAAAGTGATGAGATTAGTCCATAATTCAAATACCAAGACACTCAAGAAAGTCCATAACCGGGGACACGGCTACTCATGAATAGTTTGTACACTCTGTAGAGGCTTGTGCACTTTTCCCCACAAGACACGATCGCCTCCGTTTACTTTCTCGCACTGCATGGTTTTTGAGAATCGGATGACTGAGAATCAATCTTTCAAAAGCATTAACTCTTAACCCAGGGTAGACCGTACCACCTATATCCGCTACATCTACTAGTCTACCACGGAAAGAGGTCACACGACATACTCAACTATGCCAGAGCCCATAATGGCTTGTGGCTGCACACGGAAGATTCTAGGCATGAATGATATATGATCTCTTTTAGCTTGGGTGGCATTCCTTAGGAAAAGTCACACGGGTCCTCCGGGATTTCCTAGGACAACACTGGATTCTCCAGGTGCCCTGCAACTAATCCACCCAGATGTGTATTAAATTCCACCTTAAAGAAACCCTTAGTTGTCATTACTGTCACAACTTTCATGAAATCACCCATACCAATCCATGTCTACAAGCATGGATAAGCAATAACTAATAAAGCGCGTGTTCCCTTGGGTTGATCTCAAGTCATTGGGTTCCTACCTCATGAACTACAAATCATCATCACCTGTAACCAGTCCTACTCATGGAAGTGTTTGAGGATATAACGAATGCAATGAAAACAGGGTATTGGAAAGTATGATCAAAGTATGAACTTGCCTTGCTGACGATCGCTGAAACCTAAGGACTCGTATTAGCACACTTCACACTCAGGGAATAATATCGTAATCAAACAATAACACACATAGGAAATCGTGCAACAAAATCGAAGAACGGATCTCGAAAGACTTCGAAAACAAACAAATCACTCTTGCAACAAAAAACAAAGTCTAACAGTACCAAAATTAAGTCAAACGGAGTTACAAAACTCAAATTACGATAAAAAAAGTTCAAGCACAAAATTGCTTGAATTCAAAATTTAAAACTTTCAAAATCAAATTTTACTTGCGCTACTGGAAAGATAAGATCGAAACGAAGAAATTGGCACTGGTTTCACCTAATTCCGACTAACGAGTAAAAAGTAACGACGGTTTGAAGTTCAGGGACCGATCTATAAAAACAATCATCACGAATAGATTCTTGCCGAAAATAAACAGAAAAAGAAAAGACTAATTGGCGAAAGATTGTTTTCTGTAGTTAAACAGCGGAGGTTCGTTAAGTAATAAAACAAGAAAAAACACAAACTAGGGTTTAAAAAACTGAAACTAAAATCGAAAAACAACGGCGGGTACCTTCGCGGATCGGATTCGGATACGGCAGGTTCACGGGTCGGCGAGCGGCAAGTCGGCGGGTCGGCGGTTCGGCCAAGTCGACCCGGTCCGAAGTTTTCTTTAAAAATAATTGCCCGAACAGAAAAAAATACAAGTAAAATATAAAAATACCAGAAACAATTTTCACCGTCTAAACCTAATATTTAGAACAAAGTGAACATTTTTCTGATATAAAATGCCTAAAAATAAAATAACTTTTTAATGCAATTTTTAAAGTAATAAACTGCCAATAAAAACTATGTTTACTCAAAAATCAAATTCCAACATTTTTTTATGTTTTTGAAGAAGTCATATTATCTTCTCTCATTTATTTTAAATATTGGAAAATGGAAATTTGGCAAAAATACTATTGATCCAACCCCACTTGGAAAATAATAAAATAGTGGGTTCTCTTTGCAAAACTTCCAACTCTCTCACTTGGGTCCTTGAGTTGCTTAATGTTTTGGATCAATTTTCAAATAAAACTCATGCTCGAAAATGCTCAAATGATGAATGCATAAGAATGATCTATGATAACATCCAAATTGAAAATTGGGATATTACAAACCTACCCCCCTTAAGATGAATCTCGCCCTCGAGATTTGGGTTGGCTAGAAAATAGGTATGGGTGGTCCTGGCGTACATCATCCTCTCGTTCCCAAGTGGCTTCGTCCTTTGTATGGTGACTCCACTGTACTTTGCAGAACTTGATAACTTTGCTGCGGGTAACTTTGTTTGCAAACTCTAGAATCTTAAAGGGCTTCTCCTCGTAAGTCAGGTCGTTCTCTAACTGAAGTGCTTCCAGGGGCACTGTATCACGTAACAGAATATCGGCCATCTCTGCGTGACACTTCTTCAACTGAGATACGTGAAACACATCGTGAACTCCGAACAAAGTCTCGGGCAACTCTAGCTTATAAGCTACTTCTCCTCTGCGCTGCAAAACTTTGTACGGTCCCACAAATCTTGGTGCCAATTTACCCTTAACTCCGAAATGCTTAACTCCTCGAAGCGGAGACACACGAAGATACGCTCTATCTCCCACTTCGTAGGTCACTTCCTTTCGTTTCGTATCTGCATAACTCTTTTGCCTGGACTAGGTTAACTTAAGTCTAGCACAGATCATTTTAACCTTCTCTTCTGACTCTTTGATCAAATCGGGTCCAAATAACCGACGGTATCAAACTTCATCCCACATCAACGTTGTTCTGCACCTCCTTTTGTACAAAGCCTCGAAAGGGTCCATTTGCAAACTGGTTCGATAACTGTTGTTGTAAGAAAACTCTGCGTACGGTAAGTTATCATCCCAACTGGATCAATAATCGAGCACACAAGCTCTCAACATGTCTTCCATAATCTGATTGACTCTCTCCATCTCTCCATCTGCCTGTGGATGAAAGGTTGTACTGAATTCCAGCCTCGTACCTAAAGTC
The DNA here is from genome assembly GCA_902687465.1 of Secale cereale. Lineage (NCBI taxonomy): Eukaryota > Viridiplantae > Streptophyta > Magnoliopsida > Poales > Poaceae > Secale > Secale cereale. The sequence goes on from LR738712.1 coordinate 229,578,032, forward strand.
TTGTGCAACTGCTTCCAAAACGTTGAAGTAAATTGTGTTCCTCTATCGGATACAATGGTCCTCGGAACTCCATGCAGACATACGATCCTGTTCATGTATATCTTAGCCAACTTAGCACTCGTGTAGGTGGTCTTCACGGGGATAAAGTGAGCTACCTTAGTCAAACGATCAACTATCACCCAAATAGAATCTTACCATGAGCGTGTCTTGGGTAGCCATATGATAAAATCCATTCCAAGATTATCCCGCTTCCATTCGGGTATGGGCAACGGCTACAATAACCCTACTGGTTTCTGATGTTCGGCCTTGACTCTCTGACAAACATCACACACTGCTACATACTCGGCAATGTCTTTCTTCATTCCGGTCCACCAGAAATTCTGCTCCAAATCTAAGTACATCTTGGTGTTGCCTGGGTGAATCGAATACGGAGAATCATGAGCCTCCTAGAGTATCAACTTCCTAATCTCGAGGTCATTGGCCACGTAGATACGCTTCTCAAACCGAAGTGTTTCGTATTCATCCTCACAAAATCCTTCTGCCTTTCCTTTGGCCATTCTCTCTTTTATTTCTGCAATCTCTTTGTCCATCTTCTGGGCTTCTCGAATCTTTCCCAACAAAGTGGACTGAATTTCCAAGGTGGCAACATAACCTCTAGGGACTATCTCCATTTGCAAACCCCAAAGATCATCGACTAACTCCAGGGGTAAACCCGCGGAAATGATTATGTTAACATAACTCTTGCGGCTTAGAGCATGTGTCACGACATTGGCTTTTCCTGGATGATAATGCAACCTCATGTCGTAATCCTTTATGAGATCCAGTCATCTCCTTTGCCTGAGATTCAGCTCCTTCTGTGTGAAGATATACTTCAAACTCATATGATCAGTGTATACATCGCAACGGTTTCCTATAAGAAAATGTCTCCAGGTTTTGACTGCGTGCACCAAGGTTGCTAACTCCAAATCATGCGTGGCATAATTCAACTCATGTGGTCGAAGCTGAAGTGAAGCGTATGACACAACTCTTTCGTCTTGCATGAGAACACCTCCAAGTCCCTGACGAGAAGCTTCACAATACACTCGGAAATCCTTGCGTATATCCGAAAGAATCAACACTGGGGTTGTAACCAAATGTTTCTTCAACTCCTGAAAACTGGCCTCACACTCTTCGGTCCACTTATACTTAGTCTCCTTCTTCCATAACTCTGTCATGGGCTTCGCAATCTTTGAGAAATTCTCAATAAATCTCCAATAATATCATGGAAGTCCAAGAAAAATATGAATTTCGCCAACTGAAATGGGTGCCTTCCATTTTGTGACTGCCTCAATCTTGGCGGGGTCTACGGGTATATCGTCTCTTGATATATCATGCCCAAGGAATCCAACTTCCTTCAACCAACACTCAAATTTACTGAACTTGGCATATAGCTGATGTTCTCGGAGCTTCTCGAGAACTATACACAAATGTTCCTTGTGCTCCTCTTCGTTCTTGTAGTATATCAATATGTCATCAATGAATACTACCCTAAACTTATCCAAGAACTCCATGAATACCTTGTTCATCATACTCATGAAATAGGAAGGGGCGTTAGTCAAACCAAATGACAAATTGTATACTCATAAAGCCCGTACATTGTGGTAAAAGTTGTCTTAGGTATATCTTGTTCCCGGATCTTCAGCTGATGATATCCTGATCGCAAATCGATCTTGGAGAACACCTTGGCTCCTTCCAGCTGGTCAAACAGATCGTTGATTATCGATAATGCGTACTTATTCTTGATGGTCACCTCGTTCAGTGCACGATAATCAACAACCATTCTCAATGATCCATCCTTCTTCTCGACAAAGCGCACTAGGGCTCCCTACGGTGTTGAACTTGGTTGTATGTAACTATTATCCATTAGCTCCTTAATTTGCTTCTTGATCTCCTCCAGATCATTAGCGGGCATCCACTATGGTCTCTTCGATATTGGTCTGGTACCAGGTAACAACTCAATTAAGAACTCTATGTCTCTATCTGGTGGCATGCCGGGTAACTCCTCCGGGAATACATCGTGGTAATCCTTCACCAATGGCACTTCTTCCTGAACAACTCCCGTGAGTGCATTCACATGCGCTTTCCTGGGCGTGTGCCTCGACACATACTTGATTCTCTTTCCTTCCGCGGTGGTGAGAAGAATTTATCTACTGGCGCACTCGATATTTCCTCCAAACTTGGATTGCCAATCCATACCTATGATTACGTCCAATCCATGGGATTCCAAAAGAATGAGGTCCGTGGGAAATACATTTCTTCCAATGGTCAATGGCACTTGATAGCATCCTTGGCTAGCCATATACTCTCCTCCTGGGGAACTCACAAACATGGGCGTCCTAAGAGCTCTGGTGGGAAAGTTATACTTTTCCACAAAACCCCTTGATATGTATGACTGTGATGCACCAGTGTCAAAAAGAACAAGGGCAGTAAACACATTAATCAAAAACTTAGCAACAACTGCGTCGGGCTGCTCGTCAACCTCCTCCATGTTGACGTGATTCACTTCTCCTCCGGTGAACGGGTTGGGCTTCTTCCCTGAGTTTCCATTACCATTCCCATTCTTTTCCTCGGGGCACTCAGTAGCATAGTGTCTGGTCTTCCCGCACTTGAAACAAGTAATGTGACTCATATCCTTCTTGGCGGGTGTGGATGGGGTGGAACGATTCTGATTTTTGCTTCCTACATTCCTAGCACCACTGTGGTTGTGTGCATTCCCTCCATTGTTAGAATGTCATGCATGGTTATGATTGAGATGGTTGTGTCCTCCTGAGTAGGGAGTATGGTGGGGCTTCTGCTGGGATCCAGAATTAAATTTCCCAGCTCCATACTTCCTCTTGCTGTTGTCAATCTATTGCTTCTTTCCTTCTATCATGATAGATTTGTCCACTAGCTCTTGATAATTGTTATAGGTTGCTAGCATCAGTTGCATACTCATCTCATCATTAGGTCCTTCTAGAAACTTCTCCTGCTTCGCGGCATCAGTGGATACATCATCTGGCGCATAGCGAGCTAGATGCCTAAAGTCATCCACGTACTTCCCCACAGTACGTTTTCCTTGGCGCAAGTTGCGAAACTCACGCTTCTTCAGGCTCATGGCTCCTGCTAAGACATGTGCTGTGTGAAAAGGTTGCTGAAACTAATCCCAAGTAATTGCAGCAAGTCGGTAGGTGGCAGTGTAATTCTCCCACCAAGTGGCTGCTGGTCCCTCAAGCCGATGTGCAGTAAAACGCACTCTCTCTACATCTGTGCATCCTGCAGTTGCTAGCTCTCTGTCCATCTTACGGAGCCAGTCATCTGCAACAATCGTCTCGGTGCTACTAGAGAACACCGGCGGTTGCAACCTTAAGAACCGGGTCAAGTTGTCATGGGGAGGCGGAGGTGGATTGTTGTTGTTGTTGTTTTTCTGATTCTAGACAAGTAATTGCATGAAAGTGTTCTGCTGCTGGATCAACTAGGTGAGCTGAGGGGGAAACTCAAATCCGGTCTCACGTCTCTGAGGCATCTGAGGGGTTTAGAGGGGAGAGATTAGAATAAAATGAGGCCTAGGGGAAATCACTACCCATATGCACATGAGACAAACAATTTCATATCATATCACTCAATTTCAATCAAGAGCAAATAAAATATCCTATTACAAAGCTAGTGAAGGATTCTAACTACTCGTATTAATTCTAATGATTACCGGGTGGTCATCTAATCACTATCATCTGAAGACTCCATGATATCTGCTCCAGCTTCGTCTTCGTAGTCACTTTCATCAATGTCGGTGTCATCTATCAGAATGTAGTTCTCCATCGAAATTCTCGTTTCTGGTTCCGGTTCATTGTGTCAGTTCCAACCTTCTTCTTTAGTGCTTCATTCTACTCCAATAGTACGACGATTTCCTCTTCATATTCATCTTGTATTGTCTTGAGTTCTTCTTCTACCATGTTGGTCTTCTGCATAAGTGCGCACATCTAATTCTCGTAGCGTCTAATGTGTTGATCCATCACCTGGATGTATGCTACAATGGATCCGTCCTTCCTGGTGGGAAGCATCTCCCATTGCTCGTCTCGACGTCCACAAATCTGGTAGATGGTGTCTTCAAGGTCCTTGTTGTAGACTTCACATATGCGTCCAAATGTGATATGAGCTGCCATACTATTTCCCAAGTAACATGTTGGCGCGTCAAAGGCTAGCTCCAGTGGCTTCGTGAATGGTGAAATAGTCCTCCCAGATACACTAACTTTGATCTTCCAGCACTCCTCTTCCAGAGATGTCGTGTAGAGATCTTCAGTGATACTTGGTATTCCAATGTGCAAGTATCTAGTGACTTCCTTCAAGTGCTTTCCGAAAGGGGTGTCATCGTCTGGCTGAGTGAACTTGCTCCCTGGGTCCGACATCTATAGAAAATAAATAGAGAATAATTAGAATAGGTAGAGAAGAAGTGGAATGAGTAGAGAAGAACATCCTGGCTTATCCTTGTGGTCGCGTCATATAGTCAGCGTGTGCTCTGATACCATCTTGTAGCGACCACGGTTCCAATGAACCGAAGTCTCTGTGCTTAGTGTCATCCCTGTATCGGTATGCTGACAAACACAGTACTCGAGGATTTATAACAGAGGTTCAATCACACTTTATTACATCGAAAATCCTCGAAGAGGCAATATCCATTACACGAGAATGGCTGAAGGCCATCTAATAAAATAACTGCGGAAGCTATGAAGAGTAGTTGAGTCCATCCAACTCCACGGCAAACATTGAGTGCATGACAATGACCTATCGCACCTTAATCTTCGTCTGAAAACTTTGCAACATGATACGTTGCAGCCATGTAGGTGAGCACATTGAATATGCTAGCAAGAACACACTGTAATGATAATGAGCAATGTCTACAACTATATGCATATTTGGCTGGTGGAGGCTGTAAGGTTAATTTTTGCATAAAGCTAGTTTTTTCCTACAACAAAAGAATGTATTTGTTTAACTACTTAGTTAAATTTAAGCATGAACAATTGAGAATGGTTCCTCCATCTCAATCCCAAACCAAAATCATTTTTAACCCAACAAATTAATTAAAGTGATGAGATCAGTCCATTAATCAAATACCAGCATACTCAAGAAATTCCATAACCGGGGACACGACTACTCATGAATAGTTTGTACACTCTGCAGAGGCTTGTGCACTTTCCCCACAAGACTCGATCGCCTCCGTCAAATTTCTTACACTGCATAGTATTTGAGAACTCGATGACCGAGACACTATCTTTCAGAAGCATTAACTCTTAACCCTGGGTTGACCGTACCACTTACATCCGCTACATCTGCTAGTCTAGCACGGAAAGAGGTCACACAACATACTCAAGTATGCCAGTGCCCAGAACGGCTTGTGGCTGCACACGAAAGTTTCTAGGCATGAATGATATATGATCCCTTTGAGCCTGGGTGGCATTCCTTATGAAAAATCACAAGGGTCCTACAGGATTTCCTAGGACAACACTGGATTCTCCAGGTGCCCTGCAACCAATCCACCCAGATGTGTATTAAATTTCCCCTTGAAGAAACCCTTAGTTGTCATTACTCTCACAACTTTCATGAAATAACTCATACCAATCCATGTCCACAAGCATGGCTAAGAAATAAGTAATAAAGCGTACGTTCCCTTGGGTTAATCTCAAGTAATTGGGTTCCTACCTCATGAACTACAAAGCATCATCACCCGTAACCAGTCCTAATCATGCAAGTGTTTGAGGATATAACTAATGCAATGAAAATTGGGTATTAGATGGTATGGTAAAAGTATGAACTTGCCTTGTGGACGATCACTGGAACCTAAGGACTCGTAGTAGCACGCTTCGCACTCCGGGAATTCTATCGTAATCAAACAATAGCATACATAAGCAATCATGCAACAAAATCGAAGAACAGATCTCGAAAGACTTCGAAAACAAACGAATCACTCTTGCAACAGAAAAAAAATTATAACAGTACGAAAATTAAATGAATTTGGCCTTATCAGAAAGTTTAGGTCAAGAGCTTCGATTTGCAGAAAGAATCAACTCAAACGGAGTTACAAAACTCAAATTACGACCAAAAGAAGTTGAAACACAAAACTATTTGAATTCAAATTTTAAAACTTTCAAAATCAAATTTGAGTTGTGCTATTGGAAAGATAAGATTGAAACGAAGAAACCGGCGCTAGTTTCACCTAATTCCGATAAACGAGTAAAAAGTAACGAGGGTTTTAAGTTCAGGGACCGATCTGTAAAAAAAATCGCGAATAGGTCTTCGCCGAAAATAAAAAGAAAAAGAAAAGACTAATTTGCGAATATTTTTTTTGTGTAGTTAAACAGCGGACATTCGCTAAGTAATAAAACCAGGAAAAATAACTAGGGTTTTAAAAAACCGACCTAGGGTTTTTTCCGAGAAAAAAAACCAAAACTAAAACAAAAAAAATGGCGGGTACCTTCGTGGATCGGATTTGGATCCGGCGGGTTCGCGGGTCGGCAGGCAGCGGGTCGATGGTCAGCGGCAGATGGCGCCGCAACGGCGCCGGAGGAGGACGGCTGCGGGTCAGCGAGCGGCGGCGGTGGAGGACGGCGGCGGGTCAACGGGCGTCGGCGGACGGCGATGTCGCGGCGGCGGCTCTGTTCAGGTGGCGGAGCGAGGCGGTGTGGGCGGCGATGGCAAACTCGGCGGACGGTGGTGACGGCTTATAAAGCCCTCACGCGGCGGCTTCCTTGGGGAAGGGGCCGGCTGGCCCTGTCGGCACCGGACTCCGGGAGGAGTCCCTGTCAGCCACGAAGGGGATGGCGGCGCGCAACGGGCCGGCGGCTGGGCTTACAGAAAAAATTTACAAATTTTTTTTTCTAAAAATACCAGAAACAATTTTCACCGTCTAAACCTAATATTTTGAACAAAGTGAACATTTTCTGATATAAAAATGCCTAAAATTGAAAATAACTTTTTAATGCAAATTTTAAAATAATAAACTGCCAACAAAAATGATTTTTACTCTAAAATCAAATTCCAACATTGTTATTATGTTTTTTAAGAAGTCATATTATCTTCTCTTATTTATTTTAAATATTGGAAAATGAAATTTGGCAAAAATAATATTGATCCAACACCACTTGGAAAATAATAAAATAGTGGGTTCTCTTTGGAAAACTTCCAAATCTCTCACTTCGGTCCTTGAGTTGCTTAATGTTTTGGATCAATTTTCGAATATACTAATGCTCGAAAATACTCAAATGATGAATGCATATGAATGTATTGTGATAACATCCAAATTGAAAATTGGGATGTTACTGAACTACACAAGTGGAGATCTGACTTCCTATCTGTGTTGGCACATTTGTTTGAATTTTCGCGTCATGAGAGGTCAGTAATGGCCTTCTTCCATAGGATTGTGCAATAGTCTTTCATATGTTGTGCTACTTATATGGTAATGTTTCTTGATTTTAGTTAACTACACAAATGGAGAGCAGACTTCCAATATGTAATTGCACCGTAATATCCCATTGAGGAAAGACAATGATATTTCACAACTGTTGGCCTGTATTTTGCTATTGTCCTCAGAAAAGTAATGTTATTGTTTAGTGCTATACTTGTGCTCCCTAATTTACATGCCAAATGTTCCATTGAAGGTGAAGCTTGTTTGTTATTGAACCAAGTGATGAAGGGGAAGAACAAGCGGAATAAGAACAAAAATCAAATCACTGCGTTGTAATGAAGCACTGGAACTGTGACGACACCAATAATGATATAGTTTTGCATCTTAATTTATTATTATGGCTGCAACGAGCAATTCTTTTGCCATGTGATTTGATGCCACTCTTAATGTAATATGTAATTGTCTCTACTTGTGCAAACACGAATCTTTTTGGAAGATAACATATATTTTAGTAGAACTGCACATGGAAACATTACACTAATCAAGGAGTTTCTAGTAAGCTTGGCAACCATAGTAGATAATAACCGATGGTTCCGAAGAAGTGCTTCATCTGCATGCTCTACACGAAAGCCCCCTGACGAAGGTTGGTACCGGCCCAAAGATTTCATCCAAATGATTGAGCTTTGTCATCTCTATTCGTGTTGTGCTACTGTTTAGCTACTGTCATGAGGAAGTAGTATTGTTTCACATGTTAAATTAAGGCTGCTAATAAATTGATGCACCGGTTTGCCACCGTTATATCCATTGATGAAATTAAATAATGATACAATTCAAGTTGGGTTGATGTGTTTGGTATCATATCGTTTCCTATGAGGAGAGTGAGGATGCATCTCTTTGTGACTATATATTTCATTAATTGCTCCCTTTGTTAATGTAATGGTTGTTTCAAATATTTACTTTTCTTTTTTCGAGCAAACAGGGATGGTAGCATTTAGTTATTCTCTTTTCTTTGCACAATAGGATCCTGCTCTGAAGAAGAAGAATATGGAGTACATGAAATGCCTAGTTCCGATTATGCCAGGATGAAGAAGGCCAGTCTATCTTCTCATCAGAAGGAGCAGATGAAGGATCGACATATTACTCCCCACATGACCAAACTAACTTTAGCTCAGAAGGACTCACAGATTTCCATCTTTTTTGCTGTGATGGGCAAGTACAATGTTGTTCTAGGATTCTTTCTGGTGAGTTCTATTTTTTTAAATGTATGCTTCTACATGGACTATGTAGGTGTCTGTGTAAACGGCAAATTCATAATAGTGTTTGCTCTACTAATCACTTTTTTGTATTTATGCAAATACGGGTGCTCTGCTTGATTTCAATGGGAACTGCACAAAATGTTCTGATGGTTAGTGCCCATTATATTTCATCATGCACGATACATCGAATATTCTCGAATCATTCATTTCCACCTCTAGCAAAATAATTAGCCACAAGAAAGGAGGTGCCGATATGTTCAAGGCATTACAACAAATAAAGGCGAAATCATACAAGCTACACGCAAATTTGGTTGATTTTGCTGGAACTGCACAAAAAGAACAACTTGTTTATTTAGCACGAGGTGCCATGTCAATGTTCGAACTAATCGCAAACCCCACCCATTCCGCAATTGTAAGCATTTGCTATTTTGGAGTGGAAAAACCTTGTCAAAGTTTGCTCATTGATGTAAGCAAAAAGTCACACATTTCATATTTAGGAACGGTACTACCTTGTCAAATTTTGCTCACTGATGTTATCAAGAAGACATGTGTTTGATATTTTCAAATGGGATGCCCTTTGCTAACAGCAGCATCGATCGATTTTTCTTTATTCTTTAGTTGTGAAGTAAAAATTTGCTCTGACATGTGAATCGATGAGATGCATAATCATCGACTGTTTGAATGTTCTCTATGAATTGGGACGCCTATGAGTTTGATTGCAATGTACAAGCACGCTAAAAAAATTCTCAAACTTTGTACTCCCTCTGTTCCTTTTTACATTGTGGATCAAAAAAGTGCAGTCACACTAAAAAGCTGCTCAAAGTATATATACTATGAAATTACATTGATTTTACATTGTGAATGTCGATACTTTTTTTGTATAAGACTATCAAGATGCACGTGCGTTGCACGAAACATCAAGATGCTGCTATATGAGTAGTTTATCTATAGCCTTCCTTGCTGCCATTGACGGGGCGATCGTGATTGGGGAAAATCAAATAATCTTCGAGCCTGATTCCTCAACCCCTATACATGCTTTGAAGAGCAACGAATATGACAAGCTACCATTGGTGTGTTGGTGAAGGAAGCTAGAATCCTATGCATTCTAAACTTTGATTCCTATGCTTTTTCTTTCAGCCGACGCACTTGTAACTATGTAGCCCATAAGCTTGGCAAGCTGGGCGTTCATTCTGGGTCTGATGTCTCCTTCTGGGAGGCCTTTGCCCCCAATTTTATTGTAAAACTGTTAGCTAGTGACATTGATTTACGTGAAGTTTAATGGAATTTCCATTTTACCGTCAAAAAATTAGTTTATCTTGCGGGAGATAAAGATGAATGAGAGAAGGCCTTATTTGCAAATGTTGGTAAGAGTGCGGGTATCTTTTTGCATAATTGTCGTAGTTTCCTTCCAATCCGTCAGATATAGATCAGACGACCTATATTGCAGGATGGCAGGAACACCATCATCACCGACTCTACTTTCTATTGGGGTCAAAGTAGAGATACTTTGAGTTCAAACAAAACTTATAATCAGACTAAAAAGGACCGAAGGGAGTCCGTGTGAAACTACATCAAATGATGTGATCACCGTGCATCCTGGGAATAATGGTAGTATGTATTGTTTTGCATGTTCATCTAAGAATTCGAACTAATCGAACTTAATTCTTTCATACACGGCCGGATTTCATATAAAAATTACGGATTTCATTACATTTCATACATTTTTCAACTAAAAAGGGGTGCGCTGGAGGTATAATTAATTAACATCATCTATGATCTCTGACCCCCATTTCCTGTGTCCGGCTGAGCCGAAGTGCCGAACAAAAGCTTATTCTCGAGAAGAGCTCTTGGACTCCACGTCGCCACCAAGAAGTTAATCGGCCTCAATGTTCAACCCACCGAGCTTGACTTCAACCAGAGGGTAGTAGCGGCGGCCATACTTGGACCCGAGTGGTGATTACATGCCATCTTCTACTCTTCCTCGTTTTCCATGTGGCGCAGCCTTATTGCCGGCTGGTTGGGGCCTCGACAAAGCCGCTGATGTCCTGTTTCTCTTTGCCGGCGGGGTGGCGCCTCGGCGGAGCGTGGTGACACTTCAGAGGAGCTGGCAATGTACTCTACAACGTAGCCAGCGTGGTAGGGCCTCGGTGGGGCAGGGCCTCGGTGGAGCCAACGAAGTCCGCCGATTTGTTGCCGGCTAGGAGGGGCCTCGGTAGAGCCAGCTATGTCCTCTACCTCGTTCTCGACGGGGCGGGCCCTCGGCGGAGCCGACGAAGTCCTTGGGCTTGTTGCCGGCGGGGCGTTGCCTCGGAGGAGTCACCGAAGTCCTCTGCCTCGTCGTCGGTGTCGCGAAACAACACCTCGCCAGCTTCATCGTCCTCCTTGTAGGTGGCCGAAACCTTCGCCACCCGCATGCGGTACTGCCAGCGCGAGAGGCGGCTATCGCGTGTGGAGCGGTGCGACTCGAGGAGCGCCTCCTGCTCTGCCCGCTCCACGGCGATCTGCTCCTCCGCCTGCAAGTGCTCCTTGAGGACATGGTAGTTGTAGGCGGCGTCGGCCTGCGCCTCTCAGAACAGCTCCTCCGACCGCCCACTCACTGGGTCCATGTATTTTGCACAAGCCTCGCCGATGGTCATGGTGCAATGGACCGGCGAGGATGGCGCGGAGGAGGGGGTTGGGGCCGAATCGTCGACTACCACGTTCTCCATTGGGACGTCGTCATCCTCCGGCTGCCTGCTGGCTAGCCTATCGGCAGCAATGGCTGCCATCTCCTTTTGGTCCATCGTCCGCCCGTCTCGAAGAGCGCTGGAGCGTGAGGAAGCCATGGTTGGAGTGGTGCAGACATGATAAATGGAACGGAGGCAGATGAATATGGCTCTGGTTGGCACAGCAGTATATATAGCAATGGTGGGCGATGGACGCACGGACTTGTTGGCTCCGGAATAGCGGCCTCGGCAACTGCATATCATTAATGTGGGTGGTAGACGGACAGATGGCAGCGGTCCGGTCCAGTAGCCGGACATGCTGGCTCGCCGAGCTGAGCGACGACAATCAGACGATGGACATGGCTTCCGATCAGGAGCCTGCACCATCGCCCAAGACGGTTCATGCAATGTTCACCATAGAGTGGGTGCGGGTGCACTTCGATACCTTAATGACAGAAGAGCTACCAGCATAGCAGTACCTATGTTGCAACCTCTACATCCTCAATGATCACCGGCTCGCAGAAGGACGAATTGCCGGTGAACAAGAGAATGGCAATGCCGTCGTGGACATGCTGGCATGTGATCCTGGCTTCCTGAATGAGCAGCGGACGCTGTATCCGACGATCCGTACGGCCCACGAGGCCCTCTCTGTCGTCCTTCGAGTTGTTGCATTCGCTGTGGCACCTCTGCCGCACGTTGTCAACATGGTCAATGAACTTGAGGAATCAAGAGATGACTTTAATTGGAGAGGATGACAGCGGGGACCCACCAGGGCCATAGCCGCAGGTACGCAAGTGCCTCCCTATTATATACAACTATTTTTTTTGCTTCCTCCTCGTTTCCTGATATCACGGTCCCACACCATTGTCAACCTATGTAGTCAATAAATGAGAGAATTGCACTAGGAGCGGACGACAGCTAAGACCCAGCAGGTCGAGCAGTATTTGTGTTTTTGAGGTGTGAGTAGAGTTTTCGTTGTGTGATATTTTTGTTGTTGTTCAGATGGGCAGGTATCAACTGGGCGGGCTGTGGCCCGTTTAGCCTAGGCTATTATTTTATGTCATCCAAATATCCGGCCCATATATTGTCAATTTTTCAAGTTGAAAATGGCTAGCCCAATTATACTTATTTTTGAGGAAAACCCCGCCTAGTTCAACTTGTCATTCTCCGCCCCGCTGGGCTTCAAATCTTTCCTAGGAGGGATGCATCAGGCTTAACAACAAAATGGTATTTAAGAAATAATAAATGGGATGTAATTTAAAAACTAGACTGTAACTTTAAAAAATGCACCAAACACGTAATTAGTTAAAAATATATATTATTTTTGGATATTGATAATTTAAATTATTTGTTGCACGCACAATATTTTGTTGGATTTTACGTAATACAAATTTATTTCGAAATTATATGTAAGCCGACTTGAAATTTCGGGATAAAAATATTTCGGATCCGATCAAAATGTGGGAAATTTTATTAAATTCTGTTTTGAGCGGTTGGTTGAAAGTATTAATCGTTGTCCTAGATGGAAAATGGGATGTAATCTTAATAAACTCTAAATGGGCTGTAGTAAATTACATTAAAATTCAAAAATGGGTTGCACATTCTTGCAAATCGCAAATGGGCTATATATTCTCTTCCACTCACTTGCGGGCCTACTAAGTTGACGCGTACGAAAGGCTTTGTCAACTTATAGTCAACACATGGTTCTAGCAGTAGTTGCCATTGGATGTCCATGCAACGGATGTCGTGCGTCTTTTTTAATCTCGAATATTATTGCTTCAGCTGCCAAACCACCGACGACGGTACCGCCTGCTACCGCCTCCCATGGCCGGGTGTGCTGCAGAGCAGGACTCACCGACCCACCCTACTCCCATCGCCGTCCAGGCCATTCCTCTACTCACCAACACCTCCTCTTAATCTCCGGCGACGGCAGCCTGACAACGCACGCGAACCAGTGAACCCACATACTCCCCTCCACGTGGGGATCCACCTGCCTTGTCTTCCCTAGCTCCGCGTCGTTCCCTACCTAGGCCTTGCCATCGTCCACCCCCTGGGTATTGTTCGTGTGGCGTGGTCAACGTGGTCAACAAATGACAGCCATCGGAAGGGCAGTCTATGCAGTGAGGCTAATAGATGGACCCACCAGCTACATCTTCACACGCAAGGAAGTACGTCCGTATTATGGGCAAAAAAATGATTCTCCCCCTGACCGCTGGGACCCACCATCAATAACTTCGCACGTAAGGAAGTGCCACCTTATCCTCCCTGACAGTCGGGACACACCTGGTCGAAGCGTACGTAGCGTTGTCATTCTGGTCGCGAACGTGTACATACATATTGGTCGATCAGTCTCTCTGCAACGATGAACCGTGGCCGAGCAAGCAGCGGCACGTGTAGTAGTAGAGCCCCCAACGTAGCAGTTCAGGAAGTCCAGTCTAAACCTTGTACACGTATGTACAACCAGATGGTTGTCAAATACGGTCACATTCATACATATGGGCGGGGTCTCAAAAACATAGCCACTCGCGCATACATACGGCCAGGGCACGTGTACATGGAGAGGCAACAGAAGGCAGTAACGACGTCCTGTTCATCACCATCCAAGAGGGTGGGTCGGAATGAAGAAACAGCGTCATGTTCATCGGGAGCGAAGCCACTGGGTCGGAATGTGTCCTATTCAATGGGAGCCAACCGGCTTCGATGGAACAGCCGAAAAGGGGTCTGGCGTACCGCAAAACGGAGGAAACAGCCTTCTTTTCGAGCGCGTACGGTCGAAACGGGGTCCTGTTTTTGGCGTACCACAGAACGAAGAATCAGACTTGTATTCGAGCTCCTACGGTCGAAACGGGGTCCTGCTGATCGGGGGGTGTGGCGTACTACAAAACGGAGGAAACAGACTTCTCTTTGATGTCCTATGGTCTGTAACATCCCAAAATTCTATTTTTTTAATGTTATTTTAAATAAATAGTTTAGATTGTTTTTTTGATTATGATGTGGTTGGTTGTGTGAAATTGAGTGAAATTTGAAATTTTTGAAAGTTAAATGAGAGGGAATGAAATGACTTTCCCAAACTTTCACATTTGCAATTACATTCTCAATGAATCCAAATTCATTTCAACACAACACCCTAGAGTGAAGATGACATGACTTCTTTCATTTAATAAATAAAAAGGGTTTTGAATAATTTGAATTCCTTTTGAAAATATTTCAAATTCAGAAGTTTTATGCAACTCAATGCTTTTCACAAGAGAAGATAAAATGACTTCTTCAAATTATAAGAAATATGAGTTGGAAGTTATTTTGAAGTATTTTTGAAACTCATTTTCAAATTTGCTTTATTTTTTTATTCAAATTATTTTTCTCCAAAAATAAAAAATATATATAATAGGGTAAAATGATTCCCTACAGTATAAAATTAGAGAGAAATAAATTTGAAATCATTTTGGCATTTTAAAATGATTTTTTTGGGTTTTATTGCAACAGTTGCACTATTTGAGTTATTTAAATTTTTTTGTATTTTATTTGACTCTAGAAAAATGTTCAAGTTGTAGAAAATCTTTCTCTGAAAATTCTGATATATAATATGCCTATGTAATTTTTTTTTTAATTTTCGTTATTTAGTTTTTGTTTTCTGTTTCTATTAAAAAAAATTGCACGTGCGCCCGTAGGTATCTGTCGCCCACATGCGTAGCATAGTGGCAGCTAGCGCCCCATCCTTTTTTTCCTACAAGGCCAGGCCCAACTAGTTTTTTTTCTCTTCCCAGTTTTTTAAATTTTTGCTTTTCAAATGGGCCAAATTAAAAGAAAAACTATGGTTGTAGTGCGCGCGCGGCCGGGTGAATCTTTTAGCATCTTCTTCACATTTTATCTGCGTACGTATATGTTTAGTCCCGCATTGCCTAAATATAGACCTCTGAGTCACCTTCTCACCTATAAATATAGACTCAAAGAGCCTCCAAAAATCATTCGATTCGCTTTAAATCAATATTTTTGTTTGACTAGATTCATTAAAGAAAAATATATTTTTTCTCTTCGGCGGGAATTTTGGAAGTTGTCTCCTGTCTCCGAAGTCATCTTTTCTCTCCCTATAAAGGTATCTTTCTTCGTATATTTTTGTACTTCCGTAGCTTATTATTTCTTGACTAGTACGATAGAATAATTAGATTTATGAAGTAGCACTGTATTGACACTTTAGGCCTAGATTTTGTTTAGCTGTAGCTATTTTTTCTTCCGTAAAATAGCTTGGTCCTGATTTTTCAAATAGCGATAACTTTTTACTCGTTCATCCAAATTAGATGAAACAAGCTGCCTAAATTTTTGTTTTCATCCCACCTATCCAATGAATCTATCAAATAAACTTTTTGCAACTTTCAAATTTCGAAATTTATTCAAATTCATATCCAAACTTCTTTTTATCATAACTTGAGTTTCGTAACTCCGTTTCAGTTGATTCTTTTTGTAAATCCAAGCTCTTGACCTAAACTTTCTGATAAGGCCAAATTCACTTAATTTTGGTACTGTTAGAAATTATTTTCTGTTGCAAGAGTCGTTTGCTCGTTTTCGAAGTATTCCGAGTTATGTTTTTCGATTCTTTTTCATGATTGCTTATGTGTGGTTGAGTCGATCTACCATGAGTTATGCATGTGAAGAATCTTCACTAACAGTAAAAGGCAAGTTCATACTTTGATCATACTTTCCAATACCCAGTTTTTATTTCATTAGTTACATCCTCAAACACTTGCATGAGTAGGACTGGTTACATGTGATGATGTTTTGTAGTTCTTGAGGTAGGACGCAATGACTTGAGATCAACCCAAGGGAATATACGCTTTGTTACTTATTGCTTAGCCATGCGTAGACGTGGATTGGTATGTGTGATTCATGAAAGTGGTGAGAGAGATATTTAATTAAGAGAAACTTTTGGTGGAAACTTTAATACACATCTGGGTGGATTGGTTGGGGCACCCTGGAGCACCCAGTGGTTTGCCCGGGCACCTGGGTGGTCCAGCGTTGTCCTAGGGGATCCCAGAAGACCAGTGTGATCACCCTATTGGAATGCCACCTAGGATCAAAGGGATCATATGATATTTTCATGCCTAGAAACTTCCATGTGCAGCCACAAGCCATTATGGGCTCTGGCATAGTTGAGTATGTTGTGTGAGCTCTTTTAGTGGTGTACTAGCAGATGTAGGGGTAATGTAGGTGTACCGGTCCGTCCGGGGTAAAGAGTAAATGCTTATAAAAGTCCATGTCTCGGTCATTCTTTTCTCAAACACCATATAGTGCGAGAAATGAAACGGAGGCGAGCGAGTCTTGTGGCGAAAAGTGTACAAACCTCTGCAGAGTGTACAAACTGATCATGATTAGCCGTATCCATGGTTATGGACATCTTGAGTATCTAGAAGTGGATTATTTTATTGATCTCAACACTCTATTTAAATAAATTTGTTGGGTTATTAATGACTATGGTAAACTTTGGGAATTGAGATGGAGGACCCATTCTCAATATTCATGAATTCAACTGAGTAGTAAATTAAATTTATTCCTTTGTTGTATGCAAAAATTAGCTTTATGCAAAATAAACCTTACAGCCCCCACCAGCCAAATATGCATGTAGTGTTAGATATCGTTCATTATTATTCTATGGTGTGAATTTTCTAGTACATTCAATTTACTGACCAACATGGTTGCAATTCATGTTGCAAGAAATTATTCGACGATTAAGTGATAAGTTAGGGTTGCGCTGTCTACACTCAACATTTTCCGTTGTTGTTGATGTCACTCCACAACCTTGTTGTACTTCCGCTATGTTGATCAACGTAATATTATTTACGTTACTTTATACATGTGATTTACCTCTGCTATAAATCCTCGAGTACTGTGTGTCAGCATACCGATCCAGGGATGACACTTAAGCACAGAGACTTGATCCATTTGGGTCAGAGTGCTACAAGATTTTATCAGAGCACATGTTGGCTGTAGGACGTGACCCTAGAAATTGGCAAGACCATAGGAAAGGATTTCTCTAAAAACTTTTCAAAAAGATTCTTTACCTCTCTTCTTTTTCTGAGCTTTGTCAAAACTTCCCCTTTTACCTTAAATAGTTAGACAATACCCTTTTCCATTTTGACCACTTCGGAGTAAAGAGGATTTCACCATGCATTAGAAGTGTTGAAGCTACAACAGTGGATACTTCGAAGGTTCGAAGAGTTGACGACTTTGAAGGTATATTGACCTTTAGAAAACGAAACCCCTGTTATGTAATTACGCCAGATGCGACGATTATGAGCTGTCATTTGTTCATGTTTTTCGACGGCCACAAAATAAAACCCGTCTTTTCAAAACTATTGTTTGTATTGAGTGTATCTCTTTCCATCTCCCGTATCTCATCCCAAACCCTTGGACCCAATAGAGGATGAATGAAGATAGACTTGTATTCTCTAGACCGATGACCCAGCCGGGGGCAGAGCTATGGATACAAAACATTGAGGATAACTTCAGGAAAAATGTGATTTCAAGGAATTATGAAGTTGAATACACTGTTCGTGAAGCTGCTATGGAGGCCTAATGTCAGATTGGAGAAATACTTGAAGTAAGACTTCGTCACACTCAGGAATGCCTGAGTGGGGTGCATGCAGAGATGATGGAGATGAAGCACATGGCCACAAGGATTAAGCAAAACATCGACGATTCCAAGAATCTCATTTCACAATTCCAGTGGGACTGAAGCATCCTCAGCTAGGACAACTGAATAAATATGGAAGTAATGTTTGACCATACCCAACTATGTGGATGGCAACATTTGTAGTGAAGCACCTTTGAAATTTGAATTGTCGAATAGTGGTTCAGGATGTAATAAGAGATTTGATATGAGGAGAATATGAATTACGAATGAACCAATGCATATTTTTGTGGGGCGATACTTTTCAGTGTGAACACTGGACCAACGAAAAGGAAAAAAAAAGTTGCTCCAAAGAGTGGAGTTTGCACAAAATAAGTTGGAGTTTATTCTTGATATGATGCTTACCCCAAGGGTATGAAGAAAGTATGTACCATTGGATTTAAAGAGGTTGTAATGATGTAGTGTGAAGCAATAGTGACTCCAAGGATGAGTTAAGGATATACAAGTTCCGAAGTGGGCCCATAAGCCGAGCACCTAAGGAGGCTACGTAATCACCCAGGAACCACGAGACTTGTCAGAAGTAATATGTTTCTGCTCTAATGCAGCAGGGCACTATGCTAGAGATTGTCCCAATGAGAAGCAGACTTGTGCTAAGTAGTTGAGTTGAAATATGAAACAAAAATGCAGTAGGTGGTAACAAGTTGAGAGTCAGTAAAGTTAGCATCATGGTATTGATTATGGATTTTATGAGTTGGTACTATATAAGTGATGACTGAAATCATGATGCATGGAATAAGATTTTGAAGAGAACTAGTGTTTTTCAATTAAAGGGTCATAGAACCCAGCATTGTTACCCGAATATAAGAGTTAGTTACATCAGACCTTGGAATGGAATAGACAAAGATGAGTCCGAGTAATTATATCCTGGTATGTAACAATAGAAGAAAGGGATGCCATATTATTGGATGGAGTTAAGAATGGTAAAATGATTGGATGTCTAAAGAATGATCAGTTGCAACCTGATGATGAGAGTAAGTGTTGCTAGTGATGATATGAGTCATAACCCACAGGCCCCAGGACCTATCAAGGAAGCAAGCACACTCTTGCTGAAGGAAATCCCTTGGAAGGAGCTACGATTTTGATCACCATACGTTTCTTATGAGGATATAAAAAACCTGAGAGTTGTGAATAAACGATAGATGTTCGTTTGGCTTGCAGAATCAATTGATTTATCCGAACCCAGTTCTTAGACAAGAAAAATTATGCAATGCTTGTGAGGATGACCGAGTGTTAGAATGCGAGATTCACTGAACCATATACAAGGTAATGATCAAGGTGCGGAATGGATTGAACACCATACCGACTTACTCTTATTATTTGCCTGTGTTATACGGGATGGTAAATATGATTGACTTACCCATAGTAGAGAGATGACGATGTCAAAACCTTGTTTAGACCTTAGAATGGTATGCCAATTTTCCCTTGTACAAGGTAGTTGTTTCCAACCGTAGGTCATACGGTGAGAATGAAGCCCAGACCCATTTTCTGCAGGGCCCAGTTAATTTGTTTGATGACCCCCATGAGATATCGATTTTGTTTAGTATTGGTGCTAGACCTGTTAGCTAAGGAGAACCAGTTTCGAAAGAACCTTATCCTGAAGAACTGAGAAGACCAGAGGAGGAATTATCCTGAAGATCTGAGAAGACCGACACCGTCAACCCAAAGAATGGACTACCCGATTTTTGATTGAACCATATCCATGCTTTTAAGTGTGGTAGCACACTAGACCATACCGATCAATGGATTTGTTAGGACACCCCGAACTCCAACCTATTTTCTTGCTAGCCTCTTTGAATCTCAAGGACGGGATTCATTTTAAGTGTGGTAGGTTTGTAACATCCCAAAATTCTAAATTTTAGAATGTTATATTAAATAAATAGTTTAGATTGTTTGTTCTTTTATGGTGTGGTTGCTTGTGTAAAATTGAGTGAAATTTGAAAGTTTTGAAAGTTATGTGAGAGGGAATGAAACGACATTCCCAAACTTTCACATTTGCAATTACGTTCTGCATGAATCCAAATTCATTTTAACACAAAACCCTAGAGTGAAGATGACATGACTTCTTCCATTTAATAAATAAAAAGAGTTTTGAAAAGATTTGAATTCCTTTTGAAAATATTTCAAATTCAGAAACTTTATGCAACTCAATGTTTTCATGAGAGAAGATAAAATGACTTCTTCAAATTATAAGAAAAATGAGCTGGATGTTCTTTTGAAGTATTTTTGAAACTCATTTTCAAATTTGAGTTATTTGGTTTTTATTCAAATTATTTTTCTCCAAAAATAAAATCTATAGAAAATAGGGTAAAATGATTCCCTAAAGTATAAAATTGGAGAGAAATAAATTTGAAAGGCATTTTTAAAATGATTTTTACTGGATTTATTTCAACAGTTGCACTGTTTGATTTATTTAAATTTTTGTTTATTTTATTTGACTCTAGAAAAATGTTTATGTTGTAGGAAATCCTTCTCTGAAAATTTTGATATATAATATGCCTATGTAAAATTTTATTTTTATTTTCGTTATTTAGTTTTGATTTTCTATTTCTATAAAAAAAATGTGCATGTGCGCCCGTAGTTATCTGTCGCCCACATGTGTAGCATAGTGGCAGCTGGCGGCCCATATGTTTTTCCTACATGGCCAGGCCCAGCCAGTTTTTTTTCTCTTCCTAGTTTTTTCTTTTTTCTTTTCAAATGGGCTGTATCAAAAAATAAAATAAAACTATGGGCGTAGTGCGCGCGTGGCCGGGCCGAATCTCTTAGCATCTTTTTCACATTTTATCTGCGTACATATATGTATAGTCCCACATTGCCTAGCTATAGACCTCTAAGCCTTCTTCCCACCAATAAATATAGACTCATAGATCCTCGAAAACTCATCCAATTCGGGTTAAATCTATATTGTGGTTTGACTAGATTCAGTAAAGAAAAAATATATTTTTCTCTCTTGCGGGAATTCTGTAAGTCGTCTCCTCTCTCCAAAGTTATCTTTTCTCTCCCTATAAAGGTATCTTTCTTCGTATTTTGTAGACTCTCGTAGTTTATTATTTCTAGACTAGTACGATAGAATAATTAGATTTATAAACTAGCCCTGTAGTTACACTTTACGCCTAGAATTTTTTAAGCCGTAGCTATTTTTTCTTTCGTAAAACAGCTTGGCCTGATTTTTCAAATAGGCATAACTTTTTACCCGTTCATCCAAATTAGATGAAACCAGTGCCTAAATTTTTGTCTTGATCCCACCTATCCAGTGAATCTATCAAATAAGCTTTTTGCAACTTTCAAATTTCGAAATTTGTTCAAATACATATAAAAAGGTCTTTTTGTCATAACTTGAGTTTCGTAACTCCGTTTGAGTTGATTCTTTTTGCAAATCGAAGCTCTTGACCTAAACTTTCTAATAAGACCAAATTCACTTAATTTTGGTACTGTTAGAAATTTTTTTCTGTTGCAAGAGTCGTTTGCTCGTTTTCAAAAATTTCCAAATTCTGTTTGTCGATTCTTTTTCATGATTGCTTATGTGTGGTTACAATTGCTTGCTTACGTTAGATTGATCGGAGTGTGACGAATAGATCTATAATGAGTTATGAATGTGAAGAATCTTCATCAACGGTACAAGGCAAGTTCATATTTGATCATACTTTCCAATACCCACTTTTTATTGCATTAGTTACATCCTCAAACATTTGCATGAGTAGGACTGGTCACATGTGATGATGCTTTGTACTTCATGAGGTAGGAACCCAATGACTTGAGATCAACCCAAGGGAATATACGCTTTTTTACTTATTGCTTAGCCATGCGTAGACGTCGATTGGTATGTGTGATTCATGAAAGTTGTGAGAGAGATATTTAACTAAGGGAAACTTAAGGTGGAAACTTTAATACACATCTCGGTGGATTGGTTGGGGCACCCTGGAGCACCCAGTGGTTTGCCTGGGCACCTGGATGGCCCTGTGTTGTCCAAGGGGATCTCGGAGGACCCGTGGAATCACCGTATGGAATATCACCCAGGCTCAAAGAGATCATATGATATTTTAATGCATAGAAACTTCCAAGTGTAGCCACAAGCAATTATGGGCTCTGGCATAGTTGAGTATGTTGTGTGAGCTCTTTTAGTGGTGTACTAGCAGATGAAGGGGGAATGTAGGTGTACCGGTCCATCCGGGGTAAAGAGTAAATGTTTCTAAAAGACTGTGTCTCGGTCATTCGTTTCTCCAACACCATACAGTGCGAGAAATTAAACGGAGGCGCTCGAGTCTTGTGGGGAAAAGTGCACAAACCTCTGCAGAGTGTACAAAAAGATCATGATTAGCCGGGTCCACGGTTATGGAAATCTTGAGTATCTACAAGTGGATTATTTTATTGATCTCAACACTCTATTTAATTAATTTTATTGGGTTATTAATGATTGTGGTAAACTTTGGGAATTCAGATGGAGGACCCATTCTCAACATTGATAAATTCAATTGATTAGTAAATTAAATTTATTCCTTTGTTGTAGGGAAAATTAGCTTTATGCAAAATAAACGTTACAATCTCCACCAGCCAAATATGCATGAAGTATTAGATATTGTTCACCATTATTCTATGGTGTGAATTTGCTAGTACATTCAATGTACTGACCTACATGGCTGCAATGTCTCATGTTGCAGTAAATTATTCGACGAGTAAGTGATACGTTAGGGTTGCGCTATGTACACTCAACTTTTGCCGTTGGTGTTGATGGCACACCACAACCTTGTTGTTACTTCCGCTATGTTGATCGAGGTAATAGTATTTACGTTACTTTATACATGTGATTTACCTCTGCTATAAATCCTCGAGTACTGTGTGTGTTAGCATACCGATCCAAGGATCAGAATTAAGCACAGAGACTTGATCCATTTGTGTCGGGGCGCTACATGGTCTAAACTGGGGTCCTGTTCATTAGGAGGGGTGTGGCGTACTGCAAAACAGGCCTCCACGGGCTAAAATTCATCCATCGTCTACTGCCTCGCTCCAGCCGTGCTACTGTTCATCCACCGTCAAGTTCCTCCAGCATCGACCTACACTGTTCATCCACCATCGACTTCCTCCCGCCTCGACCAGCTACTGTGCACCACGGGGTCATGTTCATCTAGCCTCCACCGGCTACTAGTCAACCAGATCTCCACATGGGGGGTCATGTTCAACAAGCCCTCCACGAGGTCATGTTCATCCAAACCCAACTGGCTCCGGTGTGTGTCGGCCTCCTCTCGATCAAGGTCCTTTTCATCAAGCGGCAACGACCTCTACTACAACAAGGTCTTGTTCATCCAACCCCCACGGAGGAACTATTCATCCTACGCCAACATCGGCCACTGTTCATCATGAGGCAGCAGCAGGGTTCGATCAGTTTTAGTTAGCAGAAGTAGAGAATGAATCGGTCGGGTTCAGTTAGCAACTACCAGGGATCGATCGCTCGGGTTATGTAACTTGGCTACTGTAATCGCTCGGGTTCAGTAAGCAAACGCCTCGCTCGGGTTCAGTTAGAGCCCAACACCTCGCACATCTCCGTGCATCGCTCCGCCCCGACCACCCACCGTAACCGAGAACTCCCTAAAATTTTCCTCGCCCTCGCTTCTACCATGATTTTTTCCGTCATGGACAACCCAAAGAATGTCATGCATGTGCGTCCCCAGCCAGCCCAGGATGAAAAGCCCATTTTCTATCGTGATTTTTTGTCATAGAAATAGTAGCCCACCACATCTATAATGATAAAGGTTTTCTCAGAATTATCATCACAGAAGTGTCATAAGCATGACAGAAAAAAAATTCGTTCGGGGCAAAATGTCACGTATGTGTCTTTTTTTTGTAGTGACTATAGCATGTAAGCTTTGAGTCATATACGCATGATGTATATGTTCGTTTAATTATAGTTCATGTCAATCAAAATAAATTATTTTTTATAAAAAGGTTAATCTATTTTATGATCCATGGAATTTTGCGTTCAAAAGCATAAACTAAAAACAAATAATAGAAATTCATCTAAAAAGAAAGTTTGGGCAGTTATGATTAGGAAGATTCTAGAACAAATGAGAAGTGCTTGTGTTTTGAGGTTTGTGAATTATGCTTACGTTCAACCATGGAGTCTTGTATAGTGTACATGTGGCAAAATTAGGTGGAATGTAGACGATATTCAACGGCCAGTAGTGCTCGGATTTGCCATCTCTGCTCTGTCGGGTTGTCTTCATCCAATGACCATCTTTCGAAGTTATTGGCACACTATATAGGTGTATATATATATATATATATATATATATATATATATATATATATATATATATATATATATATATATATATATATATATATATATAGGGTCGCGCTATTCGTCACCTAGGGTGAAGAATTATTATTCTTCACCCCAGCCCTTTCAGCGTCCAAGCCACCTTGCCGTAAGAAAATTGGACCTGGGTGGGATGGTTTGCCTTCGTGAGCCAACTACCAGCAAACTAGACAAGGTAAGATTATTGTTTGCCTTCGTGATCCAACCACCAGTAAACTAGTCGAGGTAAGATTATGGTCTTCGTGATCCAACCACCAGAAAACTAGCCAAGGTAACTTTCCTTCTTGGTAACGTAATATTACGACACACTGACGTGACACCAGATTACGTACATATTTCTTTTTTTCTTTTTGCCTCCTTGAGCCAATTACCATGAAACTGAAGTAACAAGTATACCGGGAGGTGACGTTTCCCACGTAAAATACCTGATACATATGCCATGTGGGACCTGGACCCACATGTCATCCACACTACAACACCATACGGTACTGCACTGGACCCGTTGTTGTAAAGATGAATGTAAGCAAACTGCCGTTTATTTATTTATAAAACCAGTATTTCACACGCCAGGACAAGAAAACAATGAAATATGCATCACTATAGCTTATTGTAAAATCACACGAAATAAGAATAATCAGCAAGACCAAAATCAGACGGCATAAGAACTTCTCACATGGCCTCGTGTGCCCATAAAAGTTTGCAATATAAAACTGTTTTCCATAGATTCGTGCAACGTAATGACTATCAACTACTCCCATCCGTTCCTAAATATTTGTCTTTCTAGAGATTTTAACAAGTGACTACATAAGAAGCAAAATGAGTGAATCTACACTCTAAAATATATCTACATACATCCGTATGTTGCAGTTTATTTGAATGTCTAAAAAAGACAAATATTTAGGAACGGAGGGAGTAGTATATCTCCCATTCATTGGTACTATATAACTAAAACTGGCACATGTTGAGTGTCTCCAGATACTTCATCTCCAAGTCGCTTACAAACAGCTTCTTCCTTCCTTGATTATAACAGATTCCCTATTTTCCATTTTCCTGATAAAATCAGAAAACATGGATCAAGTGAGATAAGGTTAGCTAAAAAAATAAATGCGTATTTGCATATGGTGCAACCGATGAACCAGAATTGCTCATCATGTACATTCTACCAAAAAAAAAACCTTCTTCCATACCTTACAAAAAATGCAAGGCAAATTCAAGAAGTGACTTTCATAAGGCAATTACACAATAGCCCTAAAGTCGATTCACACTAGGGGAATTCTGCAAAGAGGAGAAAACATTATGTTTCCATGGAGTTCATCATGATTGATGACAATAACTAGAGCTTAGTTATATGGTGCGGCCTCACGTGGATCACTCCAAAAACAAAAACTGAACTACAGAATGAACCGCGCTTCAATTGATATAAACCACATCGAGAAACAACGCTAGTTGGAAACAAATACCTTCCTTTTGACATTGGATATGTGTTCCTCCAAGAGAATGACAAAACAGTAGAAGAACATGCCAACAAAATTAACAACTAGCATGCACCCAAACTATGTACAAGCTGGAGAAAAATTGCAAGAACCCGAACTACAAGCATAAGAAAATTTGCAAGAGGCTAGATACCAAGGTCGCAGCTATGCTTGTGTTGTGGTAGATGCCGCAGGATGTCTATGCAATTTCTGTTGACCAGCTCAATACCAACATAGAACTGCCACCTAACTAGAGGTCAACGAGGCAACACAGGACATGTAAAATTCAATATTGCTATGCAATTTTATTCCACTAGTTCCAAATAATCGAACACATTACAAAATATGCAACCCAAAAATCCTGGTTCTGAAATTGATAAATGGGTTCTTCCCCATTACAGTTTCCTGAAACCAGTGGCTCTAACATGATGATTTTGGCAGAAACTTTAGGAAAAACTTACAACAACTACTATTGTTCTCTAGTGAAAGATCGCACTAAATATACATGGACATATCGTGCGAAGGTAGAGTAAAGGGTAATGCCATCATCAAGATCACGTTTTACAAGACATCTTTTTTGGATCAATAAACATGTACAAAGTTCTATGAGGTAACTAAAGCCCATGTATCGTCATATGATGTGTTGATCCCAGATTGATTAGTTTTGCTAAGCATACCTAATGTTGCCATTAGAGTGTCCAAAACTGAAATGCATAGTGCTAATGGAAATAGTACAGTATAGGTTAAACTCAAACTCACAAGAGAATGAGTGCGTTTCCTTGAGAGGAAAAACCTAGACATGCCCATGCAAATGTGATGGTGTCGGGCTATTTTTCTTTAAAACAAACATCAATTGGTGAGATTTGCCATGTTCCTTCAATGGATCTTTCAAGAATGCAAGTGTGGCAACTTTATTATGTTTGTTATTGATCCTACTATTTAGTGGAGTTACTTTTCAGAAAGAAGATTAAAAGAAAGAGGAGCTACAAATCTGTAACAAAAACACTTAAGTGTCAACTGAACCAAAACTTGCAAAATCATCTTGCGCTTCTCGGTTGCTGTATCCATGAACAAGGTCAGTAGGAGCTAAAACAAGACGAACCAAAATAGAAATAGGATTCGGACCCCTCAACACTTAAACTAATACACTGAGTGGTCCTAATCCTGTTTGTAAGAATTCTGAGAGACAAAGATAAGAGATATAGGGCCAACAAAAAATAGGACCATGTCCAACTAATACATTTTCCAAACTTGCATGCAACGTACTAGATTGCATCGCTTGTTTACATCAATGTAAAATTGGAGCATGTCCAGATTTATTCTTGTGTTCAGTGTGCATCAACAGATCAAAACTAGAAATAAATAGGTGCTTGACCATTCATCATTCGCCTTAAGCACATTGTAAAAATGTGAGAAGCAAACCTGAGAAAGGTTAGTGTACTGAAGGCGTATGCAGTGCTTTCACAGAGGTGACAAAGAGCTACAAAATGTATGATGAATTGTAAAAGGAAAACAAAATTCTGCACTTGTCATTTTCGCTAGTTGCTACTGTGTCTCACTAGTCTTCAAGTCTGCACCTATAGAAAGTTATGAAGCGTCACTAGTGTTCAGTTTTGAAGCAGATTCAGAATGATGGGATACCATCCTAAATACAGTAGCAGCATCCCAACTCCATTCCAAGTGAAAATGGCAGGAACTGGTTCTTTTTTTTGTAGCAGTGGAGCTCTAAAGGAGAATAAGGAATAACAGTTCATCTAAAACAGAGAAGATAGACAAGAAGCAGGGCTATCACGTTTGGCTGGATCTAAGAAGATACTCTGGTGTTGTTCCTCCTCCGCAGCTTCTCCTCCTGCGTGATCCCCACCTCCTTGATTTGATCCCACAGACGAGCTAAGGTTTTCTCCATCACCCCCTTCAGTATGCAATCTCATCTATTCTCTTTCATCTCCTTAATTTCTTGGTCTTTTTACCCTTTCTTTACCCTGCTCCTATAAAATCTAGAACCCTAACACTAAAAATTAAGCAATTCATGGAGAAAAGGGAATGGAAGAGGAAGAGGGAGGTGTTACCAACGAGAAGACCGCTCACGATGGAGAGGGACGCCGGAAAAGGTCGTTGCCGCCGAGCTCGCACCAGATCGATGCACTGGCCAGTTCGCCTCCTAGTCGCTACCGCATGAAGAGGGAAAGGGGGAATAATCCACGCAGGAGAGAGAGGGGTAGCCCTTGCTTCAAGATTGTCCCTTCGGCGCCATCGACATGGCCGTCGCGCGCATCCGCAAATCGCAATCGCTAGCGAGGAGGGGCTGAGGAGAGAGGAACGTGAACCGCTCGTACCTGTTTAGAAAAGACACGGGTATTAGAGTGGGCTAGCTCCAAAGGACCAGTCAACCATCGCATCAACGTAGGAAAGGTAAATTTACGGCGGTAGACGTGGAATAATATTTTTTAACGGTTGAGGATTCGTTAAGCCACACTATTGCTCGGTCGGATCACTGGGTTGAAGAATTACTTATTCTTCACCCTGGGTCCTTAATAGACTTTCTACACACACACACATATATATATATATATATATATATATATATATATATATATATATATATATATATATATATATATATATATATATATATATATATATATATATATATATATACATATACAGCCGGTCTATTCTCATAACATTATGAGAATAATATTCTCATAACACTTCCGAACTGCTTTGTGTTACTGCATTGGAAAGCTATGCGCACTGCACCATAGAGACCAGCGAATTTCATGTTTGAAAAAACTGTACGTGTTGTTTTTTCGGTACCTTTTTTGCTCTAGTTTTTTAACCGTTTATCGGAATTATGCGTGTAATATACCGTTGAAAAGCTATGTAGTAGACGCAACTTCGCCATGTTGAACAGTTTTCAAAATTCATCATAGTTTAATAACAGTTTCGAAAATCGTGCGGCTCACAACGAATGGCAGCGAGCATTTTTTGGCGTTTTTTCTAAACAGCTTGTCGGAATGAAACATATGATACACCGATGGAAAGATATCGTCGGCGCGCATCTTTTTCATATCTATTATTTTTTCTAATTCGCTACGGTTTAAGAGCAGTTTTGAATTTACTAAATCGCGAAATTGTGTTTTTCGAATTTTTTCAAATTTTTGGTACTGTTTTCACTCCAGTTTTCTAACCGTTTGTCGAAACAAGGCGTGTAATATACCGTTGGAAAGCTACGAACGAGGCGCAACTTTCACATGTTGAAATGTTTTTGAGATTCCTTACGGTTTTTAGTTAAATTTGAAAATCGTGCGGCTGACTACGAAGAGCATCGGCCGTTTTTTCGTGAAATTTTTACAAAAAGTTGTTCGAAATGATCCAAATAATACACCGTTGGAAAGATATCGTCGAGACGCTACTTTTTCATGTAGAACACTCCCTCTAATTCATTATGGTTTAAGAGCAGTTTTGAAATTACAAAAACGTAAAAACTCTGTTTTTCGCGACAACAAAATCGACGCGTGCACTGCATCGGACAGAAAAGCGCACTGCTTCAAACTGAAAAATGCACTGCATCAGACAGTCAATCGAACCTCATGATTTATTTTGTTGGACGTAGATTTTTCTCAGAGGAGTTTTGTTGTCTTTTTTCCAACTTTTTTTTTCGAAGGAAAGTGGACCGCAACACTCCCGAAAGTGAAGCGGAACACTACCAAAAGTGAACCTCATGATTTGCTGTTGTCTTTTTTCGTACTAGTTAATTTTTTACGCGCGTTGAGAAGTGTTGAGAAGTGAGCTGCTTTCCGATGTGTTTTTGTTTTTGGATCACCAAGTGAACCACAAAGGTTTTTTAATGGCCAACTTCGTGAGAGAACAAAGTGAGCTTCAAAGAGTCCTTCGCAATGGACTTTTTTTAGATCAAAGTGCACTGCATTTGTTTGTTTTTTAGACCAGTGAACTGCATGTTTCAAAAAACTGTACATGTTGTTTTTTCTGTACCTTTTTTGCTCTAGTTTTTTAACCGTTTATCGAAATTATGCGTGTAATATATCGTTGAAAAGCTATGGAGTAGACGCAACTTCGCCATGTTGAACACTTTTCAAGATTCCGCACGGTTTAAGAGCAGTTTTGAAAACGGTGAACTGCATGTTTGAAAAAAACTATACGTGTTGTTTTTTCGGTACCATTTTTGCTCTAGTTTTTTAACCGTTTATCGGAATTATGCGTGTAATATACCGTTGAAAAGATATGGAGTAAACGCAACTTCGCCATGTTGAACTCTTTTTGAAATTCTGCACGATTTAAGAGAAGTTTTGAAAACGGTGAACAACATGTTTGAAAAAACTGTACGTGTTGTTTTTTCGGTACCTTTTTTGCTCTAGTTTTTTAACCGTTTATCAGAATTATTTGTGTAATATACCATTGAAAAGCTATGGAGTAGATGCAACTTCGCTATGTTGAACACTTTTCGAGAATTCGCACGGTTTGAGAGCAGTTTTGAAAACGGTGCGACCGACGAATAATGGCAGCGAGCGGTTTTTTGCTCTTCCGAACTGCATAAGAAAACCGCACTGCATCAGGGTAGGAGCCGGCGCGACGGTGCTGGGGGAAGGAGGCGGGGCGGCAGCGCAGGGGTAGGAGGCGGGCCAGTGGTTGCTGTTCTCGGGGCGCTCCGCGCTAGAAACCTATTTAAGAGGGGGTGTTATGAGAATAAGGTTTTTGTTGTGAGAATAAGGTCTTAAGGGGTGTTATGAGAATTGACCCACCCTATATATATATATATATATATATAGCCAGTGAAGAACACCAGAAAAAGTTGAAGAAATCTCAAATTTTGACGAATTTAAAAATTTGAAGAATCTGCAAATAGAAGAAAAACTTAAATTCCATTTTTGGTTGGTGGCGTGACGCACTGTATAAGAATGATGTTTTTAGACACTGCCTACAATTGTTTTAGGGCTCTGAGAATCAATTTCTGTATTAATTTCTTCACACTTAGAGGGTTAGTCATCATTGATTGAATAAAAACGTTACTTCATGTGTTGCGCATCAAAGTCATCAATTTTGCATAAATGTTAGGTTGTGTGTCCTTTCAAAGAACATTCGAAGATTCTAAGATATTTAGCTCACATAGCAACTAGCAAAATCTCTTGTCGTCCAAGGGCTTAGTGAAGATAGATGACAGTTATTCTTCAGTGTTCATGTGGTAGATGGAGATGTCGCCCTTGAATACATGATCATGAAGAAAATGATGATGGATCTAGACGTGTTTTGTCTGCGACTGCTGAACTGGGTTGTGAGCAATCTTGATGGCACTCTCATTGTCACAGTAGAGTGGCACATTCTTCATGTTGACACCATAGTCCTTGAGGGTTTGCTTCATCCATAGCAATTGACCACAGCATGAACCAGCAACAATATACTCAACTTCAGTAGTGGAGAGTGTGTCGGCGTTCTGAGAACGGGGGTACCCAGACTTTCCTGCCTGCGGCCCTGGGCATGACTCATCCAGCAGCCTGGTATGGCCCAACCTCATCAGCAACCACTCAAGACCCTCGTGAGGGGCCGAGCCTCGCGAGGCGGCCGACACAAGACCTTCCCAGGGGCGGTCTCACTAGGCTAGCTCCGGAGGAGCGGAGATATGAAGGCTAGGGGTACCTCGCAAGGTCCTTGTGACGTGAGCCATGATGACCAAGGCCAGGCAGGCGCCAGCGGGCGCAGGATGCTAGTTTCCACTTTGGTGCTAAAGGGGCAGGCGTAGGCGAGGAGTCCCGAGGCATCAGGAAAAGGTTTCCATATTTTTGGAACAAGACCAAGACCAGTAGGACAGCAGAGCGGAGGTCATCGTGGAGCCAACGGCGGCGTCACCACCAGAACCTTTGGCAGGCGAAGACCACCCTTTGTCAGGATAGCTTGTACTAGCTGTCCCCCTTCAAATTTGGCCGTTGTGAGATCCCTTCCCACTCAATATTTTGGAAGAGGACCCGGGCCTGTATAAATAGGATTATCCACCACCATATGGGGCATCTGAACCAGAGCCAACAAGACACACACCAGCAAGATCATCCGAGCGAAAGAACACCTCTCCTAAGGAGGCTGTTCTTCCATTGTACTAGTTCTTCCTCAGCCTATAAGGCAATCCACCATACCCCACTGGATTAGGGTATTACACCACAACGGTGGCCGGAACCAGTATAAACCCTTGTGTCTCTTGTTCTTGAGTTCGACGAGCTAGGCTTAAGAATCAGCGAGTAGACGAGCTAGGGCGGAAGGAGAGATCTTCGTGCGCACCCCAGTGTTCGAACCACAAGGGTTTTGCCGGAACCCAAGATCCGAAATTTGGTGCGCTAGGTAGGGGTGTGCCAAAACTTCCCTTCCGTCATTCCACGCTCCATGATCCCATTGGTTTCTTGGCCGATGATCGTAGAGCCCGTGTGTCACGACCTGATTTTCGGGACATTAAATTTCCAAAAGCGGACCTTGTGCTCACCAGCCCTAGCATTACTGTTAGCTGATGAGGCACCAACTTGTTACAGAAACTCTAAGCAAAGTGCAAAATAAGTAGTACAAGACCATTCTGGCCAGTGAGTACAACACAATCTTCTAGTGATTGATGACGGGAGCGGTTTGTGGATCATTGGTGACTATGGGACTCCATTTCCCATAGGAACGGCTGACCGGGATAACACCTATCTTCGCGAGGCTGCTAACTCCATTAGTGTAGGCTCCGGGGCTGTCATCACGTCGTTCCTTCCCATGCATGGAATCTGGCCAAGACAATAGCCAGGGACAAGCCAGTGAGTACTTTGAATGTACTCGCAAACATTATGAATATGGGTGAGACAAGACATGCTCGAGGATGATTCATGATCATTATGATAATAATGATATGACAGAATATAAATTTTTAAGCAGGACATCCGCGTAAAAGACATATGCAATCGGAGAGTAGTAATAAAATAAATAACAAGCTCGCCACAGTCGAGCGTCTAAGCGACACCACAGAAAGGGCTTTAAATAAAAAGAATGCCACAGTCGAACGTCTGAGCGACATCACAAAAGGGCTTGTAAATAAAAAGAATGCCACAGTCGGACGTCTGAGTGACATCACATAAAGGGCTTGTAAATAAAAATAATGCGACAGTCGGACGTCTGAGCGACATCACAGAAAGGGCTTGTAAATAAAAAGAATGCCACAGTCGGACGTCTGAGCGACATCACATAAAGGGCCTATAATGGAAAGTAAAATAAAGGTAAATATCCGGGAGGTAGAACCGTCCCAAGGATACTCATCATTCCAAAGAATACAAATGGTTAGTCCATAATAATGATAAATCACAATCACTACGTGTCACAGGTCATAAATAATGCTCTAGTTTAATAGTTTCTCCTCCGAAGGCCGACACTAAGACCAACACTCGACCCATCCCAAACTGTAGTCCTTAACCATGGACACGGCTATTCGAATAGATAATATATCTCTGCAGAAGGTGTACTCTTTACCCACGAATAACAGATTCTCTATAGTCCCTCTGGACTAATTCCGTCTACGGTCTTTTAATTTGAAGATGCACCTGACTGCACACACCAGCCTAACTTACCGGTGTCTAGAATCACCCACGACACTAGTTAAGCCAAACTTTAAGTGGGGAGGCTACAACCTCGGCTAGCATGGGATCACAACAATTTATAACGCGCGCGAAGACAGGGGAAGCTATCCCCTTCGGCTCCAACCGAAACACCCATGCCCCCGGACTAGGTGGCCTGCCTACCGGTTGCAGCCGGTATCTTCCACCGTGGCCTCTCTGTACGGTGTGTGATAGAACAGGGGTCGACAAATTTACTGAACCGCACCCTACCTGTAGCAAGGACACGTGGTAGAACGAAACTAGTATGGGGGTTACTGCAACGAGACTCGATCTATGGTCGACTCAGGAGGTTTCAGCTTTTCTATATGGTTAGTGTCGTATTTCTTGACACCGTTCTCTGACAGGGTCACCACCCCTCATGCTTCATCCTGCCTTACTGCACATCATTCATCACCACGAGATGTCATTCACTCAGATGTGCTTATCGGAACACAACTTTCCTTCGGACTCCGTCAGAACTATCATCAGGCATATGAGGCATGATAAGTGATTACTGCCACCAATATCATAAACACAATAGAAAGTTTTTTCACGACAAGTTGATATGCAAGAGTAAGGCTTTTCCATGAAATAATGGTGCTCCATTTTTAGCGTATTAATGGAGTTCGTGTGTTATAGCACACAACGCGTATTATCACGGGGTTCAAGATGCTTGCCTTCAAGTAGAGGGGAGGAGAAAAGCATTCCAAGAATTTTGGAAGGTTTCTCCCTCTTCAAAGTCCTAAAAGAAATAAAAGAAAATCAAGAGATAGACTTGGAACACCCCCAAAAGGTTGTCTGGAAAATTTTCATATAAATATGAAAATAAACTAGACAATATTTGGGAAACAACAGAAAAAGAATCAAATCATTTGGATTTATAGATTAAAAGATATTGCCAATCAAAGTTCAGTCAACTCTGGTTTTAAAATAAAACAGAAATAGGAAAACATTTCGATATGAATACGCTTTCGAAGTGGTGAGACGTACTCGGGGGGTTTGCGCCTTCACTAAAGCACGCGTGGGCTGGCGCTGTCTCGCTGACAGAGGGCCCAGGTGTCCACTGGTCAGGTTTGACCAGTCGCCCCGCCTCCTTCTTCTTTGGCCGAACAGAGGCGTGGCTCCGGCGATCAACGCCGGAGAACGATGGCTCCTCGAGGGCGTTCGAGTGCAGGGATGGATCCGCGGGGTTGGTGGGGTCCTCCAAGTGGTCGTGTGGTCGACAGAGGTGGAGGAAAGCGACGGCGATGAGCCTCGCGGCGGAAGGCGGCCTCGGTGATTTTGGGGCTTCGCCCTATGGTGGTTCCCGAGGTCGTTTGAGAGGACGGGCGGCTCCGCAAGAGCATACGGAGTCGAACGATGGTGCTGGCTGGGCGGAAGGGGTGATGGTAGCGATGAATTGAACAAAGGTGCGGTGGCGGCCGTATTCGCCAAAGATGAAGAAGAAAGCTTGCTGGGGACGAATGGCTACCAAGGGGTTGCTCTGCGGGGTACCTAGTGGTCGTCTGTTGCTGCGGAGGGGTTCGGGGGACTCTTAAATAGGCAGGCGATGGCGGTTCCGCGGCGGTCGTGGATAAGATCGCCGGCGACTGCTATTCTGTAGCTCAGGGCGACGTGGAGACGACGGGAGCTCGGGGACGAACTTGTGGATGATCTGGCGCTGCTCCAGGGGGCAGGTGGCGAGTGCTGGAGGCTTGGGCGGCGCTGCCCACGGCAGGAGTTGCTGTGGCCGCCCGCTAGCTGCCGCGGCCGACCTGACGGCGGCATTGTGGGGCTCCATAGTTGTCTCTGGGATGGGGAAGAGTGCGGGCATGCAGATGGTGTGAGTGTAGCGGCCAGAGCGGGCGGGGGTGTCGGCACAGGGACGCGGCGGCTCGGCGCGCGCGCGTGCAAAACATGCGCTCTGGGCGCACCCAAAGCAGGCGCGTGAACTGCTCGACCAAATGTCAGAGCATGCCACAGTTTTTGGGTAAGGCTGGGAAATAGCAGGGTTTGGTTAGAGGCTTAACTACGATCAGTGGACATGCCATCATGGATGTAGGTGCAAGGCCAGAGTGTGAAGTGCAGATCATGCCAAATCTTGCCATGCACCTCAGCTGTTTGACAAAATGCCAGAGGCCACTATGCAACTCTAGGGGTGGCCAATTTTCCAGATCATAGCCTCCTTAGGTGAAAGAGGTGATGGCAAGGCAAGTTGGGCAAAACCAGAAACTTGTTAGTGCAAGTTTTGCAAATCTTCAGTTCTGGACAGAAAATGCAGAGCATTGTTTCATGAGCCAAAACTACCCCAATAGGCCCACTCTTCTGGACTTAAGGGTTTTGCAACAGAGATTATAAGCATGAGGAAGCTGAAGGGCACTAGAGCAAAATAGACTAGGGTTGCAGTGCAAAACACCAAACTTAACCAGAATGGAAAAGAGGTTGGTTCACTCAAATCTTCCAAAGGACCAAGATGGGTATTTACATAAAGTGAATAACATACTGCTATGAACATCCCATAATTTTGGTGGAAGCATTACAGGAATATTTAAAGGGGTTGTAGTGCAATTTGGCCTACTGGACCAGATTGGGAAACATGCTGTGGAGCTCAAAATATTTAATGAAACAAATATATTCTAGCATAAAAATGATCTAATGGCATTACTTGACATCTCCAATTTTGGTTGAAATTTTAAATAAAGTTATCAAGTGGTTGTAGTTCAAAAGAGGCCTTAAAACTAGGGGCAACCATTTAAATGGGAAGATAAATTTAGGAAGACAATTATGTAATTAAACCTGCTGATATAAGCAAAGTTTTAATGGGTGCATAAGAGGATCTAAAATTAGCTGAAAAGTTTCACTATGGGGTAAAAACTTCAACATAACAGAACAAGAAAGGTTCTGGAATCCAAAGGAACCTCCAGCAAAAGGCAAAATTTTAAATTACCGGCAAAATTTTAATTAATAAAACATTGCTAAATTTTTGGGGTGTTACAACACTACCCCCCTGAAAATTCTCGCCCTCGAGATTTGTTAAGGGTTGCTATTAGATCTTCTACTGCCACAAGAAGATACTACCAAAATTTCTTACTGCTCTAATTATGCAAATAAAAGCTACTATAGTGCATGGGCAAATAGTGGTGTAAACTGAACTGTTAAACACTGGCGTGGCACGGGAAAAGAAAAATCTACTGTCGTGGAAAACGATATATTCCTACTCGGGGGCATAGTAAATTTAGAAATGGTATTTTTCTAAATTTACAAATACGCTGGTTGCACCCGAGAGCACAGTGCTCTCACTGGCTGACAGGTGGGGCCTGGACCCACTGTCAGCCTCTTCTTCTACCTCCGGTTCTCTCTTCTCCTCCCTCCCGCACGCTTTCCCGCACTTTCTCCTCTGGCGACAGCTAGCTCGTAGGGCATCTAGGCCGTACTGCTGTAGTGCGCGGCGTGCTAGCTGCCGGTGCAGCGTGCACTCACTTCGCGGGCCAGCGTGCTGTCGGCACTGCTCGCGGATTCGCCTCCGAACACCGGCGGTCGAGCGACGAGCGGTGCTAGTGGACTCCGCTCATCGTACACCGATTTCGAGCTATAAAACGGCCGAGGTGCTACTTCTTCCTCCTCACATCTGGCCTCTCTTCTTCTCCTTTATTCCCTCTCCTCCATTTGAGTTTGCAGGAGCTCGGGTCGAGGCTCTAATGGCGGAGGTGATGCCGGATTGGTGCATGGTCCTCGCGTGCGTGGGGTTGGCGGCATTGCTGGGGGTATCGGTGCTCTTGTGTGCGATGATCCTCGACGATCGTCGTGATGCGACGGCTCAAGTGCTAGCTCTTCGCGGTGGCGGCGATCACGGGGATTAGGTGAGAGTGTCAGGTGCTAAAGGTGGTTAGCCCGCGGTAGGCATTTAGTGCTTGAATAAATTTCCATGAGTTCCTTCTCAAGAGACTGTGGTGTGCGAGGAGGTGGTTGATGAAGCAGGTGTAGGTGGACTAGCAACTTAGTGTACTGTGTGGAGTGACCGGAGTTGTATTATTGCTGTTGTTATGCTGCGTGATGAAAGAAAAATCTATGTTAAGCAGATGGACAAGATGCAACATCACAGGAAAGATTTACTTAACACACGGTGCGACATACAGTTCTCATAAAAATATACGGGTACACCCACGTGGCAGTTACATCTAAAATATAAACGGTAAATGAACAGGGTCCTGGGAAAAGGTCTCTGGTGCTGGGGGACACTCTTCTTCTATCGGTGGGAGTGGGTTGACCAGTCGATGAATGTGTTTCTCCTGCCCGGGCCTTAGTGGTCTGCCGATGGCGATCCAAGGATTTAAATCGGCGAGGCTCTAGAGATAACCCATTATCCGCTGGTTTAGACGCTCTTGCGCGATCACATACTGCGCAAGGTTGGCTAGTACCGGGTCTCTCTGAGTACGCCCACCAGGAAAAGATGCTGCTTCTCCCGGGTGCTGTGCGGCTTGGAAAGTAGTAATATCCCCGCTCGCTGGCATAGGGCACCGTGAATCGAAGGCGAGCAAGCGCTTCGCAAGCGGCAGCCTCTATGGCCATCTGTGGAGTTGGCATGGATTTCCCCATGAAGGAACCCTCTGTGGGTCTTGGTTTGGGTTTGCGGGTGGGATGTGTACCACTGCCCAATATTTCGAGCTGGATGGTGTGATCCTCGATTTGAGCAGCTCATACTGGGGTGGACGGGTAGCACTCATGGTACTGCAGGTAAAATCCCACAATATCTTCACGAAACTACCCGAGGATGCCTCAGGGGTTCTCAGGTAAATACTAGGGATCGGCATGGTGAAGGAAAAGGCTGTGAGAGGAGAGCACTGGGTGAGGGATGCTTGGCAAGTTCACGGTGTGGCCTATATATAGCAGCCTGGCTGGTTTATAGGGTTATGGTGGGGGCATCTATATCGTCGGTTCCGCTTTATGGGGTCAGGGTCAAAGCTACAGTTACTCATGTCTTGTAAAAGATGTATTTGCTGTAGGGGTTGTCTTTCAGGTGCTCTGGAAGTTACACCTGAGAAAAGAATAAAGGAATTCACACACTAACACAATGGTGCACTAGCACTACAAGGGTGTAAAAGTAAACTG
Source organism: Secale cereale (assembly GCA_902687465.1). Classification (NCBI taxonomy): domain Eukaryota; kingdom Viridiplantae; phylum Streptophyta; class Magnoliopsida; order Poales; family Poaceae; genus Secale; species Secale cereale. Next base: position 229,616,584 of record LR738712.1, read on the forward strand.
TATTTACATATCGGTATACAGGTTACAACGCCACGGGGTGTGGACTAGAAAATGCTTGGCACTAATCGAGTGATCTAATCAACCTCGTTTATATCTAAGCAGCCTTGCCTTGTGGATGCTGGAGCTTCTCCTGGAGCTTCATTGTTGGTGTTGGCTGCTGGTGGCTGAGGAGGTGCAGGGTCGGGGCAGTGATGATGTCACTCGCGAGGATTGTTGGCCACAATCCCGTTGGAGCGTGCGCCAAACAGGCGACGCATCACTTCTGGAGATACCAAGGCATTCTGGTCAATGACCGTGGCAGGTCTTGGGGACTCGATTGGTTGTCCGAACAATACGACTGGGTTGTCGGTGCCGGACTCGTCTCGTCCTCTTGCTGGGGCTCGGCGAATCAGTTCTCCATGAGCTGCGATTAGATCAAGGGTGATTTGATTGAACAGTTCCTCGAGTACGCTAACATAGCGTACCAGATGCAATAATGCAGGATCCGCCTCGTGGTCTCCGCTCGCAACTCGGGGAGGCCTACCATACCCATTACAACTGGGGTAGTAGTAGAATGAGCGACAGTTAACTCTGGGCGACAGGTGCGTGAGTTGAACTATAGCCTCCCAAGTGAACCTGTAGGGGCACTCTAGTGACAGACCCCTACCGTAGATGTGCACAGTGGCCCAGAATTGACGGCTTTCACCGCCCATGGAGTCTTTGATACACAACATATTCTGGGGGCTCTTCCATCGCAAAGGCACGACGGGTGAGGTTTGCGAGCACGGTCTCAAAACCTCCAAGGTTGGTTGCTGTGGTTTCATTGTGGACAATGCGTCCTGGCATTTTAGCTCGATATGGGGGTAGAGGTTGTGTGGTGTTGGGTTTGGGGCTAGCGTGCCCTATTTATAGGAAAGGACGGATTCTTCCTTCGCACGCTTGCGGAAGGAATTATTTAGGTGTCGGTCACTTGTGCGTGATCGATAGGCTAGGCTGGTAGGTTCGGCACCGACTGCCCAAGGTGTCGGTCCACTGTGTGGGTATCTTACGCGGGAAGCTTGGCTGGGATTTGGGATATGGTCTGGTGTGGTGGTTAACCTAGGTTTTTGGACCTGGCTAAGATAGGATTAGCCAACGGTCAGCCTGGCTCTGATACCAAGGTTGTCAGGACCGGATTTTCGGGACATTAAATTCCCAAAAGCGGACCTTGTGCTCACCAGCCCCAGGATTACTGTTAGCTGATGAGGCACCAACTTGTTACAGAAACTCCAAGCAAAGTGCAAAATATGTAGTACAAGACAATTCTGGCCTGTGAGTACAACACAAGCTTCTAGTGATTGATGGCGGAAGCGGTTTGTGGATCATCGGTGACTATGGGACTCCATTTCCCACAGGAACGGCTCACCGGGATAACACCTATCTTCGCGAGGCTGCTAACTCCATTAGTGTAGGCTCCGGGGCTGTCATCATGTCGTTCCTTCCCACGCAAGGAATCTGGCCAAGACAATAGCCAGGGACAAGCCAGTGAGTACTTTGAATGTACTCGCAAACATTATGAATATGGGTGAGACAAGACATGCTCGAGGATGATTCATGATCATTATGGTAATAATGATATGACAGAATATAAATTTTTAAGCAGGACATCCGCGTAAAAGACATATTCAATCGGAGAGTAGTAATAAAATAAATAACAAGCTTGCCACAGTCGGGCGTCTGAGCGACACCACAGAAAGGGCTTTAAATAAAAAGAATGCCACAGTCGGACGTCTGAGCGACATCACATAAAGGACTTGTAAATAAAAAGAATGCCACAGTCGGACATCTGAGCGACATCACATAAAGGGCTTGTAAATAAGAAGAATGCCACAGTCGGACGTCTGAGCGACATCACAGAAAGGGCTTGTTAATAAAAAGAATGCCACAGTCGGACGTCTCAGCGACATCACATAAAGGGCTTATAATGGAAAGTAAAATAACGGTAAATATCCGGGAGGTAGAACTGTCCCAAGGATACTCATCGTTCCAAAGAATACAAATGGTTAGTCCATAATAATGATAAATCACAATCACTACTTGTCACAGGTCATAAATAATGCTCTGGTTTAATATTTTCTCCTCCGAAGGCCGACACTAAGACCGACACTCGACCCATCCCAGACTGTAGTCCTTAACCATGGACACGGCTATTCAAATAGATTCTATATCTCCGCAGAGGGTGTACTCTTTACCCACGAATAACAGATTCTCTATAGTCCCTCTGGACTAATTCCATCTATGGTCTTTTAATTTGAAGACGCACCTGACTGCACACACCAGCCTAACTTACCGGTGTCTGGAATCACACACGACACTAGTTAAGCCAAACTTTAAGTGGGGAGGCTACAACCTCGGCTAGCATGGGATCACAACAATTTATAACGCGCGCGAAGACCGGGGAAGCTATCCCCTTCGGCTCCAACCGAAACACCCATGCCCCCGGACCAGGTGGCCTGCCTACCGAATGCAGCCGGTATCTTCCACCGTGGCCTCTCTGTACGGTGTGTGATTGAACAGGGGTCGACAAATTTACTGAACCGCACCATACCTGTAGCAGGGACACGTGGTAGCACGAAACAAGTATGGGTGTTACTGGAACGAGACTCGATCTATGGTCGACTCAGGAGGTTTCAACTTTTCTACATGGTTAGTGTCGTATTGCTTGACACCGCTCTCTGACAGGGTCACCACCCCTCATGCTTCATCCTGCCTTACTTCACATCATTCGTCACCACGAGATGTCAGTCACTCAGCTGTGCTTACCGGAACACAACTTTCCTTCGGACTCCATCCGAACTATCATCAGGCATATGAGGCATGAGAAGTGATTACTACCACCAATATCATAAACACAACAGAAAGATTTTTCACCACAAGTTGATATGCAAGAGTAAGGCTTTTACATGAAATAACGGTGCTCCATTTTTAGCGTATCAATGGAGTTCTTGTGTTATAGCACACAACGCGTATTATGACGGGGTTCAACATGCTTGCCATCAAGTAGAGGGGAGGAGAAAAGCATTCCAAGAATTTTGGAAGATTTCTCCCTCTTCAAAGTCCTAAAAGAAATAAAAGAAAATCAATACATAGACTTGGAACACCCCCCAAAAAGTTGTCTGGAAAATTTTCATATAAATATGAAAATAAACTAGACAATATTTGGGAAACAATAGAAAAAGAAGCAAATCATTTGGATTTATAGATTAAAAGATATTGCTAGTCAAAGTTCAGTCAACTCTGGTTTTAAAATAAAACAGAAATAGGAAAATGTTTCGATATGAATACGCTTTTGAAGTAGGGAGACATACTCGGGGGGTTTGCGCCTTCACTAAAGCACGCGTGGGCTGGCGCTATCACGCTGACAAAGGGCCCAAGGGGCCCACTGGTAAGGTTTGATCAGTCACCCCCGCCTCCTTCTTTGGCCGAACTGAGGCACGGCTCCGGCGATCAACGCCGGCGAACGACGGCTCCTCGAGGGCGTTCGAGTGCAGGGATGGATCCGCGGGGTTGGTGTCGTCCTCCCAGTGGTCGTGTGGTCAACGGAGGTGGAGGAAAGCGACGGCGACAAGCCTCGCGGCGGACGGCGGCCTCGGTGGTTTTGGGGCTTCGCCCTATGGTGGTTCCCGAGCTCGTTTGAGAGGACGGGCAGCTCTGCAAGAGCATAGGGAGTCAAACGATGGTGCTGGCTCGGCGGAAGGGGCGATGGTTGCGACGAATTGAACTGAGGTGCGGTGGCGGCCGTATTCGCCAGAGATGAAGAAGAAATCTTGCTGGGGACGAATGGCTACCACGGGGTTGCTCTGCGGGGTACCTAGTGGTCATCTGTTGCTGCGGAGGGGTTCGGGGCACTCTTAAATAGGCAGGCGATGGCGGTTCCGCGGCGGCCGTGGATAAGATCGCCGGCGACCGCCATTCTGTAGCTCAGGGTGACGTGGCGACGATGGGAGCTAGGGGACGAACTTGTGGATGATTTGGAGCTACTCCAGGGGGCAGGTGGCGAGTGTCGGAGGCTTGGGCGGCGCTTCCCACGGCAGGAGTTGCTTCGGCCGCCCGCTAGCTGCCGCGACCGACCTGACGGCGGCACTGTGGGGCTCTAGAGCTGTCTCTGCGGTGGGGAAGAGTGCGGGCGTGCAGACGGTGCGAGTGCAGCGACGAGAACGGGCGAGGGTGTCGGTAGAGGGACGCGGCGGCTCGGCGCGCGCGCGTGCAAAACGTGCGCTCTAGGCGCGGCCAGAAGACGCGCGTGAACTGCTCGACCAAATGTCAGAGCATGCCACAGGATTTGGGTAAGGCTGGGAAATAGCAGGGTTTGGTTAGAGGCTTAACTATGATCAGTGGACATGCCAGCATGGATGTAGGTGCAAGGCCACAGTGCAAAGTGTAGATCATGCCAAATCTGGCCATGCACCTCAGGTGTTTGACAAAATGCCAGAGGCCACTAAGCAACTCTAGGGGTGGCCAAATTTTCCAGATCATAGCCTCCTTAGGTGAAAGAGGTGATGGCAAGGCTAGTTGGGCAAAACCAGAAACTTGTTAGTGCAAGTTTTGCAAATCTTCAGTTCTGGACAGAAAATGCAGGGCATTGTTTCATGAGACAAAACTACCCCAACAGGCCCACTCTTCTGGACTTAAGGATTTTGCAAGAGAGACTATAAGCATGAGGAAGCTCAAGGGCACTAGAGCAAAATAGACTAGGGTTGCAGTGCAAAACACCAAACTGAACCAGAATGGAAAAGAGGTTGGTTCACTCAAATCTTCCAAGGGACCAAGATGGGTATTTGCATAAAGTTGAATAACATACTGCTATGAACATCCCATAATTTTGGTGGAAGCATTACAGGAATATTTAAAGGGGTTGTAGTGCAATTTGGCCTACTGGACCAGATTGGGAAACATGCTGTGGAGCTCAAAATATTTAATGAAACAAATATATTTTAGCATAAAAGTGATCTAATGGCATTACTTGACATCTCCAATTTTTGGTTGAAATTTTAAATAAATTTATCAAGTGGTTGTAGTTCAAAAGAGGCCTTAAAACTAGGGGCAACCATTTAAATGGGAAGATAAATTTAGGGAGACAATTATGTAATTAAACCTGCTGATATAAGCAAATTTTTAATGGGTGCATAAGAGGATCTAAAATTAGCTGAAAAGTTTCACTATGGGGTAAAAACTTCAACATAACAGAACAAGAAAGGTTCTGGAATCCAAAGGAACATCCAGCAAAAGGCAAAATTTTAAATTACTCGCAAAATTTTATTTAATAAAACATTGCTTAATTTTTGGGGTGTTACACCGTGCTAAGCGCCGGGCCGCCCTTGCCCCCCGTGTCGCCCAGACGGCTCGTGCTGGCGGACCGTCCCGCCGTTCTCCATCACCTACTGCAAATGCCGCCACTACTCGACAAGTTTGATTAGTCTTGCTCCGGCAATGCATCCTCCCTTTTTAGCATCCGGAATCTTCTTTCACGCTAAGGCGGACCTCTTGAGCATCGCGCCTCAGGAGCTCTTACCGGACCACGGGCCACTCACCTCCTGGCCTTCACCACGGCATCGCGACCTGGCGTACCAGCAACGGCTGAAGCCTTCCTTGGAACTGGGACTCGCCAGCATAGAGCGCATAGCTACTGAAAGGACAAAAGGGGCGAACAGTGCCGAAGCAAGACTTGCAAACACGGTTTCATAGCAAGAATAAAAAGTATTACAGGTTCGTTACACGCCCCCACGGGGTTCACTTTGATTCCTCGCCAGGAGCAAAAGAAGGAGATTCCAGGAGACCAGAACTACGGCTATCACCGCTGATGCCATCATCAACAGTGGGCCATGAGAGGCCATATCCAACCCTGCTGAAGTCACCATCGAGGGCGAGCTGGTGCAGCTGCCGCTCTCAGGGCGCGACATCAGCTTGGGGGCACGTAATTGTCATCGCTCATCTCCGTAGACTCGTCAGGCTCGGGAGAGTTGCTGGATTCCAAGGGGCCATCACCGCTGCTAGGAGATCTCATGGCAGGTTAGAGCAGGCACGACGTCCGTCGCTGTGCCACCCTGGCGGCTCCCACAAGGGCATCACTCCTGGCGGTGTCCTTCCCCGTCAAAGACCTTCAAGAACATTGTGGAGGCACCATGAAACTTGAAGTGGACAATGGAAGCTCCATCAGGACGGCACAGGCAGCCGATTTCGCCCCATCCTCAGGTCATGAAGATACCGGCCGGGGGGACGACCTCAACCTCCACCTTTGAAGCCTGGCTGCAGCACCCAGCGTGCTGCAACCATAGCTCGGCAGCACCCCTCGCCAGCATCAGCTCAGCAAAGAACCTCGGGAGCCGGATCCAAGAAGACTGTGGCATCGCTGTCCACACCACAAAATCGCGTGAGGAGCCCTCGGCGTGGGCTCACAGGCTGGCGGCCCGTGTAGCCCCAGAAGTATGACCTCGACCACGATGCAAGTGGTGCAGGTCACAACCCCCTTGATCTTCGGAGAACAAGGGCAGCGGGTAGCCAGGAGGAGGCTTCTCACACCAAGGCCTCGTCAGCTCCCGCCTTGCGTCGGTGCCACGGGGGCGGCTGAACCTCTTCTTCGGCGGAAGTGGTTCCCACTCCTCACAGGGAGTCTTTCCTTTTTTTAGCAGCGGTGAATCTTCTTATCGGCGCAATGGGCGTCGTGGTAAGCCAGCGCGGCAATGAATAAGAAGAGGAGGGCGACAATAAAAATGAGATGGGCAACGGGGGCTTCACCCTCTCCCCATTTATAGCCTAAAGGAGGCCAACCACCGACCTCTATGATCTTGCGTAATGATGGGTTTTTCTGTGCATGCAGCAGGGTCTCGTCAAGTTGAGCGGTTATCAAGGCAGTGTGGCGAAGAAGAGACGCCCACGCATAATCGAGTCGTCATGCACCGACCAAGGCCGCAGGTGTTTGGGGCCCGTGGCGCTTCGCCCTTGCCCCTTTGGCTTCGCCTCGAAGCCAAGTCCCAGCGTGCCTTGGGACCAGGGGCTACTGTCCGTGTTCTAGGAACGTGGGTACCCATACTTGCCTGCCTAGGGCCCATGACGTGGCTCCATCAGCGCCCTGGAACGGCCCAACTTTAGCAATCACAATCAAGACCATCGCGACGGGCCAAGCCTCGTGAGGTGGGTGACAGCAAGACCTCCCTGGGGGCAGCCTCCCTAGGCTGGCTCCCGAGGAGCGGAGATATCTAGGCAAGGTGCACCTCGCGAGGTTCTCGTGACATGAGCCACGACGACCAAGGCCAGGCGGGCGCCAGCGGGCGTAGTGTACTAGTTTCCCCTTTGGTGCTAAGGGGGCAAGCGCAGGCACGGAGTCCCGAGGGATCTGGCAAAGGTTTCCATACAGGTGTAACAAGACCAAGGACTGTGAGGGCTGCAAAATGTAGGTCATCGTGGAGCCCGGCGCGGCGTCATCACCAGAGCCTTTGGCAGGCGAAGACCACTTTTGTCAGGATAACATGTCCTAGATGTTCCCCTTCAAATTTGGCCATTGTGGGATCCATTCTCGCCGATATTTGGGAAGAGGACCAAGGCCACTATAAATAGGACCTAACCACCACCATGGAAGGGGGCCAGAGCTCGTCTAGGAGAGGAAGAAAGAGAGATAGCGAGATAGAGAGGATCCCAGACACACCACAAGCTCATCCGAGCCCAAGAACACCTCTCCTCCGAAGGCTATTCATCCCATGTACTAGTTCATCCTCAGCCATACAAGGCAATCCACCACACGCACTGGAGTAGGGTATTACAATTCAAGGTGGCCCAAACTAGTATAATCCTCTCCGTCCCTTGTTCTTTAAGTTCGTCGAGCTAGGCCGTGGAATCGTAGGGTGAGCCCGCTGGGGAGAGGGTGTTCTTCGGGCGCACCCTAGAGTTCGAACCTCTTGAGGGTTTGCGGAACCTAAAATCCGACATTTATGAACATAATGGTTTGAAGAATAATGCACATATTCATAATCCTTATTCTTTCCCTGCGAAACGAAAGCGTTAGCACGATGATGTTCATTTGAGGAATTTGATCCACTTGAGGAATTTGGTCCATATGAGGACTTGGATCCATATGAATATTTTCATCCATATGAAAAGTTTGATCTGGGGTTCCTGTTCTTCACAGGTGGTGTCATGAGGACATTCACTTGAAGATTTTCAAGATGCCTCTTAGGCACCCATATTTTCTTCATAGGGTGACCATTCCTGTAGTTAGTTCCAACATATCTAGCAAATACTTCACCATTCTAATTTTTGAACAGTTTATAATTGGAGTCAAATGACTCATCAGAAGAATGTGAAGATTCACAAGTAAAGCCAGATAAGGTAGATGGATCTACTGGATGTCCCTTTGAAACAACCCATGAGGTTTTGGGATACTTCTTAGGTTTCTAGTAGGTCCCATCAACATTGAGTTTCCTCTCAAAGGCAATACCATCTTTCTTAGGGTTCCTGTTCAGAATCAACTTTTTAAGCACATCACAAAGAGTCTGATGACCTTGGAGGCTTTTATACATGTCGGTCACATACAATTCCTTCAACCCTGCATTTTCGTCAGTAACATTGGTTTTTTCCTCCAATGAAGAAATTGTCACAACAGAAATAGTTGAAGAATTTGCAGCAAAAGAAGCATTTGAACTTTCAGGTGAAAAATTAGTAGTTTCACGTTCACTGCATTTAAGACATGGTGCCATGAATTCTTCTTGAGCAGAGCTGGTCTATTGAGAAAATAATGAATCGTTCTCCTTCTAAAGATCTTCATAACTCACCCAAAGCTTTTCAAGAACTTTCTTTCTTTGAAGAAATTCAAAAGAAAGTTTCTCATAATCAGTTAGGAGAGTGTTTTGAATATCCTGAAGGTTATTAAATTTGGACTGAAGTCTCTGAAGATTCTCAGTCAAGATTTTAGATCGATCCAAGTACTCAGCCTACAGGTCATCACTTCTTTCTAGCAAATTTTTTACCTTATCAAAAGCTTTTTGTTGTTTTATGGCAATTTTAGCAAGTTTGGAATAGCTAGGTTTGAGGTTTTCATCAGATTCATCATCACTAGAATTAGACACTAGGGGAATAAGCTAGTTTGCCGTTAGTGAGCTTCTTTGCCGTCAGCAAAACGTTGGGGCAGACGAGAAAGAGCTGATTTGCCATAAGTAGGTGACGACAATGAATAACTAACAGGAAAATAGAGGAACAACAGGCAACAAAGTATAACAGACGACGAACCTAAGCAAGAGGAGACGGCAAAAAGGAGACGACAAAGACGTGTTGTTTGCCGTCATCTCCTACCCCTATTGACAGCAAAGAAGGCACCCCGACAGATGTCCGTAGGCGTGTATTTTGCCATCAACCCATAAGTTAACTGACGGCTAAGATTGTTTGTTCGCCGTCAGCTCCGCTAACTTGCAGACGGCAAAGAAAACACGGCCACATAGAACATGCCCCCGAAGAAAAGAAAAAGTTTGTCATCAGCCTAGCCCAGTGGGAGACGGCAAACAACCCATTCTGCTGGTCAACCCCCGGTCGGACGCGCCGACAAAAAAATATATCGCGCCCCGCATCCCTCCCCTCGACCGGCACCCCTCCCCTGGACCCGCACCACCAGCACGAGCAGCTTGCTAGGGTTCTCCAGCGCCGCCGCCATTCTCCAACGCCGCCGCCGTCATTCGCCAGCGCCACCGCCGCTGTTCTCTAGCGCCACCGCTGTTCTCTAGCGCCGCCGCCGCCCCTTCCTACATTGTGCCCCCAACCCATCCTCCAATGGCTGCACCATCACAGGAATCTCCTCCCGTGCTCTAGCGCCACCGCCGGCACCATCGCTGCCGGGCACCACCTCCGCCACCGCTGCCGCAGGGCACCACCTCTGTCGCCGCCGCCGCAGGGCACCACCTCTGCCACTGCTGGACTGCAAAGGAGAGGCCACTGCACCGCCGTCGGGCACCATCTCCCCCACTGCCCCCTCTGCCCCCACGGTGAGCACCATTTCCCTCTCCTCCCCCTCTGACCCAGATCGACGGATGCATGGCTGCATGGATGGATGAATGTGTGTTATAATTGGAGAAAATAGTATGTGCTCATTTTTGCTTCACACATTTGTTAGAAATTTTGTTCTGGTGATGATTTTGCACTCCTAAGCATGATGAGATGGGGAAAAGAATCTGTAATCTAGTTCTATTGATGATTGTTAGCATGGAAATAGTATTGTTATTATAACTAAAGTAAATCTTTTTTGAGCAACTAATGATGTGGTTTAAATATAGGTAAATCCGATCCATATTATAACTATAGTGTAGATACTATATATCTTTGTTTTCACAAGTGTTGCCTTTGTTCAAATGCTTGTCCATAAGATCTGCAGGTAAACCATTTATATGAAGAAGATTGATGCATCCTTTCTTTATACTTGTTCATCTTTGTTTCTGTTCAATTTTCCGTGAGTGCTTATGTTGGTTGTGCCGGTGCTTTGATGTGCAGGGACCAAACTTTTCACCTCCAGGAGCACTAGTCATGTTGTTGTCGCCATCGCCATCTAGTACCTCCTCTATGGATCATCTAGGGGTGAGCTCGACTGTCATCCCCACTCCCCCTATTTACTCTGTTCCGGTCGTCGTGCCGATGCCACTAGATTTTATTTTCATGTTAAGTCGCGTAACCTAGGCGTCTCCCGTTCGAAAGGGTGGAATTTATAAATATGCATGTATTTTTATATTTATAATCGTCGTCCTTTCAAATTGTCCACGTTATCTGTGAACAGCCTGAGTACGTGTAGATTGGGTTTCGTTTCCCCTACTCAACTTCGGTCCGAGGCAAAATTTTGTCAGTGCCACCCCATTGTTCTTCGGGTACATATTCTCTCAGCTTGTTGCCGAGACGTGTATCTTGAGAACTACGGGGAGGTGTTGTCGAAATTTTGCCTCAGACCAGAGTAGATCACGGGAAATGAACCCAATCTACACGTACTCGGGTGGGATTAGGACCCATCTTTACCTATTAGAGATAGGATTCAACCCATGAATGTATGTTTCTCTTTTGTATGATAAAAAATAAAACAAAGGCGTAAATAATATGATAAAAGTAATTACCTGTGTATCTAGTCGCAATTACATTGTACATAACTTGATGAATATAAATTTTGTGCACCTACTGTTAGTGCAAGTATGGGTGATCGTGCGTGGATGTACACTGGCCACCCTAGTCAGGCCGGCATGACCGCTGAATGTGTGATGAAGACCAATGAATTTGTGGAGGCAGCATTTGCTTGTGGCAAGAGATAAAGTTGGTGCCCCTGCTTGAAGTGCAACAACGATAGAGAACAGTCGAGGAAGAAAATGGGTAAACACCCGCAGAAGCATGTGTTAATGACTAGGTATACCCGGTGGACCTTTCCTGGCGAGCCTGACGTAGCAGAGAGCAGGTGGTTCATCGGCGCACCGATGGCAATGGTACCGAGATCGCTGACATGGTAGCTGACTTCAATGATGCACGTGAAGAGGGATTAGAGGAAGAATCAGAGGAGTCCGGGAGGGCTTACCTAGAAATGCTGAATTCATCACAACAACCTCTTCATGAGTACATGACACAGTGTCAGCTGGATACCATCGCACGAGCAATGTCTCTGAAGTCCCAGTTCAACATGAGCAGAGGTTGCTTTAATTCGATGATGATATCTTGGGGTAGCTCTCTCCCTGAATGTCACAAAATGGCTAAAAGTTGGTATGAAGCGAAGAAAATCCTCCGTGCACTTAATATGGACTATGAGCAGATACATGCTTGTCCAAACGGATGTGTATTATTTACAAAAGAGTATGCCGACGACAAGTACTATGCCAAGTGCAAAGCCTCTAGGTATGTTGAGATAGAACTTGGTGATGGTGTGAAGAAGCAGAGCAAAGTCCCTCTAAATGTTCTTCCGTATCTTCCAGTCTTGCCAAGACTTCGACGAGTTTTCTTGAACGAAGATACGGCCAAAATGATGACATGGCACAAATATGGGAAAAGACCTGACAAGGATGATCATGGGAGGCTGATGATGTTACATGCGTCTTGTGGCCAAGCATGGAAGAGTTTCGACCGAATACATCATTAGAAATCAGAAGAGGCAAAGCATGTACGAATCGCCATCGGACTAGAATGGTTCAATCCGTTTGGTATGGTGTCAAAGACATATAGTTGTTGGCCTGTGTTTGTTGTTCCACTCAACCTCCCCCTAGGCGTCCTGATGCAACACAAGCACATATTCGTATCGTTGATAGTTCCAGGGCCCGAGTATCCCGGGAAGAATATAAATGTGTACATTCAACCACTTATAGATCACTTGAAAGAAGCTTGGGTGAATGGGATACACACATACGACGCTATTAGCAAAAAAATGTCACAATGCATGTTTGGTACCAGTACTCATTGCGTGACCTACCGGCATATTCACTTTTCATGGGGTGGTTTGTGCATGGGAGGTTCCCATGCCCATGATGCAAGGCGAGCCTTAAGTGCCGTTGGATGCAGCATGGAGGCAAGTATTCTTGCTTCAATTTCCATAGACAACATTTGCACCCTGGCCATCCATTCAGACTAGACAAGATGAACTTCAAGAAAGGTGAAGTTGTCGAATACTCGGCACCACCTGAGATGACGGGTGAACAAATTCGTGATGAATTAAATGCCCTCTAGCCTGATCCCAACCGTCCTGGGTATTTCCTGGGATATAATGAACTACACACGTGGACTCACAAGCCATGCTTCTGGGATCTCCCATACTTCCACCAGCCCAAGCTTCCCCATAACATTGAGTTAATGCATACTGAAAAGAATATCACCGAGGCCATTTTTGGCACATTGTTCAACATTCCCTAGAAGACGAAAGATGATACTAAGGCCGAACTTGATCTAATGAAGCTATGTGATAGACCCAAACAAAACGTGTGGCAACCCATGGGCCGGATAAATTGGACAATGCCATGCGCTAGTTTTGTTCATACAAGGGAATAAACGAATGAGATACTCATGTGGTTCAAAACTTTGTAGTTCCCCGATGGGTATGCAGTGAATCTAATGAGGGTAGTGAATCTTGATAAATTGAAGCTCTGCGGGTTGAAGAGTCATGATTGGCACATTTGGCTTGAGCGGTTAATGCCGGTGATAATTCGAGTCTATATCCCTGAGGAAGATTAGGAAGTACTGGCAGAGCTTAGCTATTTCTTCCATGTTCTTTGTGCTAAAGAAGTATCTCCTACCGTGATATATGACATGAAAAAACGGGCTCCCGAGTTGCTCTACAAGCTAGAGAAGATCTTTCCACCGGGCTTCTTTAATACGATGGAACATATGATTTCACACCTCCCTTCCGAGGTAAGAATGGGTGGCCCTGTGCAGAACCGTAGGTGCTATGGACTTGAGAGAATGCAAAATACTCTTCGATTTAAATATAGAAATAAACAGAGAATTGAAGCATCCATAGCCGAGGCATTCTTGGCGGAGGAGATGTCAAACTTCAGCACATCACGCTATACGACCAATATTCCAAGCTTGCATACTGTATAGTCTCGTTACAATACTGGCAACCCAAAGCATGAATCCAAGCTCAGTCTTTTGAAAGGCCAACTCGGACTTGTGGGTGCTTCTGCTTCATAGAAATTGGATCCAAAAGAGTGGAGATCGCTTATGTTGTATATCCTCACCAACCTAAAAGAAGTGCGGCCGTACATTGAGTAAGTGATTGGTACATTATGTAACATCTACTCATTTGTTTGTATCTAACTCTGCTCATTTCTCATTGTAAAGTGAATTCGTTACCCAATTCTCTAATGGAGGAGTCGAACCTAATTCACTTGAAGAGTATGAGCTTCTTGTTGGCGAAGGAGATGGCAATTACGGTTTCATTTCTTGGTTCACAGAAAAGGTATACTTCTAATTATGTAGACTTGAAGTTTGTATTATGTGCGACTAATATAGTAATCTTTTCCGCTTAAACTTGTAGGGTGCATCAATATTGGACAAAGAGTTAAAACAAGTTGCTAATGGGTTTGACTATAAGGTTGGTACGTTCGATAATTACGACATCAATGGGTATTGCTTCCGCACACATGGTAACGAGAAACGTCGGGCCGTTCTAAAAACAAGAAACACCAAAGTGTCCCCTATTGGCAATGGAGTTGAGTATTATGGAAGAGTTGATGAAATATATAAACTGCATTACTTTGGGACAAATCCTCCAACAGTCGTCGTCTTCAAATGCCATTGGTTCCATCCGGAGAAGGTTAGGCGAAGAGATGATATTGGGCAAGTCGAAATTCTACAATACAACAAATTAGAATGCAAAGATGTCTATATTGTGGCTCAACAGGCGACACCGGTTTTTTATCTCAAGTATTCACACCAAAATAAATACCTTAAGGGTTGGGATGTTGTGTACGATGTGCCACCACATCGTAAACATCCTCCCCCCAATGAAGAGGATCATGAACCTCACATCAACCCCGACACATATGATGGAGAATTCTTCCAAGAAGAACATGGGCCTAGAGGCCATCCCTACATCCATCCACGCATGGAAGTACACATTGACAATGACGAAGAGGAAGCAGAAGAGGAAGACGAGGTTACGAACGTGGAAGACCTATCAATGCTTGAACGGTTACGTCTAGGCATTGCCGATGATAGTGACGATGATGGTGAGCACGAGGACGACATCCTTGACGACACTCGTGATACCGATGATGAGGCCTGAACTGACCTCGAAGAAGATAGGATTGTGATTCGGATGATCCTAACTATTTTTAGTTGTAGTGTTGAACTATAATGTTGATTTTCTACTAGTTGGGTTACCATGACCCGAATGATCATGAACATGTTGTAACGTTGAATTTGTAATATTTTTGAATGTATGCTTATTTATGTGAACTATAATTGCCTTAGTAATTATCACTGCGATAATTCTTTGAACTTATGCTTCTTTATTTCAACTATAATGTATTTGTACTATAATTGTTTTAGTAATTCTCATTGCACAAATTCTTTGGACTTATGCTTATTTATTTGAACTATAATGTTATATTTGTACTAACTGCTTACTTTTTGTCATGGCAAGTGAGTGAAGCATGGTGGGTTGCAATGGAAAAGGGGTAACCCGGCAATTAAGGCCCCACTTCCCCTAGCGAGAAATCTGATTGGCAGTTTTCTCGCCGATCCTCCTGAGGCTTCCTCTCAGGCTCATTGAGTAAAAGGAAGAGGCAGGGGAAGAGGTGGAGGAAAGTCTAAGAGAAACCCAGATCGGCCTCCCTCGCCACCACTTGTCGTGACACCGCCTGAGGATGAGGGAGTGGAGGACGATCAGGTCTCTCACTCCCCCATATATGAGGAGGAGAGGGTGGGTGAGCGGTTGACGCTGGAGGAGGATGAGGATCGGTCGGGGGCCCTGACCGTCGATGAGGAGAATTATGGTTTTATCCAAGTTGAGGAGGGTTGATCAGTGTACATGCGTGGTTCGTCAAGGCTCCCAAAACGAGGGCTTACTGTCGAGCATAGGCCATGCATTGCTCCATATGGAGAAAGGTAAACTAACTTTGGCTTCCCATTTTCTACCCTCAATATTTGCGACAATTGCTAATAACTTTGGATTCTCATTATGTAGCTGTTGGACGATAGTTGGAGATTCCCATGGTAAGAAGCACCGGCTCATGAACAGCGTCCTTGGGATCCTCTTGAGGGAGCATTACCCTAGCGTCCTTGGCAAAGTTCCGGAGCCAGCACGGACTTGGGCCCACTACATAGCCTGTGAGGATCTTGGTGTATCCAACAACATCGAGTTTCACAACAAAGCAGAGCGGGTCTTTGCCGAACTTTGGGTAATCATCAAGTTTCCTTCACACACTACATATCTATAATTCATAGCTAGTCATTTGCCTAATCTCGATTGGTCTCTTGTGTATTTGCAGGATTTCTATAGATGCGAGGATGCGAACTTAGAGGAGGCACGAGCAGTCGTCAACCACCATTGCAAGAAGCTTGTGCGCAATCTGATGCATGATGCACACCCTTTAGCCGTCCGCACTTATAAGGCAACTCAAGGCTATAGGAGTGTTGATTAGAAACCATGTAGGAACCTCAATCTTAAGAAGGATGAGTACATCCAGGTAAAGCATGTTCATGCTTGTTATTTCCTCAACAGGCTGGCACTCAATTTATTTTTGACGTATATGAGATGAAATTGATCAATTAGGTTACTCCAAGATGGTGTGTCGACAAGGGGGAGTGCTGGGAGCGGATCATGGACTACTTGTGTTCCGAAGAGTATAGGGAGAAAAACCTAGATTATAAAAATCAGCGGGCCGCGGTGAACGATCCACCACACCATCAAGGCAACTTGAACCTTAAGGGCTACAACGAAGGTTGGGTGTGTCTTTCTTCCCACCTATTTGCTCTTAATAAGCTTTTTCTTGTCATACATGTTGCCAAAGCTTGTTGTGAAGTCTTAATCGTGTTGCTTTGGTTGTAGGCGTCTCACAATAAGGCTCCGGAGCCGAATATTTTTGTGGCGTACGCTTTGGCCCATAAGGGACCGTTCCGATCTGCCACGCCTTACGGTGAGAATGACATAGTGTGTGCCTGCACCAGCAAGACCGCCTACGATCTAATGGAAAAATTTAAAGGGAAGGCAAAAGATATGAGAGGGCCTGAGTATGATGTGACATCGGAGGTCCTTGACCACGAGGTGGTTATGATCTCTGGAGGTGGTAGGAAACATGGCAAGGAAGCGATTGGAGGAGGCATGTTTCCTAGGTCCTCCCGTCGCACTCTCCCTGAGTACAAAGCTCGGTCAGGTATCTCAACATCTTCTATATGTCAATGCTCGGCTCCTACAATGGTTGCGATGGAGGTATTCTATCCAAGTCCTTCTATGTATGCTTATTTTAATTCTTAGTGTTGGATTTGAAGATGTGATTGCAATGCCATAATCGGTAGTCCCGACTGGAGGAGTAGAGGCGATTTCTAGATAACCGGTTGGAGGCGAGGTTGGCGGAGGAGAGGCGACTGGCGAATGAGAAGAGGGCGGAGGAGAGGCGACTAGCGAATGAGAGGATGCAACAGGCGTTGTCGGCACAAAGTAGTCAATACTTTGCCATGTTTGTGGTTAGTTCATTAATATCCTTGCATGTACATCTAGTCTTTTACTACCAGTACTTTACTTTCACTCCTCAAACATAATTTGCAGG
Organism: Secale cereale; assembly: GCA_902687465.1. Classification (NCBI taxonomy): domain Eukaryota; kingdom Viridiplantae; phylum Streptophyta; class Magnoliopsida; order Poales; family Poaceae; genus Secale; species Secale cereale. Next base: position 229,633,803 of record LR738712.1, read on the forward strand.
CTTATTGTACCCAGAATGGTATGGCCGCTATGTAGATGCCTGCCATTGCTTCACCCCCTATGGTTAGTTATCTGAAATAGTTGCATGCACCATTGTTGCATTTCTTAGTCCGAGTGTCGTGCTAACAATGTAATGCTTAATGCAGCATCAATCAGGCCATGGATCAAATAATGATGGATCTTCACATGCACCAGGCCCAAACACCAATGACTATGGTGGTTCTCTGAATCTTTGAGATCAAGTATTGTTAGTGGCTACATATCTCCATGATTTTCATGATTTAGAGACCACTTGAAGATATTCATGATTTAGAGACAAGTAGCTATATATTTTCATGATTTAGACACCATTTGAAGATCTCCATGATTTAGAACCTTCCAAGTAAAGACCATTGGAACCATTTGAAGATCAAATTTTTAAGTAGAAACAAGTAGAGATCATTTATTTTCATGATTTAGAGACCACTTGAAGCTATTTTTATTCATGATTTAGAGTTTTAAGTTGAATGAATCTTATAATTAGAGACACATAGCTATTTATTCATGATTTAGAGACCATTTGAAGATCTCCATGATATGGAAACTTGTAAGTAGAGACCGTTTAAACCATTTTAAGATCAAACTTATAATAGAGACAAGTATACCATTTGAAACCATGATAGATTTGAACCATTTCAACCATCATCTTAATTAGCTATATGCATTCTTAAAGCTATTTATTTTCATGATTTAGATACCAGTTGAAGCTATTTTTATTCTTGATTTAGAGTGCACTTGAAGATATTCACGATTTACAGTGTTAAAATGAATCAATCTTATAAGTAGAAACGAGCAGCTATTTGTTTTCATGATTTAGAGACCATTCTTGAAGATCTTCATCATCTAGAATGTTAAATTGACATGTTCAAAATTGGACAAGGTCTTAAAGTACTTTCTTTTGTCTAATCAGCATCTTGATGATTTAAAGCCCTTTTTTAATTACGCCAAAATTTGACATGTTGATGATTTCATCTTGTAGGTTGCCACACAGTTGCTCTTTGGACTATCATATGGACATGCAGACATTTGTTGTAATGCCAAATATTACGTACTGATGCCTGCTTTGTTTATTTGCTATGGAACACATTGTACTCTTTTTTGAGAGCTGAACATATTGTACTCTTGCTATGGAAAACTTTGTACTCTTATATTTGCTATGGACTAGCTCGCTATGGGCATTTGGTATACTCTGTGTGGTATTTGATATGAATCTGTTATGGAACAGTTCTATGAACTATGTCATATTTGCTATGGAACAGTGTTATGAACTATGTGTCATTTGTGCCAAGTTATTGTGTATACAAATTGTTGAATTTAAGCTTTTAAACAAACAAACAAAAGTACACAAATTTTGTTGTCATTCAAATGGGATTCTAGACAGAAAACTCATCCACGTGGCGGCAGCCTGTGTCATTTTGCCCAAGGGTTTGCCGTCTGCCAATTCGACTACCAGACAGGAAAACTAAACACTTTGCGGTCTGCCCGACAATGAGCTGACGGAAAAGTCTTCCTTTGACGATTTACGCTTCGCCATCTCAATTTGCCGTCAACCCGCCGATGGCAAAGCCTTTGTCGTCTGTATTTTGCTCTTTGCCGTCTGTAGTCGCCAAACGGCAAAACTGCCGATTCCTGTAGTGAGAGGAGGGACGGTTGAGTACCTTGGCACCTTTTGCCATGATGAAATAGGTGGGAACATAGTCATTGTTCCGTCGTCAGCAGTGTCGGGGAATTCATTTTCTTCAGAGTTGTAGATGGACTTGCTGATGAATGCGGTAGCGAGAGCTAGACTCGCCACACCAGAGTGTGATTCCTCACATTCCTACTCTTCCTCATTTTTTTAGATTCGGCTGAGTCCATTTCCTTGTCAATGAATGCATGAGCCTTCTTCGAACTGTTGTTCTTGTGGGAATAAGACTTTGAGGATTTTGATGATGAGGACTTTGGAGATTTCTTCTTTTTCTTTGAGTCGTCTATGCTGTAATCCTTGTAGTTCTTCTTATTTGATTCCTTTGCCCATTCAGGACAATCAGTGATAAAGTGACTACGTTTCTCGCATTTGTAACAGGTCCTCATAGCATCACCTCTTGAAGATTTTCCAAAATGACCACGTCTTGAGAACTTTCAAAATTTCCTCACGAGCATTACCAGCTCGTGAGTTAGTTCTTCAGGATGGCCGATGCTGCTATCAGAATCTTCACCTTCAGAAGAGGAAACTGCCTTGGCCTTCAGTGCACGTGATCTACCATAGCTTGGACCATAGAGATCTCTCTTCTCAGCTTGTTGGAACTCATGAGTGTTCAACCTCTCAAGGATATCACCTGGATCATGTGACTTATAGTCTCCACGCTCTTGAATAATTAGTGCGAGAGTGTCGAATGAGGAGTCAAGTGATCTTAGCAGTTTCTTCACCACCTCATGGTCTATGATGTCTGTACCACCAAGTGCTTGTAGCTCATTTGAGTTGTCAGTGAAGCGATCGAAGGTTCGCTGAACGTTTTCATTGTCAAGTCTTTTGAAGTGGTTGAAGAGGTTGCGAGGAACATCAAACTAAGAGTCACGTTGAGTTGAGACTCCCTCGTTGACCTTGGACAACCTGTCATAGATGAGCTTTGTTGTATCCAAAGCACTCACTCTGCCATACTGCCCTTTGCTCAGATGGCAACATATGATATTATTCGCTTGAGAGTTGAGTTCCTTCAATTTCTTCACATCAGCAGCGTTCACGGATGGTGAGACGGATGGAACACCAGTTTCCACAACGAACCAAAGATACTTGTTAATTGCCTCAAGATGCATGCGCATCTTGTTCTTGCAGTAGGGGTAGTCCATCCCATCGAATGTAGGACACCCAGCCGAGACTTTGATCAGGCCTACCGTCGACATAACTAAAACTCTAGGTGGTTAAACCAAAGTCACACAAAACAAGGGAGTACCTTGCTCTGATACCAATTTAAAGTGCGTTATATCGATTAGAGGGGGTGTAAAATTCTAACTCAGGAATTCCTAAGCAACGATTTACTTAGCAGCATAATAGATACTCAAGTGCATGCACAACAAAACAGTAGCATGGTCATCATGATGAAATGAAGAAAACACAGAGTACGAGTAGCGTGTAAACATGATAAGCAGGCTGAAGACTGAGGCTTGAACAAATAGGGTTGATGAAATTGAGAAAGTCCTCAGTCAAAGTCTTCAAATAGTACAGATCAAGTTCATCAACACATGAATGAGTAAATGGAAGGGTTGAGGAAATTGAACCAGAAAGCTGGGGGAAGACAATGATTTGTTAGACCAGTTCCAACTGTTGTGACAGTTGTACGTGTGGTTAAGACGGCTAGGTATTTGAACCTGAAGAGACACAGTCCCAAACACCCAGTCCTGGACACACAGTCCAAGACACCAAGTCCTCACCGTATTCCCCTTGATCTAAGGTCACACAGACCTCGCCCAATCACTTGTGGTAAGTCTGCACAGGTGACTTCCAAACCTTCACAGACTTAGTTTTCTCGACGATCCACAATTCCTCTTGGATGCTCTAGACCATTGATGCCAAACCGTCTGGAGGGTCATAGTATTCAAAGGTAACAAGCGTCGGTTCCACACAGCAACACTCTCTTTAGTGATGCTCAATCACTTTGGTGTTTTAGGTGTTGGGGTTTTGGGTTTTTCCTCACTTGATAATTTTTGCTCAAAGTCCTCGGAGGATGGGTTGCCCTAATGCCAAGTGTCAGTTTCTCATGGAGTATTGAAGACTTCCTGTAAGTGCATCTATTGCCCCTTAGTGATTTTAGTGTATTGAAGACTTATAGGTTAAGGGAATAATGTTCTTGTGAGTGTACACAGGTCTTATAAGTCTCTAAGGAGTTTGATATTTATGAAGAAAGTTGACCCCTAAAAATGTATGTCTTGAGTTATAGACTTTGGTTTTCTTGAAGACTTTGAAAGTGAGGAAATTGGTCTGACCTTGAAGACATGGATATTCATGCAAGGATTATGAAGCATGAAGACTTTTGTTTTCGTAGTTTCCTTTTCTCTTTCTTGAGTCATAGGAAACACCGTACTATTAAAGGGGGTCGAGGTAAAACTAAGGAAACACATTTCCAAGTGATGCGCAACTGAAAGCCTACACTACCCAATCCATCCGAGTGAAGCCATTGGAAATCTCATACAGTTCAGTAAATTTCTTTAGTGACCGGGACAAAGTTCCCCTGTTCTCTAAGGAATTTTTCCTGACTGGGAGTTAGGAATTCGCCAGTGCGGATTGCCTACAAATGAGGAACATGATAGCCCTGAGGAATTTGAGATCTCAATTTCCGACTGTTGCTTGCTATTCGCCAGCTATCCTAAAATATTTTATCCACCTAAAGGTCATATCATTTAAGGGAATTTATGTCTTATCATGTCGGGCTGCTCCCTATGCCATAAATAGCCGCCCCCTACAACCACTAGTTGTTGGCTGCTCCGAGAGAAAATGACACTTGTCATTAGAGAAACCCATCCTCCGAGGACTTTGAGCGAAAATCATCAAGTGAGGAAAAACCCAAAACCCAACAACTAAAACCACAAAGTGATTGAGTATCACTGAAGAGAGTGTTCCGTTGTGGAACTGACAATTGTTACCTTTGAAGACTGTGATCTTCCAGATGGTTAGGCGTCAATGGTCAAGAGCATCCAGGAGGAATTGTGAATTGCCGAGTGACCATGTCTATGAAGGTTTTGAAGTAACCTATGAGGACTTACCATGAGTGATTCAACGAGGTCTGTGTAACCTTAGCTCAACGGTAATAGGATGAGGACTTGGTGTCAAGGACTGGGTGTCCGAGACTGTGTGTCCTCAGGTTTGAATATCTAGCCGCCCCAAGAAGACGTACAACTATCATAGCAGCTGGAACTGGTCTAACAAATCATTGTCTTCACCAAGCCACCTGGTTCTATTTCCTCAACCCTTCCATTTACTCATGCAAGTGTCGCTGAACTTGCTTTGTACTGTTTGAATACTTTGACTAAAGACTTTGTCAATTTGGTCAACCCAATTTCTTCAGTCCTCAGTCCTCAGCCTACTTATCCTATTTACACGCTACTTGTACTTGGAGTTTGCTTTCATTTCATCACGATGGCTATGCTACTGTTTTGTTGTGCATGCAATTGAGTATCTATTCTGCTGCTAAGTAGCTCGTTGCTTAGGAAATTCCTCTGCTAGAATTTCCTAAGTGACGAATTTGTAAAAATAGCCAATTCACCCTCCCCCCCTCTAGTCCATATAACGCACTTTCAATTGCTATCAGAGCAAGGTACTCCCTTGTTCTATGTGATTTTTGTTTAACCACATTGAGTTTTAGTTATGTTGATTGGAGGCATGATCAAAGTCTCGGCTTGGTGTCCGACCTTCAATGGGACGGACTACTCCTACTCGAAGAACAAGATGTGCATGCATCTTGAGGCAATTGACAACGATCATTGGTATGGTGTGGAAATTGTTGTTACATACATCTCAAGTTCCATGAACGCCGCTGATGTGAAGAAATTCAAGCAACTCGACTCTCAACCGAAGAATATCATGTGTGGCCATCTAAGCAAAGGGCAGTATTGCAGAGTGAGTGCTTTGGAGACAACAAAGCTCATCTATGACAGGCTGTCCAAGGTCAACAAGGGAGTCTCAACTAAATGTGACTCTCAATTTGATGTTCTTTGCAACCTCTTCAACAACTTCAAAAGACTCGACAATGAAAACTTTCAGTGAAGCTTCGATCACCTCACTTATATCTCAAATGAGCTACAAGCACTTGGTGCTACAGAAATCACATACCACAAGTTGGTGAAAAAACTACTAAGATCACTTGACTCCTCATTCGACACTATGACACTTATGATTCAAGAGCGTGAAGACTACAAGTCACTTGATCCAGCTGATATTCTTGAGAGGTTGAACACTCATGGGTTCCAACAAGTTGAGAAGAGAGATCTCTATGGTCCAAGCTATGGTAGATCACATGCACTAAAGGCCAATGTAGTTTCCTCATCTGAAGGTGAAGATTCTGATAGCAGCCTTGGCCATCCTGAAGAACTAAGTCAGGAGCTGGCAATAATCGTGAGGAAATTTAGAAGTTCTCAAGACGTGGTTGTTTCGGAAGATCTTCAAGTGGTGATGCTATGAGATCCGACTCCTCATCTCGCGATTCCAAGAAGAGGACCTGCTACAAATGCAAGAAACCTGGTCACTTTAGCACTGATTGTCCTCAATGGGCAAAGAAATCGAAGAAAAAGAAATACAATGATTACAGCTCAGACAACTGCAAGAAAAATAAGAAATCTTCAAAGTCCTCATTGCTACTTCTCGAGCTTGCTTTGTATTCCCTCGAAGAGGAAAGGGTGATGCAGCACAGTAGCGTAAGTATTTCCCTCAGTTTTTGAGAACCAAGGTATCAATCCAGTAGGAGACCACGCGCGAGTCCCTCGCACCTGCACAAACAAATAAGAACTTCGCAGCCAACACGACAAGGGGTTGTCAATCCCTTTACGGTCACTTACGAAAGTGATATCTGATAGAGATGATAGTTTGATATTTTTGATTATAAGAACATAAAGTAAAAGTGCAAAAGTAAATTAGATTGTAGATTGATATGTTGAGAATAGACCCGGGGCCATAGTGTTCTCTAGTGGCTTCTCTCATGATAGTGATATTCTACGGAGGGTAAACAAATTACTGTCAAGCAATTCATAGAAAAGCGAATAATTATGAGACTATCTAGGCATGATCATTATATATAGGTATCACGTCCGAGACAAGTAGACCAAAACGATTCTACATCTACTACTATTACTCCACACATCGACTGCTATCCAACATTCATCTAGTGTACTGAGTTCATAAGAACAGAGTAACGCCTTAAGCAAGATGACATGATGTAGAGGGATAAACTCAAACTTAGTGATATAAACCCCATATTTTTATCCTCGATGGCAACAATACAATACGTGCCTTGCTGCCCCTACCGTCACTGGGAAAGGACACCACAAGATTGAAGACGAAGCCAAGCACTTCTCCCATTGCAAGAACTATAGATCTAGTAGGCCAAACCAAACCAATAATTTGAAGAGACTTGCAAGGATATTATAATCATACATAAAGAGTTCGGAGAAGAACCAAATAATTCTCATAGATAATCATGATCATAAACCCACAATTCATCGGATCTCGACAAACACATCGCAAAAAGATATTACATCGAATAGATCTCCTCGAAGACCGAGGAGAAATTTGTATTGAGATCCATAGAGAGAGAAGAAGCCATCTAGATACTAGCTATGGACCCGAAGGTCTGTGGTAAACTACTCACAACTCATGGTGAGGCGATGATGATGATGTAGAAGCACTCCGTGGTAGATCCCCCCTCCGACGGACCTCCGGAACAGGCCCCAAGATGGGATCTCACGGGAACAGAAGGTTACGACTGTGGAACTAGGGTTTTCTCTGTTGTTCTGATGGTTTCGGGGTAAGTAGGTATATATACGAGGAAGGAGGGCACCGGGGGCCAAACGTGGGGCCCACGAGGCAGGGGGCGAGCCCTATAGGGGGGTGGCCCCCACCCTCGTGGGCACCACGTATGCCCTAATCCGTGGTTCTCAAGTCTCCCGTGCGTGATTTTCTCCAAAAATCTCTCTCTCGAAGGTTTCATTCCGTTTGGACTCCATTTGATATTCCTTTTCTACAAAACCCTAAAATAGGCAGAAAACAGCAATCTGGACTGGGCCTTCGGGTTAGTAGGTTAGTCCCAAAAATAATATAAAAGTGTATAACAAAGCCCATTAATCATCTAGAACATCATAAATAATAGCATGGTACAATCAAGAATTATAGATACGTTGGAGACGTATCAAGCATCCCCAAGCTTAATTCCTGCTCGTCCTCGAGTAGGTAAATGATAAAAACATATTTTTTGATGTGGAATGCTAACCAACATAGTTTTTCAATGTAATTCTCTTAATTGTGGCATGAATGTTCAGATCTGAAAGATTCAAGACAAAAGTCTATATTGACATAAGAAATAATAATACTTCAAGCATACTAATGAAGCAATCATGTCTTCTCAAAATACTATTGCTAAAGAAAGTTATCCCTACAAAATCATATAGTTTTGGCTACGCTCCCTCATTATCACACAAAATATTCATATCATGCACAACCCCGATTTCAGCCAAGCATTTGTTTTCATACTCTATTCTTTTAAACCTTTCAACTTTCATGAAATACATGAGCGTGAGCCATGGACATAGCACTATGGGTGGAATAGAGAGATGGTTGTGGAGAAGACAAAAAGTAGGGAGATAGTCTCACATCGACTAGGCGTATCAACGGGCTATGGAGATGCCCATCAATAGATATCAATGTGAGTGAGTAGGGATTGCCATGCAACAGATGCACTAGAGCTAAATATGTATCAAAGCTCAACAAAAGAAACTAGTGGGTGTGCATCCAACTTGCTTGCTCACGAAGACCTAGGGCATTTGAGGAAGCCCATCGTTGGAATATACAAGCCAAGTTCTATAATGAAAATTCCCACTAATATATGAAAGTGACTAAACATGAGACTCTCTATCATGAAGAACATGGTGCTACTTTGAAGCACAAGTGTGGAAAAAGATAGTAGCAATTGTCCCTTTTTCTTTTCTTTTTTTTATTTTTTTCCTTTTTTTTGGGCCTTTCTTTTTTCTTTGGCCTTTCTTTTCTTTTTCTTTTTCTTTTTTGGAGAGGCTTTCTTGATTTAGCGTTTCCTCACATGGGACATACCTCTGGCTGTGTACCGGGATGTGCAATGAATCAAGAGTGACATGTATGAAAAAATATGCATGGTGGCCTAGCCACAAATACGATGTAAACTACATGATCATGCATGGCAATATGACAATATGAAGTGTGTCATATGAACGGAACAGTGGAATGTTGCATGGCAATATATCTCGGAATGGCTATGGAAATGCCATGATAGGTAGGTATGGTGGATGTTTTGAGGAATATATATAGTGGTTGTTTTGAGGAAGCATATATGGTGGGTGTATGGTATCGGCGAAAGTTGCGCGATACAAGAGAGGCTAGCAATGGTGGAAGGGTGAGAGTGCGTATAATCAATGGACTCAACATTAGTCATAAAGAACTCATATACTTATTGCAAAAATCTACGAGTCATCAAAACAAAGCAATCAACGCATGCTCCTAGGGGGGAGGTTGGTAGGAGTTAACCATCGCGCGCCCTCGACCTCCACACAAAGTTTGACACTTTACAAATACCTCATGCTCTAACTTCGTCACATAGCGGTTCACCATACGTCCATGCTACGGGAATCAATAACCTTAAAACAAGCATTTATCAATTTCATAATAACTCCACTAGCATGACTCTAATATCACTATCCTCATATCTCAAAACAATTATCAAGCATCCAACTTCTCATCATATACAATGCACTTAGTGAAAGTTTTTACTACATTGATATTGGATGTCTATCATGCGAAGACTAGTTTTATAGCCTAAGCACATTACCATGCTGTTTTAATAGACTCTCAAAAGGATATAAGTGAAGCATGAGAGTTCAACAATTTCTACAAAATATTATCACCACCGTGCTCTAAAAGATATAAGTGAAGTACTAGAGTAGAAACTATCCAACTCAAAAGATATAAGTGAAGCACATAGAGTGTTCTATAGATTCCTAGGCCATATTTAACTCTCTCAAATAGGTGTTTCTAGCAAGGATAATTGTGGCGAACTATCAAGATAAGACTCAAATTATACAAGACGCTCCAAGTAAAACACATATCATGTGGTGAATAAAAATATAGCTCCGAGTATAGTTACCGATGGATAAAGACGAAAGATGGGATGCCTTCCCGGGGCATCACCAAGCTTAGGCTTTTGGTTGTCCTTGAATTTTACCTTGGGGTTCCTTGGGCATCCCCAAGCTTAGGCTCTTGCCACTCTTTGTTCCATACTCCATCAAAGCAATACTCAAAACTTGAAAACATCACAACACAAAACTTAGACAAAAATCTCGCGAGCTCCGTTAGTATAAGAAAGCAAACCACTACTCAAAGGTACTGCAATGAATTCATTCTTTGTTTATATTGGTGTTAAACCCACTGTATTAAAAATTCTCTATGGTTCATACTTCCCAATACTACTCATAGATGCATTGAAATGAACAAACAACACACGAAAAACAGAATCTGTCAAAAACAGAACAGTCTATAGTAATCTGCAGGTTTCACATACTTCTGTAACTCCAAAAAATTCAAAATAAATTGGTAAACATAGGAATTTGTCTATTAATCATCTGAAAAAATAATCAACTAAATAGCACACTCCAGTAAAATCTTATGGCCATTCTAGCGAGCGCTAACGATTCTGTTTTTCACAGCAAGATCATGTAAACTTCACACAAGTCTTCCCAAAGGTTATACTTGGCACAAACACTAATTTAAACACAAAACTACATCTAAAAAGAAGCTAGATGCAATATTTATTCCTAAACAGAAGCAAAAACAAAAAAAAATTATAAAATTGGGTTGTCTCCCAACAAGCGCTATCGTTTTACGCCCCTAGCTAGGCACGATACATGGATAGATCTAGGTGCTGTCATCTTTGGAAGGCAATCCATAAGTGGCTCTCATTATAGATTCATATGGTAATTTGATTTTCTTTCTAGGAAAGTGTTTCATGCCTTTCCTTAACGGAAATTGGAATCTAATATTTCCTTCCTTCATATCAATAATTGCACCAATCGTTCTAAGGAAAGGTCTACCAAGAATAACAGGACATGAAGGATGGCAATCTACATCAAGAACGATGAAATCTATGGGCACATAATTCCTATTGGCAACAATAAGAAAATCATTAATCCTTCCCATGGGTTTCTTAACAGTGGAATCCGCAAGGTGCAAATTCACAGAACAATCATCAAGCTCATGGAATCCTAGAAAATCACACAAAGTTTTTGGGACAGTGGAGACACTTGCACCCAAATCACACAAAGCAAAGCATTCATGATCTTTATTTTTTATTTTGATAGTAGGTTCCCACTCATCATAAAGCTTTCTAGGGATAGAAATTTCTAACTCAAGTCTTTCTTCATAATATTGCATCAAAGCATCAACTATATGTTTAGTAAAAGCTTTATTTTGACAATAAGCATGCAGAGAGTTTAGTACGGATTGCAACAAGGAAATACAATCAATCAAAGAGCAATTATCATAATTGAATCCCTTGAAATCCAAAGTAGTGGGTTCATCACTATGCAAAGTTTTAATCTCTTCACTCCCACTTTTAACAATTTTAGCATCAAGATCTAAAAACTCTGATCATTAGGACACTTTAAAGTAGAATCATCTCCAATCCTGTCTTCATCAAGATTTATACTAGAAAACAAGGATCTAATAGGAGGCACATCAATAACTTTCAGATCTTCATCTTTATTTTGATGATAACTAGAAGAACACGCTTTTATATAATTCTCTCTTTTAGCATGCATCCTAGCGGTTCTTTCTTTGCATTCATCAATGAAAATTTTCATGGCTTTGAGAGACTCATTGATATCATGCTTAGGTGTTATAGATCTAAGTTTCAAAGAATCAACATCAAGAGTAATTATATCCACACTTCTAGCCAATTATCAATTTTAAGCAATTTTTCTTCAAGCATGGCATTGAAATTCTTCTGCGAAATCATAAACTCCTTAACACTAGTTTCAAATTCAGAAGGCATTTTTCCATAAGAGTTGTTGTAGGAATTAGCATAATTATTAGAGGAATTACTAGCAAAAGGCCTATGATTAAAGTTCCCTCTATAAGCATTGTTACCAAACTTATTCCTACCAACAAAATTCACATCCAAAGATTCATTATTATTATTTTCAATCAAAATAGACAAAGGCATATCATTAAGATTAGAAGAAACACTCTTAGCAGCAAATAATTTCATAAGTTCATCCATCTTTCCACTCAAAACACTAATTTCTTCAATAGCATGCACTTTTTTACTAGTAGATCTTTCGGTGTGACATTGAGAATAATTAGCCATAATATTATATAGGAGTTTGGTAGCCTCTCCTAAGGTAGTTTCCATGAAAGTGCCACCGCGGCGGAATCTAAAAGATTCCTAGAGGCAAAATTCAAGCCAGCATTAATGTTCTGAATAATCATCCAACACACACAAGCAAACAAGAGGCAAGCGAACGATAAACACATGACAGAAGAAGGGCAAATAAAACGGCAATGGTGAAGTGGGGGAGAGGAAAATGACAGGCAAATAAATGTAATGCGAAAGATAAGGGTTTGTGATAGGTACTTGGTATATGAATTTTGCGTAAGCCTCCCCGGCAACGGCACCATAAATTCTTCTTGCTACTTCTCGAGCTTGCATTGTATTCCCTCGAAGAGGAAAGGGTGATGCAGCACAGTAGCGTAAGTATTTCCATCAGTTTTTGAGAACCAAGGTATCAATCCAGTAGGAGACCACGCGCGAGTCCCTCGCACCTGCACAAATAAATAAGGACTTGGCAGCCAACGCGATAAGGGATTGTCAATCCCTTTACGGTCACGTACGAAAGTGAGATCTGATAGAGATGATAGTTTGATATTTTTGGTATTTTTTATTATAAGAACAGAAAGTAAAAGCGAAAAAGTAAAGTAGATTGTAGATTGATATGTTGAGAATAGACCCGGGGGCCATAGTGTTCTCTAGTGGCTTCTCTCAGGATAGCGATATTATACGGCGGGTAAACAAATTACTGTGAAGCAATTGATAGAAAAGCGAATAATTATGAGACTATCTAGGCATGATCATTATATATAGGCATCACGTCCGAGACAAGTAGATCGACACGATTCTACATCTTCTACTATTACTCCATACATCGACCGCTATCTAGCATGCATCTAGTCTATTGAGTTCATAAGAACAGAGTAACGCCTTAAGCAAGATGACATGATGTAGATGGATAAACTCAAACTTAGTTATATAAACCCCACCTTTTTATCCTCGATGGCAACAATACAATACGTGCCTTGCTGCCCCTACTATCACTGGGTAAGGACACTACAAGATTGAGCCCAAAGCCAAGCACTTCTCCCATTGCAAGAACTATAGATCTAGTAGGCCAAACCAAACCAATAATCCGAAGAGACTTGCAAGGATATTATAATCATACATAAAGAGTTCAGAGAAGATACAAATATTTATCGTAGATAATCTTGTTCATAAACCCACAATTCATTGGATCTCGAAAAACAAACCGCAAAAAGAGATTATATCGAATAGATCTCCTCGAAGACCGAGGAGAACATTGTATTGATTTCCAAAGAGAGAGAAGAAGCCATCTAGATACTAGCTATGGACCCGAATGTCTATGGTAAAATACCCACAACTCATGGTGAGTGTCAGTGTATTGGGAACGACACCTATGGGATCACAAGAATCCCTACTACGGTTGCAGGGCGCGGGGTTGAGAGAAGAGCGGATCAAACATATAGCACACGGTTCGTTTATCCAGGTACGGGACGCGAGGATGCGTAAAACCCTACTCCTGCTTTGGTGGGTTGTATATCTGTGTTCTTTAGCTATCTATGGGGCGTGAGGAGCTCCAAAAAGCCGAATCCTCCTCCTGGTCGCCTCGGGCCTCCTTTTATAGAGAAAGGGGTCGCCATAGTGGCACACATGAGGTGGAAAGGGTACAGTGATGCGAGGTTTATCCCTCGCATTACATGACAAGGCGCATTTTATGCGTCTTGCTTAGGTGTCCATGCTTTATTGGGGACGGGGGAGAGATCTGTCTTGTCCGTCGCCGCTCCTTCTTGTGTCGACACGCGGCCTTGGCGAGCGATGCCTGAGATGCCATGTAGGCAGGCAGGCCGCTGAGGTGGCACAATGGTGGGTCTTCACGAAGATCTTCATGTTACCACGCAGGTGCCTGCCCAGCTGGTTGGGTTGGCAGCTGCATAAGGCGGTGGTAGTTTAATCAGCGCGGGCCTGATGGTGGGCCCGCGGATGTCCTCGGCAAGGGCCTTGCCGGGGCCCCGGCAAGGGTCTTGCCGCGGCGCCTGCTGTCATCCCCGGCAAGGTGCTTGCCAGAGGTCCTATGGTCTTCCTTGGCTGGGATCCCGCCAAGGGTCGTCGTCTTCTTAGTGTGTATCTGATCTTAAATGTCTTCACAAAGATCCACATGCCACTACGGGTATGTCTCCCGAATCCTTGCCCCATGGGGGCAGTGGACTCAAGAGTGATCCGCTCCGTAGGCGTGGGGAGAGCTGCCACGGCAAGGGTCTTGCTGGGGCTGCTAAAGCCGGCCCCGGCAAGGATCTTGCCAGGGATGCTAAAACTGGCCCCCGACAAGGATCTTGCCGGGGGAACCTGCTTCGTCCCTTTGCTCTTTGTGGTCTCGGCATTGGTTCTCTTGAGCTTCGGTCTTACCCTGGCTTACCTCCCTTGCCTTGCTTGGCGCGGCGGTGCCCGTGGCTCAGACTGCCCGTGCACAGTCATAGGGTTACAAAAAGTGTACCCCCCCTTTTTGTACACCGACAGGAGCCCCCTGGCCTGGGCCACACATAAGCGCGACGCGTTGTTCGGCTAGGCCCAGAACGGTGCACGGGCAGGCAGGATGGTTTTTACTGTGGTAAGATTTTCCATGCGCTGCGCCTCCCACGATCCGCGCGCATGGCGAAGTGTGGAGGGGTGTGCGTGATGTGGGCGGCATGCGCGGGGCGGTTCCCGCAGTCATGTGTCACATCGCAGTTAATATGAAAGGAGGCGACCCGCGTTTTCGCCCGTAAGAAGGAATAACCGCGGGCGCACTGCTCACTTTCCCTCTTTCCTTGTGCCTCTTCCAATCTTGGAGCCGCTGTTTCCTCTCTTCCTTCCTTCCAAAGCTTCCGCCGTCGCCTGTCGTCGTTGCTTCGCCATCCCCCTCCCTCAGTCCTCCAACTTTCTTAGTCGCCGTGGCGTCCAAGTCCATCAAGGGCAAGGGGGTGGCCAAGAGCGCTGGGACCATGGAGCCGTCGAAGAATGCGCTGTTGGGGGACTGGACGAAGTCCGCCTTCTTCTCCCCCTCGACGGTTGACGTCCACGAGCTCCGGGCCTCCTTCAAGCCTCTATGGGGAGTGATGACGTGGGGGAGAGAACTCGGGACATCCGGTGACGCGCGTCATTCCTGCCGCTTGCACCGGTCCTGCCTCAAATCGGTATCCCTTCTTCGTTGATTATCTTTCTTGTGGTTTATGCTCCCCTTCCTCCGATTTCTTCTGCGACAACATGCACACCTTTGGCTTCCGCATCTTGGATTTTAATCCGAATGCGGTGGCGTGCATGGCTTTCTTTGCGCACCTCTGCGAAGGCTTCGTCCGGGTGCAGCCCAACACGGCGCTTTTCCGCCACTATTTCTCCTCTCGCATCCAGCCGGGAGGTGCTGTCTCTGGATGCATCACCTGGATTCCAAGATACAAGGGAGCGCACCTGGACGGTGCCGTGAAGGAGAGGTGGGATAAATGGCGCGGCCGGTGGTGCTGGATTGAAGACGAAGACCCGCCAAAGTTCTAGAAGGTTCGCCGAGCGCCGCCGGTCCGTGGCAGTGATTGGAGCGATGTCGATGTCGCTGACGGGAGGCTCACCGTCGCCACTACCAGGATTCTCCAGCTCACCCAGGCTGGACTCACCCTTGAGATGATCGGGGCGGACTTCACTCGCCGTTGGATCGCCCCGTTGCACAACAAGGGGAAACCAGCCTGGCTCTTCACGAATCCGGCTGACGTTATCCGACTCCGTCCTGGCCTCGACCACAATTTCACGGTGATGGCGCATGCCCATTTCTGCCAGCGACTCTTCTAGCTTGATGTGGGTCGTGATGGCGAGGTCGAACGGACGAGGAAGGCTGTGAGGGCTGCCGCAAATATCGGCAAGGCGCTCAAGGGGCCGTTCTTCAAGTTGCAAGCGGGGGTGGTCCCGTTATGCAATAATTCGCGCCGGTTCGAGATCATCGCTAGGATGCCGGACTGTAATGCGCACGGCCCCGTCCCGAGCTGGAAGGAGCCATCGGATGCGGAGGTGCAGCAATTCTTTAACACCCTGGTTGAGGCGTATGTCAATGTTGACGCCGAGCGGTGGCTTGTCATGGACACCACCCAGGCAGAGCTGGACTACATCGCCACTAGGGCGAGGGAGGCACAGCTTGCCATGGAGGCCGGCAGCGCCGGGGGAGTGGAGGACAAGGCTGCAACGGCTGCGAAGGACGAGGAGCTCACCCGATGGGCAGCGGCCGCCGGGGAGGCTTGCAGCGCCGGCACCGGAGCTCCGCTGGTCGAAGACGCGGCCGAGGAGTCGTCGTCGGAGGAGGACGTGGTGGCGGGCTCGACGCCTGCCAGGGGAAGAGGGTGAGTCCTGCGGCGGGCTAGTTCTGGTGAGCCGGTCCGGCACGGCAAGTCTACGCGGCCTCAATTGACCGTGGACGGGTCCGGGCGCCACACGAGGGCCACGGCAGCGAGGAGGATGATGAAGGCCGCTCAGAAGAAGAAGGCAATAGCCCCTTCTCCATCTGGGCACGCACAAACTCCGCCTTCTTCGCCTCCCCCGGCAGACGTCGACTCGGATGTCGACGCGGAGCTCCCTTTTGATCTTTGGCCTCTCAGCCCGAAGAGGAAAAGGAAAGCGGTGGAGGAGGAGGAGATGGACGACGAGTAAGTACTCTGTTCCTTACTGCCATTTCCATTCTCGTGAACTAAGCCACTCATCTTGATCCGTTTGTGCTTCGGTAGGGATGGAGAGACATTGGACCAGAGGATGAAGAGGGCGAAGGCCTCAGCGAGCACCCAGCCCTTGGCTGGGGCTTCAGAGACGCCACTGGTGGTGTTGAGCAGCCCGGACGGGAGCCCCCGGCACAGCCCCCAGCGTAAGTTCGTCACCCTCCTCATGCTCGACATGTGGTAGGTGTTCGATGCTATGGTGTTGACCTTGTCGGTTTTGTAGGACGGGAGCGGCAGCAGGAGGAGCCGCAGGGGGCTACCCCCAACACACCACCCCCATCGACTACGCCGCCGCGAGGGGTGTCCCCGGCAAGGGCACCAAGCATGGAGCCAACACCCATGGAGGAAGAGGGGAACATGGGCGCTGGTGACTCTGCCACGACGCTAAATACTGGCGGGGAGGGGACTTCTGCTTCATAGCCCGGCACTGGTGAGTTGCCTGTCCTCTATCTCTGTTTTTCCCTTATTCTTTTTCTTGGCTTCATTGCTCCCATTACTGCCCAGGCCCTCCTTCAGATATGGAGGACGTGATCGCCGTTGTTGGGAATATTGCTGAGGAAGCCGCGACGGAGACCGACAGGATTGCCGTCGAGGAGGCCGCCAAGGATGCTGACGAGGCCGCCAAGGATGCCGCCGAGGGAGCCAGCGGTGGGCCTGTCGGGGAGGCCGGCAAGGCCACAACCGAGGAAGAGGTGGTTGATGATCAACCTTCTTCCTCCACAACCTCGGGCCCCGGTAGATATCTGAAGGTGGGCGACGATCTTTTCGTCCATCTTCTAGGGGCGTCAAGTTCTCGAGCGCCCGCCGGAGGGGAAGTCTTCGATGGCGAGGTGCTCGCCGCTACCGGGCTCGAGGTGGTCGATGAACCGGGTGTTGGTGGCAATGGTTCTTCAGAGGGATAACTTTTTCGCGCTATGGGGGCCAATTTCCAAAACCTCCAAGTGCTCTATCTTGCCCGTCTGGACAAGGTTAAGTCCATGATGGCAGCGGTGGACAAGGCGGATGTGGACTTCAAGGCGCGCGTTGCTGAGACGCGGACTTGGTTTCACCAGGCTCGCGAGGAGCAGAGAGCCTTTCAGGAGGAATTGGCCAAGCGCGATGCAGAGCTCACCATGAAGATGGCTAACATCGAGAAGGCCTACGAAGAGGCAGCGAACTTGGCTGCCGCGGCCGAGGCCGCCCAGAACCAGCATCAAGCCGCCTTGGATTCCCAAGAAGAAGACCTCTCCGCGCATGAGGCGAAGCTTGCCACAATGCTCAGCGGCAAGGATGAGGATCTCGAGGTCCTTGTCGAGAGGCGGACTCGCAAGCTAGAGCAGAGGCACAAAGAGGCACTCGATGCCCAGGCGCTGGTCCATGCCGGCAAGGTGAAGGAGCTGGAGGTAGAGCTGGATGAGCTGAAGGAACATGCCCTGAAGCTGTCCGACGAGAACAACACGCTCAACTGCGCCTTGGTAGAGGCGCAAGGAGCGGTCATCAGCAGAGCTGGGGAGCTCTCCGAAGCGCAAAACTCCATCAGAGATCTCAAGCTGAAGCTGGAGAATCTCGAGAAGATGTTGTCGGAGAGCTCGGCTCGGGAGGAGACCTTGACTAGGAGCCTGGAGGAGGAGAAGTAGCTGCGGGCGGATGAGGCCGCCTCCCACCAGGAATATGTGGCGGGCGAGAACAGATGGATCAGCCGGCTGGAGGATGTCGCCGGCAGGGTCACCTCGCAGTTGGCCGTCATGGGGATGCCAAACGTGAGGTATGCCCCTGAGTCAGGCTGGACCATCAACGCCAAGCTCACCCAGTTCTTCGAGGGCGTCCTTGAAGCCTTGGTTGATCTTCACTCCAATAGAGCGGCCACGTTGGCCGGGGAGGCCCGGCGACTCTACCGGGGGGTCATGACCAAGGTTCTCACCAAGATGGCGTACTGGAATCCCGATCTTGACTTCTAAGCCGCGATGGATAGCATGCCGGAGGGTACTGACCTCATGGTGCTCAAGGAGCGCTTCAAGCCCGTCATCAGCTGCATCGACGAAATCAAGAGGGTGGAAGGCCAGCGCCGGGATTAGGCATCCCATTCTTCTTCGCCGCTACGGGTTCATGACCAAGACAAGTTTTATCTTTAGTTAGAACCACAACAATGATGTGATATAATATAACTTTGAAATATTTTTGGGATTATGCATGCTATTTCCCTGTTTGTTGCCTCTTTGTATGTCCACCCTACGCTCGCTGGGTAGGCTTGCCGGCGCGGAAGCCCAAGGCGGTGTCTTGGGGACGGATTCCCATTGGCCTGCCGGGTGAGCATGCTACCGGGTGAGCCACCTTACCGCCCTTAACGCAGCCGCTTGAACTGTCTAGTTTGACTCGAGTTAGAGTCGAGAGCCTTGCCAATTGCGGAAGGCCACCCTACCATTCAACGCCGCCGTTTGAACTGTTGAGCGGACTCGAAACAGAGCAAAGGCATTGCCGATCGGGAAGGGCCCCATTCGCGTACAGGTTTCTTTTTGTACAAAGAACGACAGCTCCATGGATGATAACTTTATATAATAGAATGGAAATATCCGGGGTTCAATGTAACTTAGCTTCTGTTTGTTGCCGTTCGAGTGTAGATCTTCCGGCCTCCTTCCTTCTCAAAGAGCCACGAAGACGAAGGAGTGCCGGGCCAACTGCTAGATCCGATTCTCACAACTGCTCCCCCTACCTGGCGCGCCAAAGATGTCGGTGTATTGGGAACGACACATATGGGATCGCAAGAATCCCTACTACGATTGCGGGGCACGGGGTTGAGAGAAGAGCGGATCAAACAGATAGCACACGGTTCGTTTATCCAGGTTCGGGCCACGAGGATGCGTAAAACTCTACTCCTACTTTGGTGGGTTGTATATCTGTGTTCTTTAGCTAGCTATGGGGCGTGAGGAGCTCCAAAAAGCCGAATCCTCCTCCTAGTCGCCTCGGGCCTCCTTTTATAGAGAAAGGGGTCGCCACAGTGGCACACAGGAGGTGGAAAGGGTACAGTGATGCGAGGTTCCTCCCTCGCATTACATGACAAGGCGCATTTAATGCGTCTTGCTT
Source organism: Secale cereale (assembly GCA_902687465.1). Classification (NCBI taxonomy): domain Eukaryota; kingdom Viridiplantae; phylum Streptophyta; class Magnoliopsida; order Poales; family Poaceae; genus Secale; species Secale cereale. The sequence continues at coordinate 229,653,681 of LR738712.1, forward strand.
AGGTGTCCTTGCTTTATCAGGGACGGGGGAGAGATCTGTCTTGTCTGTCGCCGCTCCTTTTTGTGTCGACACGCGCCCTTGGCGAGCGATGCCTGAGATGCCATGTAGGCAGGCAGGCAGCTGAGGTGGCGCAATGGTGGGTCTTCACGAAGATCTGCATGTTGCCACGCAGGTGCCTGCCCAGCTGGTTGGGTCGGCAGGTACATAAGGTGGTGGTAGTTTAATCGGCACCGGCCTGATGGTGGCCCCGCGGATGTCCTCGGCAAGGGTCTTGCCGAGGCCCCTGCAAGGATCTTGCCGTGGCGCTTGCTGTCATTCCCGGCAAGGTGCTTGCCGGAGGTCTTGTGGTCTTCCTTGGCTGGGATCCCGCCAAGGGTCGTCGTCTTCTTAGTGCGTATCTAATCTTGAATGTCTTCAGAAAGATCTGCATGCCACTATGGGGATGTCTCCCGAATCCTTGCCCCATGGGGGCAGTGGACTCAAGGGTGATCCGCTCCGTAGGCGTGGGGCGAGCTGCCGCGGCAAGGGTCTTGCAGGCGTTGCTAAAGCCAGCCCCGGCAAGGATCTTGCCGGGGCTGCTAAAACTGGCCCCCGGCAAAGATCTTGCCGGGGGAACCTGCTTTGTCCCTTTGCACTTTGTGGTCTCGGCTTTGGTTCTCTTGAGCTTAGGTCTTACCCTGGCTTACCTCCCTTACCTTGCTTGGTGCGGTGGTGCCCGTGGCTCAGACTGCCCGTGCACAGTCATAGGGGTACAAAAAGTGTACCCCCCTTTATGTACACCGACAGTGAGGCGATGATGATGATGTAGAAGTACTCCGTGGTAGATCCCCCCTCCGGCGGAGCTCCGGAACAGGCCCCAAGATGGGATATCACGGGAACAGAAGGTTACAGCGGTGGAACTAGGGTTTTCTCTGTTGTTCTGATGGTTTCGAGGTACGTAGGTATATATCGGAGGAAGGAGGGCATCGGGGTCCAAAAATGGGGCCCACGAGGCAGGGGGCGCTCCCTATAGGGGGGCGCCCCCCACCCTCGTGGGCACCACATATGCCCTACTCCGTGGTTCTCAAGTCTCCGTGTGTGATATTCTCCAAAAATATCTATCCCAAAGGTTTCATTCCGTTTGGACTCCGTTTGATATTCCTTTTCTGCAAAACCATGAAATAGGCAAAAACAACAATCTGGACTGGGCCTTTGGGTTAGTAGGTTAGTCCCAAAAATAATATAAAAGTGGATAACAAATCCCATTAAACATCCAAAACATCATAAATAATAGCATGGAACAATAAAAATTATAGATACATTGGAGACATATCACTCATCATCAAAATCCTCAAAGTGTTCTTCCCACAAGAAGAGCAGTTCCAAGAAGGCTTGGGCATTCATTGGCAAGGAAATGGACTCAGATGAATTTGAAGAAAGTGAGGAAGAGTATGAATCTAAGGAATCATACTATGGTGTGGAGAGCCTAGCTCTCGCTGCCGCATTCGTCGGCAAGTCCATCTTCAACACTGAGGAAAATGACTTTACCGATGCTGCTGACGACGGCAATGATGACTACGTTCCCACCTATTGCTTCATGGCAAAAGGTGCCAAGATACTCAATCGTCCGTCCTCTGATTCTAGTGAAGATGAATCTGATGAAAACCTCAAACCTAGCTATTCCATGCTTGCTAAAATTGCCATAAAACAGCAAAAAGCTTTTGATAAGGTTAAAAATTTGCTAGAAAGAAGTGATGACTTGTTGGGTGAAGAATTCGATCGATCTAAAATTTTGACTGAGAATCTTCGGACACTTTAGTCCAAGTTTGATAATCTTCAGGATATTCATAACACACTCCTAACTGATCATGATAAACTTTGTTATAAATTTCTTCAAAGAAAGCAAGATCTTGAAAAGCTTAGGGTGAGTCATTAAGATCTTCCGAAGGAGAACGATTCATTACTCGCTCAACAGTTCAGCTCCACTCTGGAAGAATTCATTCCACCGCGTCTTAAATGCATTTAACATGAAACTGCTAATTCTTCACATGAAAGTTCAAATGCTTCTATTGCTGCAAATTTTTCAACTATCTCGGTGGTGACAATTTCCTCAGCTGATGAAACCACCAATGTTACCGACGAAAATGCAGGGTTGAAGGAATTATATGTGACAGGCATGTACAAAAGCCACAATGGTCATCAGAATCTTTGTGATGTGCTTAAAAAGCAGATTCTGAACAGGAACCCTAGGAAAGAGGGTATTGACTTTGAGAGGAAACTCAATGTTGATGGGACCTACTGGAAACCTGAGAAGTTTCCCAAAACCTCATGGATTGCTGCAAAAGGACCTCTAGTAGATATATCTACCTTATCCGGCTTTACTTGTGAATCTTCACATTCTTCTGATGAGTCATTTGACTCCAATTATAAACTGTTCAAAAATAAGAATAGTGAAGTATTTGCTAGATATGTTGGAATTAACTGTAGTAATGGTCCCCCTATGAAGAAAATCTTGGTCCCTAAGAGGCATCTTGAAAATCTTCAAGTGAATGTCCTCGTGACACCACCTGTGAAGAACATGAACCCTAGATCAAACTCTTCATATGGATCCAAGTCCTCATATGGAACAAATTCCTCAAGTGGATCAAATTCTTCATGTGAACATCATCGTGCTAACACTTCTGTTTTGCAGGAAAAGAACAAGGATTACGAATATGTGCATTATTCTTCAAACATTATGTTCATAAGTCCTCGAAGAGTTTCTCTCCTTACTCATATTCCTACTCTAACCCCTCACCTGTGACACGAAATGCACTGGCTTGATTGCCACCATTCTCAGTTGGTGCTCGTAGAATGATGAACTCTTTTCCACCCCTACAGATGTGGGTAGTGAAGAAAAAGAACTAGTCTCTTATGCAGGGTCAGGTCTCCAAACGAACTCAAACATGTGAAGGATTTGCCAGAGACCTAAAAATGCTTGAAAGGATGCAAGCTAATCATGTAGAAATGATTCATTCATTTCTCATGTCCTCGTTCTTCATTTATTGCTCTTATTAGTGAAATTCAGTTTGATGAAATTAATGTCATATTCTTCACTATGAAGCATATGAGTTGTAAGATGCACTAATTCTTCTACAGGATGACTCCCTCAAAGCTACTGAGTGAGTCCTCGACAGTGGATGTACTAATCACAAGAATGGTGTCAATAATCTATTGATGGACTCTGCTATATCCCCATCTCACCAGAAGCATATCACCTACACTGACAAAGGAAAAAGCAAGGTATTGGGTCTAGGTAAGGTTGCAATCTCAAAATATCGACATATGGAGAAAGTCATGCTTGTCGAGTTGATGTCTACACGCGCTTCTATTCTTGTAGACTATGTTGGGCCTCTAAGCGCAGAGGTTTGTACGACAGGAGCAATTTCCCTCAAGTGGATGACCTAAGGTTTATCGAACTCAGGGAAGTAGAGGTTGAAGATGGTCTCTCTCAAGCAACCCTGCAACTAAGATACAAGAAGTCTCTTGTGTCCCCAACACACCTAATACAACTAGGAGTTGTATAGGTGCACTAGTTCGGCGAAGAGATGGTAAAATATGGATGATAGGAGTGGCAAAGCAAGGTAATATAAATTTGTAATAAAAAGTGCAGCAAGCAAACAAGTGGTAAACGTGAGCACAAATGGTATTGCAATGGTGGAAACAAGGCCTAGGCTTCATACTTTCACTAGTGGCAACTCCCAACAACATTAACATAGTCTAATCACATGATATTTCCCATAAAACATGCAATGGAGACGCACTCGGAGGTCATTCCTTTGTGGTCAAGAGAGGACGAGAATTATGTAGGGCTACAAAAGCACACCTCAAAGTTCGTAGTTCTCAATCTATGGATTTCCCAATGTCACCGCGGCCATCCAAAGAGAGAACCACAATCACCACAACATATCTACAGGATATTCAAAGACAAGCTCCAAGAGACTCTCAATCTTCAATCAACAAACAAAAGAGGAAATCACTCATGAAAATATTCTTCTAATCCATGTCCAATAGACCGTTGTCACCTTGGTCTCGGGGATTATACTAGATAAAGACAAGTGAGTACATCAATTCAATACATAGAGGAAGGGGAAATATCATGGGATCACCCTAGATTAACATAGCCTATGATCACAACGAAGATCACATCATGGGAGAGAGAATTGACCACATAGCTACTGGTAGAAACCTCAGCCCCGAGGAGGAACTACTCCCGCATCATGGAGGGAGGAAGCAACGTCGATGGAGATGAATCCGGGGGCACTTCCCCGTCCCGGCAGGATGCCGGCACAAGAATTCTGGTCCCCCGAAACTTGGTGGCGATGGCGGCGGAGATCGGAATTGCTTCTGGAGAAAAGGGTTCTGGAATCAGGGTTTTCGCGGCGGGAGAATAAATAGGAGGCCAAGTAGGGCACCAGAGGAGGTGGGAGCCCCACAGGCGTCCCCCCCGGCGCAGCCAGGGGTGGGGCCTCGCCATCAGGGCGCCTGGGGCCCTCTGGCCCCCCTCTGGCCCCACTTCTGGCGCATGGAAGCTTCTGGAGCGCTGATTTTATATATATTTTTCCCGGAATTTTTCTGGCAATTGAAGTAATGGGAAAACCTGAAATACAAAGACAGCAGAAAACAGAAACTCGCACTGGGGTGCACTGAGTTAATAGGTTAGTCCAAATATGATCAAAAGTGTATGGAAGTGCATAAATATCATAGCAATATCACACAAAAGAAGCACGGAGCAAGCAGAAATTATAGATACGTTTTGGACGTATCAACATCCCGAAGCTTAATTCCTGCTCGTCCTCGAGTAGGTAAATGATAACAAGCATAATTTCTGTGGTGACATGCTATCAACCATATAAGAACTTTTTAAGTAAAGCAATCAAGGCATGTAATTCAATTCAAGTCATAACAAGCAAGAGTCTATATTAGCATTGTAACAAGCAACATAAGAACATAAAGGTGCAAGAGCTCTCGCTGTCCGTGACTCGAATGTCTCCAAATGGTGTTTGCGTGCAAGAAAGGGGATAGGGATATACGAGATAATAAAACATAGTTTTTGTATTGTTGAGAACTTAATCTACTAAAGTGTCACACTTGGTCTTCTTTGGAATCTTATCTTGACTCATCCCCAGACCACTAGCCAGGTATAAGTCAAAATGATCCACTCCCTTTCGATATTTTGAGCACTCATGCAATGGATGAGCGTAAGCAAGAAAGTTGACACTTAGGATGGCAAAGAGAGAAAAATGATGAAGGGGGAAGACAAAAAAGGTGTGAAAGGCTCACATCAATAAGGACAACCATAGGCGAGAGAAAGCCAAATGATAGATACGATGTGAGGAGTAGGGATTGCCATGCAACGGATGCACATATGAGCTAAGGTAAGCTCTCCAATGGAACTAGTGGGGGTGCATCCAACTTGCTTGCTCAAGAAGACCTAGAGCTCTTTTGAGGAGACTCATCATTGGAATATACAAGCCAAGTTCTATAGTGTGAAGGTCCCCACATAGCTATATGCATAAATGATAATCTCTATGGAGTACAAGGTATAAGATGGAGTACGAGTGTGGATCTCTCAATAGGAATAGTAGTGTGCCCCCTTCTCTCTTTTTATTTCTTTTTCTCTTTTTTCTCTTTTTTTATTTTTTTGTGGCCTCAATGGCTCTTTCTATTTAACTGTCATTTGTCCTCTTTGGGATCTTTTGATTTTGTCCTCTTTGGGATCTTTTGATTTTGTCCTCTTTGGGATCTTTTCCTCAGTTTAGGGCAACACTCTATATATTACAAGAAGTATAGAAGATCTTTCACACTTTACAAAAGTACTCAACATAAAGAAAATGAAACTATCATGATGTATGCAAATGTATGCCTCTGCCAGTGTAGCAGGATATGCAATGATACTAGCGCGTCATGTAGCAATGGTTAGGGCAAGGCCCAACTAGCATGCGGCTCATCGATCAAGCAAAAAGCATGTGTGACATGAAGATCAAGTCATGAGAAGATGGATGCTGCATGGCAATGTATCTCGGAAAGGCTATGGAAATGCCTTGATAGGTAGGTATGGTGGCTGTTTTGAGGAAGGATATAATGAGGCTTATGATGACAGAGCGTATCGTGCCAAGGATTTGGATGCACCGGCGAAGTATGCGCCAACTCTCGAGGTGAGAAAGGGCAATGCACGGTACCGAAGAGGCTAGAAAAATATGGCTAGGTGGAAGTGTCAACTTTCGAATACTCACATTAGTCCGAAGAACTCATGCACTTATTATCGGTAACTCTCAATCTAATTAGGAGGTTCACAAAGAGACAAGTACCCCGAGGAGGAGAGTATGGGGGTTTGGTTATCCTTGCGCATCCTCGTCTCATGGTACGTGAGTGTACTCTAATATTCGATCCCTCCAAAGATTAGTGATCCATCTAGTAGCTAAAGTTCTCAACTATTTTGTAGGTTTTCGAAAATAAACACGGATTGCCCAGAATACGACATCTATCACTAATAGGCTAAAGCTCTTGACACCAAAAGTTCACACATTACTCATGGCAATACCTCAAAACTATTGCAAGTTACTACTAAAATTAAATAGCAACCTCAATTACCTACTTTGAGTTAAGACACACAACTCAGTGCAACAGGCAAACTCTCTTAACAAGATAAACATGAAAACTCAAGAAAGTTCAGCAACCAACTAAAAAAAGCTCTTTAAAAAGAAAAGCATGAAAACTAAGAGCTAAACATGACAGCAGCTATGGAAAGACAAAGAACACACACAGCAAAGATAAGCATGAAAATCCTATGTTGTGTTCTAGGTTGAAGTGGAGCGTGTTTCTCTCCCACACAAATAAAGCTGGGTTCTAACTTGTTATGAACAGCAAGCAAAGCTAAAGAAAACTAAAAAGGAAACTAAGAGCAAGACGCTCCAAGCATAGCACATAACACATGAAGTGATAATTATAGTGGAACGAAAGACGAACTGATAATTGTTGATGGAGAAGGGGATGCATGGGGGCATCCCCAAGCTTGAGCGTTTGACCCGCCTGAATCTTCTTTTATCATCTTCCCTCGCACCCTTGAAAAATCCCTTCATACATAACTCATCATAATCTGATTAGCGAGGTTAGCACACACAATAAAATGATTTTTCCCTACTGGAAATAAAGATAATCTTGAAGAGCTACTGTTTCTCAAGATTGCCAAAAGGTTTTTGCAAAGAAAAAGCAAGCTCAAGGTTTGCAAAACGAAGAAAAGGCAAAACATGACAGAATCTGTGAAAAACAGACCAGCAGGTAGTAAATAATTTTTTCGGGGCACTTCTGCAACTCAAATCAAAAAACTCAGAACAGACGCTCGAAAGCCAATTGTATAGAGCACACTGTCAAAACAATTCAGATCAAAAAGATGATCTGGTGATTTTATTCGAATTTTTCTGTCCAAGGACAGAATCTGTTTTCTGGACAGCACGTCACAACTTTTGAACTTTCTTGCAATCGGAGGCTAAACTTGGCACAAAGCTGAAAAGAAAAGATAGAATGATGATGCTACTGTAGTAACAAACATCAAGACACAACAAAAGCAAAATAAAACCTAATTCGTTGTGGGCTGCCTCCCAAAAGCTCTTTCTTTATAGCCATAAAGATAGGCTTAAGACTTTAATGATGCTCTCGTAGGAATAAGAGTTGAAGAACAAAAGAGAGCATCAAGAAGCAAATACCAAACACATTTAAGCCTAACATGCTTCCTATGCATAGGAATATTGTATTAGAATAATTCATTGAAGCAGAAAGCAATAAGCATAGGAAGACAAAAAAAGTGCAGCTTCAAAACCTTCAACATAAAGAGAGGGAACTTGATATTATTGAAATATCTATAAGCATATGTTCCCTTCTCATAATAATTTTCAGTGGGATCACGAATAAACTCAACAATATAAGCATCACATAAAGCATTGTTACCATGATCCACATGCAAAAAGGTAGTCTTTCTCTCCACATAAGCATAATCTTTCTCATTGGTAATAGTGGAGTAGGACTATCATAAACAACTTGAACACTATAGATTAATTGTGTATTAGGAAGATGGTGTTCAACAAGGGAGTAATTCCCTCAATGATTATGACAAGTTTCATAAGGATAATTTCTCCTTATGTCATAGGTACCTTTATAATCACTATAGATTGGAGTTATAACATCATCATAGTAGAGAAGAGCATTATCATTGCTAGCAACTATATTTGTAAACATGTTGTCTTTATTCTTACTAGCAAAAGAATTATCAATTATCACATCACTAGTGGGTAAAGGATTTGCAATCCTATCATCCCCAAGCTTAGAGCTTTCCATATCATCACTTTCAGAGTTGGTACCAAAAAGATTTTCAAGCACATAAGTAGCATTATCATCATTTTCCCAATCACAATAAGTAACATGCATATCATAATCAAAATCATCTTCAATAGTACCTACGGATGTATCATCAAGATGATAATTAAGGCAATAAACTTCACCTTCTTCTTTAAACTTACAACCGTTAGGATAAAAGATGATGGGAGGAATATGCTCAGGCCAGGTTGATACCCATTCGTCTTCCTTCTTGCTCCTCTTCCTCCTCCTCTTCTTTTTCTTCTTCTTCACCTTAGGAGGGAGTGGTTGGAGATGAAGCTTCTCCACATATCTTGGTTTATCATTAGAAAAAATAGGGGAAACTTGGGAGAAACTCTCCTTTTTATTAGTAGAAATATAAGAGAAATTTTTATACTTTGGTAAAGTTCCCTCCTTTCTAATCTTACTTATGTAATCATTTTTATGGCAATTAACAACACAATAGAGATGGCAATTTTGCAAAGTGTTTTTTATTCCTATGGCATTAACATCTAGCCAAGAAGTCTTTTCTGATAACTCTTCACACATCAAAAATAAAATAAGCTCATCATAAAGATCAGGGGTGATCATGTTATCACACAACTGGTTAACAGTTATGTTTTGAAAGTGGATGCATTGAAGATTAAAGTGACCCTCTATACATCAAAGTTCACAAGTAAAAGGATAAAGGTCACACAATTCTCTAGAAATTTCATTTAAATCTTTGACCCAAGTGATTGTTCTTTCATGCTTATGTTGCTTACAATACTTCTCTTCTTCAATCATTGGCCTTTCACAAGGTCTATCCATTCCACAAAAATTAACATGCTTATATAAAACTTCATTTTTAGGAATTGGATCACGCATGTTGCAATCATCATGAACAATTTCATTTTCTTTGCGAATCTCTTTAAAAGGTTCATGATGCTTGATCCAATCCTCCTTAGGCATATGAAGATGTGAAGCAAAAGATTTGAGGAAATCAACAAGGAGTTGAGAATCAAGCCCAAACTTAGCACTAAACTTATTAAAACTTGTAGTTTCAACAAATGACTTAATGCAATCATACTCATAAATTATACCTGACTCTTTACCTTTGTCGATATCCCAATCTTCAGTGTTGCGTTGAATTCTTTCAAGGAGTTCCCATTTAGCATCAATCTTTTCGTTTGTGAAAGAACCCATAGAGGAAGCATCGAGCTAATCTTTATCCTGTCGAGAGAGCCTCGCATAGAAATTAGTAATAATCATATCTTTGGGGAGCCCATGGTTAGGACATTTTAGCATTAACGTTTTCAGTCTCCTCCAAGCTTGAGCTATGCTCTCTCCGTCATGAGGATAGAAATTATAAACATAATTCCTATTCTCATGGACTTCATGAAGAAGATAAAATTTGGAGTAAAAGGGAGACTGGATCTCTTCCCAATCCAGCAGGTGAGAGTCATCTAGTAGCCTATACCATTCCAATGCTTTTCCTTTCAGTGACAAGGCAAATAATTTTCTCATGACTCCATCTCTTGTCAAACCTGAAATCTTAAACAACTCACAAAGTTCTGTAAGTTTCAACAAATGAATACTAGGATTGACTGTCCCATCATAACAATCATTCCTAATTATCTCAATTATCCCAAGTGGTATTTGGAATGGAATACATTCAGTAGGTGGAGGAGACTTCTCTACCACGGGTGTGGTAAAGCGGCCTTCCCCAAGCAGCGAACTAAGAGTGCGGTTTTCCATAAACATAACTAGTGAAACTAAAAACAAGAAACAAAAAGATTTAATTGCAAGATCTAAAGATATACCTTCAAACACTTACTTCCCCGGCAACGGCGCCAGAAATAGCTTGATGTCTACACACGCTTCTATTCTTTCAGACTATGTTGGGCCTCCAAGCGCAGAGGTTTGTAGGACAACAACAATTTCCCTCAAGTGGATGACCTAAGGTTTATCGAACTCAGGGAAGTAGAGGTTGAAGATGGTCTCTCTCAAGCAACCCTGCAACTAAGATACAAGAAGTCTCTTGTGTCCCCAACACACCTAATACAACTAGGAGTTGTATAGGTGCACTAGTTCGGCGAAGAGATGGTAAAATATGGATGATAGGAGTGGCAAAGCAAGGTAATATAAATCTGTAATAAAAAGTGCAGCAAGCAAACAAGTGGTAAACGTGAGCACAAATGGTATTGCAATGGTGGAAACAAGGCCTAGGCTTCATACTTTCACTAGTGGCAACCCCCAACAACATTAACATAGTCTAATCACATGATATTTCCCATAAAACATGCAATGTAGACGCACTCGGAGGTCATTCCTTTGTGGTCAAGAGAGGACGAGAATTATGTAGGGCTACAAAATCACACCTCAAAGTTCATAGTTCTCAATCTATGGATTTCCCAATGTCACCGCGGCCATCCAAAGAGAGTACCACAATCACCACAACATATCTACAGGATAGTCAAAGACAAGCACCAAGAGACTCTCAATCTTCAATCAACACACAAAAGAGGAAATCACTCATGAAAATATTCTTCTAATCCATGTCCAATAGACCGCTGTCACCTTGGTCTCGGGGATTATACTAGATAAAGACAAGTGAGTACATCAATTCAATACATAGAGGAAGGGGAAATATCATGGGATCACCCTAGATTAACATAGCCTATGATCACAACGAAGATCACATCATGGGAGAGAGAATTGACCACATAGCTACGGTAGAAACCTCAGCCCCGAGGAGGAACTACTCCCGCATCATGGAGGAAGGAAGCAACATCGATGGAGATGAATCCGGGGGCACTTCCCCGTCCCAGCAGGATGCCGGCACAGGAATTCTGGTCCCCCGAAACTTGGTGGCGATGGCGGCGGAGATCGGAATTCCTTCTGGAGAAAAGGGTTCTGGAATCACTGTTTTCGCGACGGGAGAATAAATAGGAGGCCAAGTAGGGCACCAGAGGAGGTGGGAGCCCCCCAGGCGGCCCCCCGGTGCGGCCAGGGGTGGGGCCGCGCCATCAGGGCGCCTGGGGCCCCTCTGGCCCCCCTCTGGCCCCACTTCTGGCGCATGGAAGCTTCTGGAGCGCTGATTTTTTATATATTTTTCCCGGAATTTTTCTGGCAATTTAAGTAATGGGAAAACCTGAAATACAAAAACAGCAGAAAACAGAAACTGGCACTGGGGTGCACTGAGTTAATAGGTTAGTCCAAATATGATCAAAAGTGTATGGAAGTGCATAAATATCATAGCAATATCACACAAAAGAAGCATGGAGCAAGCAGAAATTATAGATACATTTTGGACGTATCACGAGTCTCTTAGATTCAACATCATGTCTATCTCAATGCTTTGTGATCTTGATATGGTTGTTGTTTTTGGCATATATCACTTTGTTGTAGTTTTAGAATCTGACAATTCTAAAGTCTTCGAAGGCTTTAGGAGAGGATACTTGTACATTGTTGATTTCTCTACAGGACCACAACCTGCCACATGTCTACTTGAAAAAGATTTAGATGGATGCCTATGGCATAGACGACTCGGTCATGCTGGCATGAGGAACTTGCACACACTTGTGAAGAAGAAGCGGAACATTGTATCACTCACCACTGCTGAAGTTGAGTACATTGCTGCTCGTTCATGTTGTGCTCAATTTCTATGGATGAAGCAAACCCTCAAGGAATGGCATCAACATGAATAATGTGCCACTCTATTGTGACAATGAGAGTTCTTTCAAGAGTGCTAACAACCCAGTTCAGCAGTCGAAGACTAAGCACATCCAGATTCGTCATCATTTTTTTCGTGACCATGTGTTCAAGGGCGACATCTCCATCTACCATGTGAAGACTGAAGAACAGCTGGTAGATATCTTCACTATGCCCTTGGATGAGAAGAGATTTTGCAAGTTGCAGTGTGAGCGAAATATCTTAGAATGTTTAAATGTTCTTTCAAAGGACACACATCCTAACACTTGTGCAAAATTGATGACTTTGGTGCGCAACACACCAAGTAACGTTTTTCCTCAATCAATGAAGTCTAACACTCTAAGTGTGTTGAAATTAATGAAGAAATTGATTCTCAGAACCCTACGACAATTGTAACGCGGTGTACGCGGTGTCTGAAATCATCACTCTTATACGGTGGGTCACGCCAGCAACCAATGTTGGAATTTAAGTTTTTCTTCAATTTGCAGATACTTCGAATTTTCAAATTCGTCAAAATTTGCAATTTCTTCAACTTTTCTCATGTTCTTCACTGGCTATATATATATATATATATATATATACATCTATCGAGTGTTTATGTCCTCTACAACATTCACTTATTGCTAATTCTTCAAGTTGATTTTTCCTCTAAGTGAGTGTGATCGGACCCTTCCCCCTTTGTGCTTAACTCAATCCAGTCTATTCACAGATTCCTCATATGCGTTCTATTTGAAACCTATTCAAATTCTTCACTCTGTCCTTGAAAGTTGAAGAATTTGTGAACGCAAGGTTAAAATTTTCTTATCCAAAATTTTCGGCTTTTGCCGCTCAAACCGTTCTGCATCCCACGATGGATTAAACAACTCTCCCATGATCTCCACTATAATTACTCCTCAGAACATGGGTGACACATGTCTCTAGGATAGTAAAGGGCAGGGGCACGTTTGTCCAATTTCTTTGAACGAGCGGTTTTTCATAGTGGCTATAAATACCCCTCCCCTTTCACATTATCTCATTTACTTCTCTCAACCTCCATCTCGCTCGATCTCTCAGACCTACCGCCGCCACTACTACCCATCGACGCCGGTGAGGAAGAGCTTCGCTGGCTCGACCTCCTCATCGTCGTACTCGCGGCGGCCGCGGAAATGTTCACTTCGCCGCCGCCGTAGTTGTCTCCTTCTGCCAAGTTAGGGCGTGGGAGATCTGGGCCGACGAGCTTCACCAAAGTCCATCTAGTCCGTCATGTTCTTCACCATGGGTAATTAAAATCTGATTTTTCTACCCTTCTTTGATTCTCATGTTTTCCACAATTTCTTCAAAATATGTTTATTCTTCAACTTCCCACTACCTAAACACCTAAATCTATCTGTTCTTGATTTGCTTCTCTAAGTTGTGTTTTTCTTCATGATTCCTCAATTTTGTGGATTTCTGATCTATACAACTCTAGAACCTAAAGCCAGATCACTTACTGAAATTCTACAAGACTGCCATGGTCAAATTCCTCAAACTTGATACTTTTGAAAAAAATTAAGAACGCATATGACCTCTCCGAATTCTTCGCACCTATAGTATGTTCACAGGTACAAACTTATGTTGCTGAATCTCTAGGTTCTCATCAACTTAACTCATTTGCAACATTTCTCGAATAAAAGTTACATACTTCCACAGAAACTTCAATTGTTCAAAATCCTCAAGTGAAGAAAATGGCTGAAGGCAAGAGACCTGAGACAAACCCTGCTTTTGAAATCCCTGAAGACATCTACGATGAATATTGCACTCTAGATTAGGAAACTCATGGCAAAGAGAACAAGAATCAGCGCAATGTGCGCATATAGAGGATTGAGAGGAGATGGGCAATGGAATGGAGGGAATACCGCTATGTTACTCCCAAGCATATGAAGAAATTCATAGTAAGCCCTCCTTGCACAAGACCTCCTTTGGCACCAGGCCAAGTTGCAGATCCGTCAAGCGTCAGGCATGGAGAGGAATTTCTGAAGCAATTGGCCAAGCGTCAAGAAAAGCTTCAATGGGAAGCCAGAGAAGAAGTGAAGAAATTCAATGAATACTCTGCTGCTGCTGCCTCTACTACCTCTTGAGCTTGTGTTGTTTTCCCCTTGAAGACGAAAGGGTGATGCAGCACAGTAGCGTAAGTATTTCCCTCAGTTTTTGAGAACCAAGGTATCAATCGAGTGGGAGACCACGCGCTAGTCCCTCGTACCTACACAAACAAATAAGAATCTTGCAACCAATGCGATAAAGGGGTTGTCAATCCCTTCTCGGCCACTTGCAAAAGTGAGATCTCAATGAGATAATAACATAATATTTTTGGTATTTTTGTTATAGATTGAAAGTAAAGATTGCAAAGTAAAAGTAGAGTAAAGGTAAATAGTTGGTGGAAGATTGATATGATGAAAGATAGACCCGGGGGCCATAGCTTTCACTAGTGGCTTCTCTCATGATAGCAGATTTCTACGATGGGTGAACAAATTACTTTCGAGCAATTGATAGAAGAGCGCATAGTTATTAGAATATCTAGGCATGATCATTGTATATAGGCATCATGATTCTTCATCTACTACTATTACTCCACACATCGACTACTATCCAGCATGCATCTAGAGTATTAAGTTCATAAGTACAGAGTAACGCCTTAGGCAAGATGACATGATGTAGAGGGATAAACTCAAGCAATATGATGTAAACCCCATATTTTTATCCTTGATGGCAACAATACAATACGTGCCTTGCTGCCCCTGCTATCACTGGGAAAGGACACCGGAAGATTGAACCCAAAGCTAAGCACTTCTCCCATTGGAAGAACTCCCAATCTAGTAGGCCAAACCAAACTGATAATTCAAAGAGACTTGCAAAGATATTTAAATCATGCATAAAAGATTTCAGAGAGGAATCAAATATTGTTCAAAGATAATCTTGATCATAAACCCACAATTCATCGGATCTCAACAGACACACTGCAAAAGAATTACATCGAATAGATCTCCAAGAAGATCAAGGAGAACTTTCTATTGAGATAAAAAGAGAGGGAAGAAGCCATCTAGCTAATAACTATGGACCCGGAGGTCTATGGTAAACTACTCACAACTCATCGGAGAGCCTACGGTGTTGATGTAGAAGCCCTCCGTGATCGATGCCCCCTCAGGTGGAGCTCCGAAACAGGCCCCAAGATGGGATCTCACGGGTACTGAAGGTTGCGGTAGTGGAATTAGGGTTTCGTGGTGCTCCCCAATGTTTTCTAGGTATATGGGTATATATAGGATGAAGAGGCACGTCAGGGGGGCAACAAGGGGCCCACGAGGGTGGGGGCGCGCCTACCCCCTGGGCATGCCCCCTGCCCTCGTGGCCGCCTCGTTTCTTCCTTGGCGTGTACTCGAAGTCTTCTATGTTGTATTTGTTCCGAAAACGACTCTCCCGAAGGTTTCATTCCGTTTGGACTGCGTTTGATATTCCTTTTCTGCGAAACACTGAAATAGGCAAAAAAACAACAATTTGCACTGGGCCTTGGGTTAGTAAGTTAGTCCCAAAAATAATATAAAAGTGTATAGTAAAGCCCACTAAACATCCAAAACAGATAATATAATAGCATGGAACAATCAAAAACTATAGATACGTTGGAGACATATCAGCCTTTGCTGCTGAGGCCTCTGCCAGCAAGCCCAAGAAGGCTATGCTGAAGAAATTGGCCGTCAAGACAAATTCCTCAATAGCAATGCCCTGAAGGCCATGTTCCTCAAAGCCTTCCAGACATATTCCTCATGCAACATCCTCAAGGGCCGCCTCCACTCCCTCTGTTGCTGCACAATCCTCAACTACTGCTGGAAAGTCCTCAACTCCATGTCAACGGACTACCGGGTTCTCAATTGCTTCAGGAGCCTCCGCAAGTTCATCAGCTACACCACAATCTTCTCCTAGTCCAACCTTGCTGAAAGTGAAGACCACAGCTGGCTGTGGAAAGAGGCCAAGTCCTCAGAAGAAAGTGGCCTTTCAAGTTCCATCTGATGACGATGAAGCTAATGATGAAGAACTTGCTGAAATCATTAGGGACAGACAGATGAAAGGCGCTAGAGCCAAGGGCAGTTCTTTGCCTCTCATGCTGGATCCTAAGAAGATCCTCGATTACATTGATCTTGGGCACAAAGATCCTAGTACACCTCTCCCTAACATGAATCTCACTCCTAGTAAAAGTCACATGTTGGCTGCTTTCATTGGAGAAGAAAATGGAAGTTTGAAATAGCCAGGAAGGCCAAGAAAGATCAGTACAAGAAAGAGCGTCTCTTGAAGAAAAATATATTCAACATGACTCCTGAGGACCCTGTGAAACTACAAAATGAGACCAAAGTCCTCAGTGATGAATTTGACAGATACCGTGCTGATTGGCTAGGCGACAAGGTCAGATTCGTCAAGCTCTCCAAGTACCTCAAGCTTGGTGGTGAAAGTTCCTCACAAGAAGAAATTCATCTTGCTGGGGAAACTAAAAGCGCAGCTGACAATGACACTGCTGAAGAAACTGAACGTGCCAGGGCTGATGAATAAATTCCAGCCGCTGAAGAAACTGCCAGGGTAACTTCCAATGTTGCGCTGGAAGAAAAACCCACGGCTGCTAAAGAACCTGAAGCAGCGCCTAAAGAACTATGAATGTCAGGGCGATTGCAACAGTCATGCCTGAAGAAATTGAACATGTCTCATCTGCACCTCCCGCAAAGTCTTCACCAGTGAAGACCATCAAACCTCCTTCTGCATCACAAGTGAAGAACACAAAGGCTGCAGAGAAGGCAGCTGTGAAGAAAAGGAATGCATCATAAAATGCAGAATCCTCAACTCCCAAGAAAGTGAGGACTTTGACAAGCTCCGTCACCAATCCCATTGATGCTGTTCTTATTGACATTGTGCCATAAAAAGGAGATTGTTCCCTTTGGTGAGGATTAGGAAATTCCTAATGACTCTGGAGAAGAAAATCCTTCTGCTACTTCTTCAGAGCACTTGGATGATGAAATTGAAGCGGAAGTAATCCCTTCAACCCCTCTGGTATCATCGCCCATGCCTCAGTTCACTGCGGAAGAGGCCGGCGTTGAGGAAATGGAAGAATATGAAGATGTGCATATTGGGTCTACAATGCATGTACTCAATGATCATTATTGGGAGAAGACTCATCCAAATTCCGCTTTGACCACACCACTGCAGGAAGTTCCTCAGTCCCCTGCTCAAACTGAAGAAACTCACGTGGGCTATGAAGAACTTCATACTCCACTTCTATCCTTTCCTAAACATGCTCCAGCTGCAACAGCTGAAGAAATAGAACAACCAATAGCTGTTGAATAACCTGAAGCTACAATTCCTTATGCAGCAGCTCCAGAAGTTATCATCATCTGTAAATCTCCAGCCCAAGCAGAAGAACCCTCATGCAGCAAAGCAGAAATTCAAGGCTGATGATTTCTTCGTTGAACATCGATTCTTCACTGAATTCAACCCATATGACTCAGCAAGACTTCGTCGCAAGCAGTTCTGGACAGCCACTCAGATGAATTTCTATTCTTCACTGCTTTTCAACAAGGATAAGGTATTTGAGTATTGTCAAATTCCTCATGTTGACATGGATTCCATCCCTTGCTTTGACCATGTGCTAAATTTGCTGCCCGAAGCTGGGCTCCTGACTGGTAGTGCAGGTGACATCAACTCCTTCTTCCACTATATGAAACCTTGCACCTGACTGGTACTGCAGGTGACATCAACTCATGGGTGCTTGACTGGATGACTAACAACACTCACTACAAAGCACCAACATCTGAATTGCTTCATGCCATCCCTGTTCATACTCCTGCCGAAGGAACAAGATTGATGTATCACTACTAGGAAAAGGGCTATAGATGAAATTGATACTAATGGCGCACCATGCAGCAAGTGCGCCATTAGTATATAGTAATGGCGCACTAGCGACCGATACGCCATTAGAGTTCGAAGTACTAATGGCGCACCTTGCCCGGAGTGCGCCATTAGTATCAAGAAATTTTTTTTTAACTAGCGCGCCTGTCCAAACATACTAATGGCGCATCTATTAATAGTGCGCCATTACTAGTTGTAAATAGTAATGGCGCACCAGCAGTAAAGTGCGCCATTAATGATATTTTTTTTAATGATATTTTTTATTCTGTTTTTTACAAAACTACTAATGGCGCACTTTCACGAAGTGCGCCATTACTAGTTTGAAATAGTAATGGCGCACTGTGCGAAGTGCGCCATTAGTATGTTTTTTTTCCCGGAATGTTGATTCATTTCTGTTTCGACACCCCCAGCCGGCGCACCTCTCGCACCCGACGCCCCCGCCCCCACGCCCCCCTCTCCCCGACGCCGCCGCCCACGACACCCCCGACGCCGCCGCCCCCACGGCCCCGACGCCGCCGCCCCCA
>LR738712.1:229672293-229727664 GCA_902687465.1 Secale cereale
CCCCCTTCCTTCCTCCCCCTCCCTCCCTCCCTCCTTCACTGCTAGTTCTAGGGTTCAGCACATGATTTTTCACAGCACATGATTCTGCATCCATGCCCGATAGTTTGATTTTAGGGTAGTTTGAGTTCTAGGGTTCAGCACATGATTCTGCATCCATGCCCTAGATTTTAGGGTATTCTAAATCTAGGGTTCAGCACATGAGTTCTAGGGTTCTAGGGTAGTTTGATTTTTCGGCTGACCAATAACAACCAACAAGGGGGCAAAGAAGTCATCTACTTGTCAAACAAATTCACACCAGTGAACAACATATGTTTACATTACCCAGCTTATTCACCTTGATTTTATTATTATAGATTCTGGTTACTCAAAATTACAATAATGTACCCAGTAATACAACACTGCACAAAAAGTAAATAGTTGTGACAGCGTAACAGAACAAAAAAAGACAAGTCCCACCGGAGCTTAAATAATTATTGTCTGATTTACTTGGTGCGTTTTGTGTTTCTAGTGTTGAAGGATGTCATTCTAGCCAGCAAACAAATGCCTCTGTGCGAGCCTATCTTGTCTAGATATGTGCTAGGAGCTAGGATATGTATCTACAGTGAGGAAACAGGTTGGGTGGGAAAGCAAAATTAATACTGGCCAGCTCTTTGAAACCCATGCACTCCCATTAGTTCAGAAGGATAGCCACTGTTACTTAAATATGCCATATTGCTGCTGCTTTCTAATTAATACTGGCAACAACATCAATTTTTTAACTGTTCATGCTGCTGTTATGAATTCACTGCTGTTTTAAATATTTGAACTTCAAACTATTGTTTTACAAGCTTCTGCAACTTTTTCTTAACTGTTCATGCTGCTGTTATGAATTCACTGTTGTTGGTACTGTACTTGTCATGATGTTGTACTTGTGATGATGCTACTTGTGATCTTCTGAAATGACCCATTGGCGACTTCATTAGGCGGGGATAATGATTTTGCAGGTACCCCGAGAGGCCCTTGAGTTTGCTGGAATGTTGATTAACTTCCGTTCCGGCAAATTCGGGTACTCCATATGTCCTATTTTCAGCAAAGGTCATACTGAAATTTTCCGTGAATTTTAGCATGACTTTGCTAAAAATAGGACATATAGGGTACTTGTGACTAATGCATGGGCCGGGGTATCTTAGTGGTTAATTAGGTAGGATCAAGTGATTAGAGCCATGTGATTAGGCCCAACTTACAATTCTCCTTCCTAGCTTAGCTTTTAGGATGCTTCGGTGTCGACAAACCATAAATTATGAAACCTTGGCTTTTAGGGTCCCTCGGTGTCGATAAAAAACGAAATGATGAAAGCTTAGGCTTTTAGGGTGCCTGGGCGTCGAAAAACCCTCAATTATAAAAGCTTAGCTTTTAGGATGCCTCGGTGTCGAAAACCCTAAATGATGAGACCATGATCTTGTTCCTTGACAATAACCAACTTTTAATGAGTTTATAGAGAGGATAGTAATCAGATTGTGAGGATGGTATGTAGCAGAACTAGTGCAAAAGTGTTGACAATGTTAGTCCTAATGAGCCTAGGATGATGCCACAGCTAGCTTGTCTAGGTACATATTTTTAGTTTATAAAGTTTAATCTCTTTGAAACATAGGAAATGTCGTCTTCCGACGACGATAGGATCCCGGAGTGCTCCTGGTGCGGTGACGACCGGGGTCTGTGCGACAGGCCTCACCTGGTAGACGGTCGTTACTTCAGTATTAAGCTCGACGAGACCTTCGATGTCGAAACGGTACGCAACAACAAGTCTTGTTTCGTAATTAATTAAGCACGATTTCTAGCTACTTCAACGTGTAAGTAATTAATTTTCTTCTTTTACATGCAACTAGTTTATCCCGTGTCATGCAAGACGCTATGTCTTGGAGAGGATGGGATTTGAAGATCATGAAACTTCGGAGACAAAGCAAATTCAACTAAGGACCATGCATAATGTTGATTTAGAAGTGGATTTGTACAATTCAGATAACGTAACCACTTTTGGTTGCAAGAATTGGGAATCATTTTGCATGATATATGGTTTTTATGAGGGTATGCTTCTCACCATGGATCTTGGTAATCCGGATTCCATCGCCGAAGATGATTTGGACATTTGGGTCCTTGTTGACGATATGATTCCAATTCTACCGAGAAGTGAGTTTATCAAACATAGTTATTTAGTAATTTATATTGTTTATTTCTAAATAGTTGACAACTTATTTCCATTGATAGGTTATTTTGATTATTCAAATAATGTGAGGATGATGCTAGACAGAACCTACTACACCCCTGGCTCAGAATGTACTTATAAGGACAAAGAGCAGATCATCTTCTTTTATTCCTTTCTTCTGGAATACATTCAACATCGCAATATTGATCCACAATATAGTCAATACGTCCCACTAGTGCACGTATTGAACTACGTTAATATCAATGGAGATACCATGGTAAGATTTTTGTACTATTACGACATTCGTGCATGTTTTGCATTAGTTCTTCTCGAACTGAACTACAATGCTAACTACGAAGTCTTACTATATGTTTTGCAACAGATTCTCCCTAGTGACTGTGTGCCTCCTGTCATGTTTCAATCTGGTCAACTACAAGTTTTAAACATTCTGCCAGGTGAACCTACAAATCACATGTGTCCATATCGGATTTCTTCTGAAAATGAAGGAATGAGAATCAAAGAATGGCGAAAAATAATGAAAACTCATAAGGAGGTACTTGGAAGCAATAGAGTGAGAAGGGCAAGAAATGGAGACAAGATAATCTGCGTTCTTCATAATGGCCCTTTAAATCTAATTGATTTAGAGACAAACGCCATCTTGTTTTATGCCATTTTATCTTAGAAAATTGCTACGTAGTAGAAGTTGTATGGTCGATAATGATGTGTAAGACTTATTATTTAATACCTATGTTGAGTTTTTATTATTATTATGATCGATGATGCATGATGCTAAGTTGTTCTATGAGCTATTATATACTCCCTCCGTTCCGATTTACTCGTCGTGGTTTTAGTTCAAATTTGAACTAAAACCACGACGAGTAAATCGGAACGGAGGGAGTAGATTCTAATAGTTTCGATGTGCGTACCATATATGTTGGCTCCACGAGAAATTATATTTATATATATGCATAACCTGTGCAAAAAACAGAAAAAAAAATATTCATACTAATGGCGCATCACTGCAGAGTGCGCCATTAGTATGCCAAAGCACCTGGCCCCTGGGAGGCATACTAATGGCGCACCACTGTGCATACTGATGGCACATCGGTGGTGCGCCATTAGTATACCAGATACTAATGGCGCACCAGAGGTGCGCCATTAGTAAAGTATACTAATGGCGTGCTAGTAATGGCGCACCACCAATACGCCATTAATGGCCAAACTAGGTGTGCCATTAATAGGCCTTTTCCTAGTAGTGTATGATGAACCTGAACTTCAAAATCATCTGATGCAAGTGCTGATGAAGCCTTTGAAAGCTGGCCACCTGACAAGAACAACCTTCCTTGTGAAGGATTTGCTTTACGTGCCAAGGACCATCTATCGGATCCTCACCAAAACCCTTAGTCCGATTACGAGCCACAACTCTGAAGAAGAAGAAGTTGTTGGCATCATAAAGAATCTGCTGTTCAATATCATCAATGGGATTCCCATCAACTATCATGATTACTTCATGAGGACTTTGGCGAATATTGCACTGTCACCTTTTGATTTGAAGCCTTATGCTCCCTGGATTATGAGATTCATCATAACAAGGTATTCAATTGCATACAAGGCTGACTTTCAGAACAACCTCAGCTATTTGCCTCCTGTTGAAGTCCTCAAACGGACCATTTCCTCAGTTGACGGAAAGTGCAATGTTGTTATCATTGATGAAGGCACTCATCCTTTGGATGGCCAGATTCGCAAAGCTGCATTTTTTTCTACCAATGATGATTCTGCAACCCAAGACACTGCCGCAAATGCTTCAAAGAAATTTCCTTAAGCAACTGTTACGCGAGTGATGACTGACCGTGAGCTTCTTCTAAGTCTTCACCAGAAAGTTGATCGAAATCACAAGTGGGTCCAGCGCTAGTTTGCTGCAATTCTTCAGAACATGAATGTCACATAGAACACTGTGAAGAAGAATCACTACTTTGCGCATGTAATCTTTGGTCGCATTTGGGCTATTCTTTCACATAACTTCAATGCTGAAGAACTCAGGGAGATATAATTCCAACAAGACTTTGACTGGTCTCAGCCACCTTCGAAGAAATTCAAGAAGGTCAAAGTTCCTCAGCTGGTCACAAGTTCATTTCCTCATCACGTGCGACGGATGAAGCTGAAGATTTGGACGACACTATGGCAGGCCCTACATCAATAGACGACCCCAACAACGCTGGCACTCCTCCAATCGATATCTTGATGATATTCTTCGGGGCGTTACTCCTCGCTTTTCATCCCTTTTGGTCATTTGATGAAAAAGGGGAGAAATTGGAGCTAGTCTTCAAGCGGTTCTCTATATATGCTTTATTTTCGTTAAGTTACAACTCTCGTTCTTCTGAGGTGTTTGCTCTAATGAGTTGTAAACTTAAATCCGATGGTGATCTGACACTTTTTGAACTGCTTTCTGCATGCTTATTTCCTTAGTTCCTTAATGCACGCATGCTGAATTTCGTCAGACACCATATTTCATCATGCATTTCAAATTCTTCAAATCATATTTTAAATGCGTGTATGAATTACAAGATATAGGGTGAGATCTCCATGATACTACTCAACGATGTGCATTTGCTACTCAAGAAAAATCCTCAACATGCACATCTTTAGGGGGGGGGGGTTCTTCTATATCTTGTAATCAAATTCCTCAATATCAGCTGTTACACTTCATATGTTTTATTCCCATTGAAAACTTAACATATTTTTTGTCAATCACCAAAAGGGGGAGATTGTAAGTGCCTCTAGTACCCCTTAGTGATTTTGGTGTATTGAAGACATATAGGTTAAGTGACTAATGTGTTTGTGATTGTACACAGGTCTTATAAGTCTCTAAGGAGTTTGATATTTACGAAGAAAGATGACCCCAAAAAATGTATGTCTTCAGTTAAAGACTTTGGTTTTCTTGACGACTTTGAAAGTGAGGAAATTCGTGTGATCTTGAAGACTTGGATATTAATGCGATGATTATGAAGCAGACTTTTGATTTCATAGTTTCATTTCATCTTTATTGAGTCATCGGAAACACCGTACGGTTAAAGGGGGTTGAGGTAAAACTAAGGAAACACACTTCCAAGTGATGCTCAACTCAAAGCCTACACTACCCATTCCCTTCAAGTGAAGCCATTGGAAATCTCATACAGTTCGGTAAATTTCTTCAGTGACAGAGACGAAGTTCTTCTGTTGTCTGAGGAATTTGTCCCGACTGAGGAGTTAGGAATTCACCAGTGCGGATTGCTTACAAGTGAGCAACATGATAGCCATGAGGAATTTGAGAGCTCCATTTCGGACCGTTGCTGTGCTATGCACAAGCCGTCCCAAAATATGTTATCCACCTAACGGTCATATCATTTAAGGGCATTTATTTCTTATCATGCCAGGCTGCTCCCTAGGAAGAAATAGCCACCCCAACAACCACTAGTTGGTTGGTTGCTCCGAGAGAAACTGACCGTCATTAGAGCAACCCATCCTCCGAGGACTTTGAGCGAAAATTATCATGTGAGGCAAAACCCAAAACCCAACAGCTAAAACACAAAAGTGATTGAGCATCACTGAAGAGAGTCTTCCTGTGTGGAACCGATAATTTTTACCTTTGGAGACTGTGATCTTCTTGAAGGTTAGGCGTCAATGGTCTAGAGCATACAAGAGGAATCATGGATCGCCAAGTGACCAAGTCTGTGAAGGTTTGGAAGTCACCTATAGACTTACCACGAGTGATTGGGCGAGGACTGTGTGACCTTAGCACAAGAGGAATATGGTGAGGACTCGGTGTCTTGGACGGTGTGTCCAGGACTGGGTGTCCGGGACTGTGTGTCCTCAGGTTTGAATACCTAACCGCACCAACCAGACGTACAACTGTCATAGCAGTTGGAACTGGCCTAGCAAATCATTGTCTTGACCAAGCCTACTGGTTCTATTTCCTCATCCCTTCCATGTACTCATTCATGTGTTGATGAACTTGATCTGTACTGTTTGAAGACTTTGACTGAAGACTTTCTCAATTTCCTCGACCCAATTTCTTCAGTCCTTAGTCTTCAGCCTGCTTATCCTATTTACACGCTACTTGTACTCTGAGTTTGCTTTAATTTCATCATGATGACTATGCTACTGTTTTGTTGTGCATGTAATTGAGTATCTATTCCGCTGCTAGGTAGTTCGTGTCTGAGGAAATTCCTCAGCTAGAATTTCCTCAGAGACGAATTTGTAAAAAACGCCTATTCACCCCCCTCTAGTCGATATAACGCACTTTCACATCCAAACCTTTACAGACTTGGTCACTCGGCGATCCACAATTCATCTTGGATTATCTAGACCATTGACGCCTTACCGTCTAGAAGATCACAGTCTTCAAATGTAACAAGTATCGGTTCCACACACGAACACTCTCTTCAGTGATGCTCAATAACTTTTGGGTTTTAGGTGTTGGGGTTTTGGGTTTTTCCTCACTTAATGATTTTCGCTCAAATCCTAGGAGGATGGATTTCTCTAATGACAAGTGTCAGTTTCTCTCGGAGTAGCCAACCAACTAGTGGTTGTAGGGGGAGGCTATTTATAGCCTAGGGATCAGAACGACATGATAAGACATAAATGCCCCTAAACGATATGACCGTTAGATGGATATGATATTTGGGACAGCTGCCGCATAGCAAAGCAATGGTCGGAAATTTGAGCTCTCAAATTCCTCAGGGATATCATGTTCCTCACTTGTAGGCAATCCGCACTGGCGAATTCCTAACTCCCGAGTCAGAACAAATTCCTCACTGAACAGAAGAACTTCATCTCTGTCACTGAAGAAATTGACTAAACTGTATGAGATTTCCAATGGCTTCACTTGAAAGGAATGGTAGTGTAGGCTTTGAGATGAGCATCACTTGGAAATATGTTTCCTTAATTTTACCTCGAACCCCTCTAATAGTACGGTGTTTCCTATGACTCAAGAAAGTGAAAATTAAACTACGAAAACAAAAGTCTTCACGCTTCATAGCCCTCGCATAAATATCCAAGTCTTCACGGTCACACCAATTTCCTCACTTTCAAAGTCTTCAAGAAAACCAAAGTCTTCAACTGAAGACATACATTTTTAGGGGTCGACTTTCTTTGTAAATATCAAACTCCTCATAGACTTATATGACCTATTTACACTCACAAGCACATTAGTCAATTAACCTATAAGTATTCAATACACCAAAATCACTACGGGGCCCTAGATGCACTTAGAAGCTCCCCTATCGCAGTCACTCAGTAAGCGCCGGTTCCAAATGCCGTCATGGATAGGGGTTAAAAAGCGTTTGTATAGCACCTTATGGTACTAGTGATTACAACGTATGATCCATAATTCATAAAATAAAACAATCTTCATAACACATGGCTAGCTTTTATTAAATCAAATAGCAGGAAGTAGCTGAAATGACAATGAGTCCCATCATAGCCCACTGGTGATGTTGAGTGCAGACTCGTGACCCTAATGGTACCTTAACTCTTCGTATGAATATCCTACAACTTGAGATGTTGCAGCCGTATAGGTCAATACAATGAATGTATTGGCAAGTTACACATGAGTAATAATAAAGCAGACTTACATGTGTATGCACAATACAACAAAAGGAATAGTTGAGGTTTATTCTGTACAAAGCTGATTTTCTCCTCATGACTACCTAATAGTCAAATTTTAATTTACTTCTTTTATTAGTACAATTAAATCCACAAGGTTCAGTTGGCAATTGAACACCAACCTACCATTTATTAAGTTTCCCACAAATATTATTAAGTGTCACATCTGTCAAGATCATCCAACAACTATAATGGCTTAGTTGCTCAAATTTCTTCATAACTGGGGACATGGTTAATCATGATTAGTTTTTAATACTCTATGGAGTTTTTCATACTTTACCCACTACACTTAACCTGAATATTGAGATGAAGTGTTTCAGAAGTAGTTACCTCCACCCACCTGTAGCCGATACACCTACTTATATCTACATCTGCTTGCTTACTAGGGCGAGGATCCCACAACCTACTCAACTAAGCCAAAGCCCATTTAGCTAGTGGCTGCGTATGGAAGGTACTAGTCACTAAGTCTGTTTAATCTTTTTGAACCTGGGCGACAGTCCACTTACATTCAGAAGGTATAAACCATGATGTTCTTGAAACCACCCATCAATACCAATTCTGCCCAAAGGTGAATTAAATCCTTAATTACTACTAAGTTTGTTAGGGATATACACTACAAGAAATTTGTCAACTTGCAACCATCACTATTGGAAACTGAATGGTCATTGTTTTCAATTTGTGACCTTTTTGTGACCAAACCAGATGGTCAAAACTGGCCATCGTAAAGCTGGTCAAAGGGCAGCGGGTCTGCATGTTAGGTGGGTCCCATACGTCCATTTTGTGGGGCCTACCTGTCAGGTCTGTGGGACCCATGCGTCATTGGATAGATGGTGCATGGTCAACAGGTCAATGTATTAGGTGTGCCACGACGGCGACAGAATCTTCCAGGGGGCGTCTGCACTCATATTCAACAATATAGATGATCCTGAGGTTTTGGAGATGTTGGCTATACGTGAAGCTCTGGCTCTTTCAGAAGACTTGTACATTCCGAAAATCGCGGTGGCTTCAGATTGTAAGAAAGTGGTAGAGGCAATCAAGACAGGCACGTCTGCTTCATATGGTGCAATAGTGCGTGAAATAAGAGACCGAGCTAGATATTTTTCTTCATGTTTAATTAGTCATGAGTTTAGACCCTCCAATGTCGAGGCTCACAAACTTGCAAAGCATACTTTAACGCTGGGTACTGGCCGCCATGCTTGGTTAGGCCAGCCCGGAGATCTTGTTTTCGTCCCTGTAAACCTGGTGATGGGTGAATAAAAGCTTTATGGGTTTGCCTAAAAAAACAGGTCAATGTATTGGTCTCACCTGTTAGTGCTAGGTTTAAATTGACACATAGGCGAAAATTACCACGTTTACGTGACACATAGACAAAACTATAGAGGTGGTCGCCCGTCATCTCGATGCATCACAAGTTAGCAATTATGACCATCCAGATTGGTCCTAATCGTCCATGATTCAGGTGTTGATCAGGGTTGTCTATGCTATGACCATTTTGCGTAAGGAAATTACGACCTTTCCAACCAAAATGGTCATTATGGATTAGGGTTTGGAGCCCCCCGAACAGCTTTTGACCAACTGGTCTCAAATGGTCGTAAATTTATAACCAATTCATCGAGGGTCACTGACAGAAGGTCACATGTTGACATATTTTTTGTAGTGATAATCCTCACATAAACTCAATGTATACATGAACCAACCCCATCTACAAGCATTGCAAAACAATAACTACCATGATCTGCATTGATCGGAGATAGCTCATCAATATAGCATTTAGCACAATAATATATTATTCCTATACATGCATAAATTCATAGTGTGATATATACTACATGCATAGAAAACAATAGGAAAAGGATGATCAACTTGTAACTTGCCTTGGTTCTGGTTCATAAAGTCATATTCCTGACAATAGCTCACATCGCACTCCGGACAATCTAGACATTTCACACAATCCACAAATCGATCACCGAAATTCAAATGAAACCAATATCAAGTAAAATTATTTTGAAGTTCAAGAACAGAATCATAACATCATGTAAAAATCATCTATACAACGTAAAAAGAATCGCTCGATTTCAACAAATGGTTTGAAAGTTATGGCCTCCAGAAGGTTTGATTCAAATTCAAACGAATTCAAATTTGAAAAGCGCAAACTTGTGAAATTTTGATTCTGCCATATTCTCCCGGTCATTGTGAGTGCATGGGAAAAATAATCGCCTAAATTGGATTTGTAGACTAAAAGATATAGCTAGTTGAAGTTTTAGTTGAAATCTGAAAATAAAATAAAAAGCAAACAAATCCTGTTCTAGAAATACAGTAGCACCATTGTAGCAGTTGCCACATGTCATCATGGGATTGGCTGACCTGTGTTGTGTGCGTGCTCACCGGAAGAGCAGAGAAAGACAGCGGTGGCTTCCGACATCGGCGGTAGTGCGTCTCTGGCGGGTCTCCGGCGGGGGGGGGGGGGGGGGGGGGGGGGGGGGGGGGGGGGGGGGGGGGGGGGGGGGGGGGGGAAGGTGACGGATGTGTGCGTCATGTGGTGGCGGTGACGATGGTCGTTCTCAATGGTGGCGTGGGTCCCTCTATAGGACACAACGAAGAGGTGAACCATGGCTACTCTGGTGGCGTCGGGTGGGCTCGTTGCTCTCGCTCCACTGTGTTTTCCGTCATACAAAGATGTTAGCGAAGTGGGGCTTTGAGTGGGGGATCGAAGGGAGCACGTGGAGCGGCTGTGTGAGCTCTTACGGCGGAGAAAATGTTCGGCGAACGATGGCGGTCGGCGGAGCTCCGGACGAGAACGCTTTCGCCCTAGTAACGCATGCAGATGGCGAGAGGCGGGGAAGAGGGTGCCATAGGGTTCGTCGAGGGCATGCGCTCGAGCTAGACAACTCGGGCGTGCACAAGGGCAGCTCGGGTCGACCTCGGCGTGCATGCGTGCGGCTGACCGTATCCAGCTTGGGGAAGGGACAAGGAGGGGTGCGGGACCCGCTGTCAGCGGGTAGAGGCGAGGGGCTGATGGGGGCGACAGCGTACCACTTAGGGAGAAGTGGGCCGTGGCAAGGGGAAGCTGCTGAGCCGCAGCTGTGCGGCCCGTCTGCAGATTGCGCGCACTGCACTTTTTTTAAACATAATCTACAGAAATATATCCTAGCTAAAATAAATAACAGAATAAATCCTACAATAATGTAAACACATAGTAAAACATATACACTAATATATGATACATGAACAGTAGTTCCAAACCTAATGCAACTTTTGAAAATACATGGTATGCAATAGGCCACAAAAACAACTATAAAACAGCGACATAAAATAATTTGGGGATTATGAAAAATACCATAACAATACAGATGAACTGGAAATAATATTCTGGACATTATGAACATTTTTAAAACAAGGGAGAAGTCTTGTTATGTCCATTCCAAAAAAATTGCCTTTAGTTTCAGAATAATTCAAATATTCAGAAAAAGCAAATAAAAATATGAGATGCATATGAGTGATCTATTAACATCCTGATTTAGGAAACTTGGGATGTCGCACTAGGATTCACCTCCTAGTGTGCTTTGTGAGAAATGGTCCACATCAAAGTTGTGCATTGGGTACTGGAACATCAAACCACCCTTTTCATACATATATTTGGTCCACATGCAAGTGCGTTCGTGTTTTGACCCTTTCCCGCGTCATTTTTGCCAAATCTTACATTCTTAAGAAGTTCATCCCCACTACAAGGCATTCTCTCAACATGCAGATCGTCCATCTCAGCTTTGTGCCATGTCAGCAATTCTTCACCCACCTCAGTTTTTTCTCCATCGGCAGAATAGGAACGATCTTTCTCATGCATCCACGTTGGCCACTAGGCGTCTAGGCCAACTATCAATGCAATCATTTAGATCCCGACCATTATGTGTGTTTAGTGGAGCACAAAGTTCTTTCATAGCTCGAGCTCTCCGGTGCCTTCTATCTGAAGCGTTAATTCGGTTCGGGATTTGTGCATTTAGGAGAGCAACGCACCAGTTGGATGCAGTGTAATTAGCAGGAGCTGTCTTGTCTAGGTAAATAGTAAAAAGTAGGTACAGGCCGGTCTGCATACTAGTCCTGTTTCTGGCTGTTGGGCATAAGCCACGGCGACTGCGTCGGGTACGCGCGTGTGCGCGAGCGGGACGCGTCGGGCTCATGGCGAGCGTGCGTGGGTGCGCGTGTGTGCGTGCGTTGGATGCACCGTAGTTGTAGGCAGTCGTTGGCGAGCTGGGCGGTGTGATCGGGCCAGGCTGGTGCGGGCTTGCCGCGTCGCGCGCGTACGGGTGTGCGCAGTGGACGCGGCCAGAGCGGGAGGCCAGGTCGTGGCTTGACTGGGTGGTAGGCGTGCGGGTCGTGCCCAGCGCCGCCCCAGTGTATAAAAGCACATGCGGGGCACGTTGTAATGGAGTGAGCTGAGTTGCCGTGATGTAGCCATTGGAAAGAAAAAGAAGATCAGGGGCTGTACGAGCAGCCAGTGGCGTTCGTCGCCAAGGGAAAAAAATCTGTCCATGTACTGCTTCTTCTACCTCCGTCCTATTGAGAGAGAGCTATTCTAGGGCTGCGCCAACAATTGGTATCATGAGCTTGGTCGTCTTGGGCCTTGCCGGAGGCGTGCCGGCGATGGCGGCGTTCGTCGGCGGCTACGCGGAGCTCCGGGCCGTGTGTCGGCCTGTGAAGGTGCGCGCCGCGGCGGCTGTCATGGCGGATGCGGAGGTGGCGCGCGGTGAGTCCGCGATGAGCACGGCGGACATGGAGGTCGAGGCGGCGCGGCTGCGGCGCATGGCGACGACGACGGCGGCGAGCCGGGCGCGACCGGTGCGTGTTATGGGTGCGCACTGGACGCGTCGGGCGCGTCGGGACCGCGGGAGTGGACCGCGTCGGGGCGCTGGACCTGGTTGCGCAGATCGCGTACGTGCGCGGCGGGAGCGCGGGCCGGGAGCGCGGGGACGTGGGCAGTGCGCGCGAAGGGCACGGCGGTCGCGGAGACGAGGAGGTCGCGAAGGACCTGCGTGGTGGCGTAGAGTTCGCGGCGGCTCGGCGCGACGACCGTGGAGGTGCGTGGCACGGAGACGCGGTGCAGCGGCTCGTGCCGGAGGCGTGCGGCAGCGACGTCAGGGCGGTGGCGGCTACAACGATCACGACGACGACGGCGCGGCGGAGCACGCGCTGCTGGCGGACGGCGGCGTCGAGCACGTCGGACTCCTCCGGACCGTGGCTTAGGGGGGTGTGTGTTGGGCATAAGCCACGGCGACTGCGTCGGGTACGCGCGTGTGCGCGAGCGGGACGCGTCGGGCTCGTGGCGAGCGTGCGTGGGTGCGCGTGTGTGCGTGCGTTGGATGCACCGTAGTTGTAGGCAGTCGTTGGCGAGCTGGGCGGTGTGATCGGGCCAGGCTGGTGCGGGCTTGCCGCGTCGCGCGGGTACGGGTGTGCGCAGTGGACGCGGCCAGAGCGGGAGGCCAGGTCGTGGCTTGACTGGGTGGTAGGCGTGCGGGTCGTGCCCAGCGCCGCCCCAGTGTATAAAAGCACATGCGGGGCACGTTGTAATGGAGTGAGCTGAGTTGCCGTGATGTAGCCATTGGAAAGAAAAAGAAGATCAGGGGCTGTACGAGCAGCCAGTGGCGTTCGTCGCCAAGGGAAAAAAATCTGTCCATGTACTGCTTCTTCTACCTCCGTCCTGTTGAGAGAGAGCTAGTCTAGGGCTGCGCCAACACTGGCGTCATATGGAGGTGTGCGCGTCGTGGCACTCGGTGGCGGTCAGCGGCCACCTCCTGCGCCACGCACTAACCTCTCTCACGTCCTTTTAGCCGCCCATCCTCTCCTATTGATAGCACGTAGCACACCATGGCCTCTTTCCACTTCCTTGCAGATCCACAGCTCGCCGGACATCCTTGCCGGTACTGCTCCTCATAGAACGGCTCCAGGCTGTGAGGGAAACAGAAGAAGAAGAAGAAGAGAGAGAGAGAGAGAGATAACATGAGCAGAGAGAATGAGGGTGATGTGAGAAGAGGAGAGAAGTGTTGTGCGTGAGAGAGGTGTTGTTGAGGGAGGGATCTCTGTCCAAGAATGCACACGTGAGAGATAAAGGAAGAGGAAGAAGAAAGAGAGTGGTTGTGAGAGGCTTGAGAGAGAAAGGAAGAGGAAGAAGAGAGGTGGGTGTAAGAGGCTTGAGAGAGAAAGGAGGAACGAGAAAGCTTTTACATTCTTAAGAAGTTCATCCCCACTAAAAAGCATTCTCTCAACATGCAGATTGTCCACCTCAACTTTATGCCATGTCTGCAATTCTTCACCCACCTCAGTTTTTCTCCATCGGCAGAATAGGAACGATCTTTCCCATGCATCCACGTTGGCCACTAGGCGTCTAGGCCAACTATCAATGCAATCATTTAAATCCCGACCATTATGTGTGTTTAGTGGAGCACAAATTTCTTTCATAGCTCGAGCTCCCCGGTGCCTTGTTGTTGCCGTGGCCTTCTCCCTTGCTCGTCGGACTTCTCTGTGCCTCTCTCTCTCACGTAGACTGAAGAAGAAAGGAGGAAGAAGAAGCTGCAGTGGACACGGTGGTGGTTTTCCCGGCGCTCGAACGCCCGCCGCACGAACGGCAAATTTTCTCCGCAGCACGAACTGCACCCACACACAACTGAACTAGTACACGGGAGGGAGTCTTATACGCGTACGCGCACGTACGACGCCGCGCTCCACTCTCCAACGGCCACGATCCGCAAGACCGGCTCTCGCGCCCACGACGCGCACAAACGCGTCCTACGTGGCCGGCTGCAACCCATCGCTACGCAACCTTCCGCTACTCTCGTCAACACGCTCATGCACGCACGCACACTTGCTACGGACTGCATGCGGCCACGGACTCGCATCCAGCACACTCACCGCACACACACGCACTCTAGCCAGACTAAGCCTAGACACTAGTCAGACTATGCCCAGTACATGGCCATGGCTTATTTGCCCAACACACACCCCCTAAGCCACGGCTTAGAGGAGTTCGCCGTCCTCGACGCCGACGTCCGCCAACATTGCCTGCTCCGTCGCCGGCGCCCTCCTTAGCTTGGGGCATTCCCTCTTGAAGTG
The DNA here is from genome assembly GCA_902687465.1 of Secale cereale. Taxonomy (NCBI): domain Eukaryota; kingdom Viridiplantae; phylum Streptophyta; class Magnoliopsida; order Poales; family Poaceae; genus Secale; species Secale cereale. The sequence goes on from LR738712.1 coordinate 229,687,220, forward strand.
TCCGCGCTCGCCGCAGCCGTAGCAGCGACCGCGTCGGTTGACGCCGTTGCCTGACGCCACGCTCCGCCCGTCGTCGTCGTCCCGCGCACCGCCCTGCTGCCGCTCCCGCGCCCACCACTACGCCTGGGTCAGCAGGAGCTGATCGCCGCCACGCTCGCCGTCGTCTTGTCCGCGGCGCCGAACCCACTCGTCGAACGCGCGCAGCCGCCCGAGCGCCTCGTCGAAGGCCAGCTCCTAGACGACGCAGAACTCCTCGATCCCGGCGACGACAGGAAACAGCCGATCCGGGACGGTGTCCAGCAGCTTCTTCACGAGCGCCGCGTCGCCTAGCGTCTCCCCGAGGTTCGCGTACCTCGCCGTCATCCCCGCCAGCCTCCCGGCGTACACGTCCAGCACCTCGCCGTCCGCCATCTTTAGGCGGTCGAACTCCCCATGCAGCGTCGCCAGCCTCGCCGCGCGGACTCGATCGGCGCCGACGAACCTCACCTTCAGGAAGTCCCATACCTGCCTGGCGGTGGGCTTCGTCGCCACCGAGAGCAGCACGTCCTCCGGCAGCGCTCCGAGCAGCAACGCGCGCGTCGTCTTGTCCTTCCTGGCGTTCACCGCCGCGTCGCCCGGCGCCACCGCCTCCCACACGGTGTGGACGTCGAGGATCTCCTGCGCCTTGATTGCCCACACCGTGTAGTTGTCCACGGTGAGCATTGGCATCGCCATCGTTGCCGATCCGCCCGCGCCTCCGCCGTGCGGCCCGAGCGCCATGGTCGTCGGTGATCGCCCGAACCGAAGCTCTGTATACCAATTGTTGTTGCCGTGGCCTTCTCCCTCGCTCGCCGGACCTCTCTGTGCCTCTCTCTCTCACGTAGATTGAAGAAGAAAGGAGGAAGAAGAAGCTGCAGTGGAAACGGTGGTGGTTTTCCCGGCGCTCGAACGCCCGCCGCACGAACGGCAAATTTTCTCCGCCGCACAAACTGCACCCACACACAGCTGAACTAGTACACGGGAGGGAGTCTTATACGCGTACGCGCACGTACGACGCCGCGCTCCACTCTCCAACGGCCACGATCCGCAAGACCGGCTCTCGCGCCCACGACGCGCACAAACGCGTCCTACGCGGCCGGCTGCAACCCATGGCTACGCAACCTCCCGCTACTCTCGTCAACATACTCATGCACGCACGCACACTTGCCACGGACTGCATGCGGCCACGGACTCGCATCCAGCACACTCACCGCACACACACGCACTCTATCTAGACTAAGCCTAGACACTAGTCAGACTATGCCCAGTACATGGCCATGGCTTATTTGCCCAACACACACCCCATAAGCCACGGCTTAGAGGAGTCCGCCGTCCTCGACGCCGACGTCCGCCAAAATTGCCTGCTCCGCCGCCGGCGCCCTCCGCAGCTTGGGGCATTCCCTCTTGATGTGTCCGCGCTCGCCGCAGCCGTAGCAGCGACCGCGTCGGTTGACGCCGTTGCTTGACGCCACGCTCCGCCCGTCGTCGTCGTCCCGCGCACCGCCCTGCTGCTGCTCCCGCGCCCGCCACTGCGCCTGGGTCAGCAGGAACTGATCGCCGCCACGCTCGCCATCGTCTTGTCCGCGGCGCCGAACCCGCTCGTCGAACGCGCGCAGCCACCCGAGCGCCTCGTCGAAGGCCAGCTCCTCGACGACGCAGAACTGCTCGATCCCGGAGACGACAAGAAACAGCCGATCCGGGACGGTGTCCAGCAGCTTCTTCACGAGCGCCGCGTCGCCTAGCGTCTCCCCGAGGTTCGCGTACCTCGCCGTCATCCCCGCCAGCCTCCCGGCGTACACGTCCAGCGCCTCGCCGTCCGCCATCTTCAGGCGGTCGAACTCCCCACGCAGCGTCGCCAGCCCCGCTGCGCGGACTCGATCGGCGCCGACGAACCTCACCTTTAGGGAGTCCCATACCTCCCTGGCGGTGGGCTTCGTCGCCACCGAGAGCAGCTGATGTCTACACACGCTTCTACTCTTGTAGACTATGTTGGGCCTCCAAGCACAGAGGTTTGTAGGACAGCAGCAATTTCCCTCAAGTGGATGACCTAAGGTTTATCGAACTCAGGGAAGTAGAGGTTGAAGATGGTCTCTCTCAAGCAACCCTGCAACTAAAATACAAGAAGTCTCTTGTGTCCCCAACACACCTAATACACTTGTCAGATGTATAGGTGCACTAGTTCGGCGAAGAGATGTTAAATGGCAAGTGATATGGATGGCAAAACAAAGTAATATAAATCTGTAATAAAAAGTGCAGCAAGCAAACAAGTGGTAAACGTGAGCACAAATGGTATTGCAATGGTGGAAACAAGGCCTAGGGTTCATACTTTCACTAGTGGCAACTCCCAACAACATTAACATAATCGAATCACATGATATTTCCCATAAAACATGCAATGGAGACGCACCCAGAGGTCATTCCTTCGTGGTCAAGAGAGGACGAGAATTATGTAGGGCTACAAAAGCACACCTCAAAGTTCGTAGTTCACAATCTAAGGATTTCCCAATGTCACCGCGGCCATCCAAAGAGAGTCCCACAATCACCACAACATATCTAAAGGATAGTCAAAGACAAGCACCAAGAGACTCTCAATCTTCAATCAACACACAAGAGAGGAAATCACTCATGAAAATATTTTTCTAATCCATGTCCAATAGACCGCTCTCACCTTGGTCTCGGGGATTATACTAGATAAAGACAAGTGAGTACATCAATCCAATACATAGAGGAAGGGGAAATATCATGGGATCACCCTAGATTAACATAGCCTATGATCACAACGAAGATCACATCATGGGAGAGAGAGATAACCACATAGCTACACGTACGAGCCCTCGGACCCGGAGAAGACTACTCACACATGGACATGGTGAGGAGGAGGTTGATGATGGTGTTGATGGAGAGGTGCAGCCCCGCGAGGAGGAGATGGCCGGCGGCAGCCACGGAGGCGGCGGCGGCGGCGGCGGTCCTACGGGGCGGCGGCGGCGGCCCTACGGGGCGGCGGCGGCCCTAGGGGGAGTTGGAATTTACTAGTATTTACTAGTCCAAATAAATTCAGAAATTCTCATTGACACATTATTATTTTGTTAATTGGAAAAATTAATGAGTCATTGATTAATTAGTAACGGTCGCGTTTATTGGGGCTGTTTCTATTTCATTAACAGACGCGGTTATTACGACCGTTTCTGACTCATTAACAAACGCGTTTATTGTTACTGTTTCTATTTCATAAACGGACGTGTTAAGTACGGCAGTTTCTAAATCATAAACGGACGCGTATATGGCGGCTGCTTTGACTCCCAACATGCACTATATAAACCCGTACCAAGCCAGCCTTGGGAGTAGGTTGTTTTCGTATGGTTTCTCATCGTTCCAAAATATTGCTCCGCCACTCAAGCCTTCTCCATCCCTCCTTCCGGCGTGCACCAGAAGAAGGGACAGCAGGCCTCCTGAACCCCGCCTCTTGCGATCCTGTACGGGAGAGGGGCGATCAGGTTTTTGGGGAGAGCTCTCGCTCGACTGCTGACAGCGATCACTTCCCCAACGACGACTTCTTCCCCGACATCGGCAACCTCTTCCTCGACGACGACATGGCCCAGACCGGGGACAACACAGCCGCTACTACAGCTGCTGCAACGTATGCATATCTCTCTCATCTGTATCAGATCTCGCTACAATTTCTATGCCTAGTACTTGCCGTAGATTGGATCTGTTTCCCCATTGTACTAGATATTTGCATGCTCGCTTTAGTTGCTTCTGTCATGATTAATTTTATGATATTTCGGATTAAACCATATGATGAATTGCTAATATATTCAACAATCCAAAAACCTGATTATAGGCAATTTGCTACACCTGCTTTTCTTACGTTGACAAAGCCCGATCGGTTCAAGGGTGTGAACTATAAGAGGTGGCGCACGAGAGCAGTGTTGTGGTTTCAATCCATGAACTGCTATGCGGCCACCAAGGGCATGCCTGAGGGCGATCTTGAACCTGCACAGTGGGAAGCCTTTGAAAGGGTTGATATTATGTTTAAGACAGCCCTCCTCGGTATTATTGATGATTCCATTGTGGATCCTTATATGTCGTTTGATAATGGCAAGGACATGTGGGCCGCGCTCGAGGCCAAGTTTGGGGTCTCGGACGCTGGTAGCGAGTTGTACGTCATGGAGCAATTCTATGACTACAAGATGACTGATGAGCGTTTTTTTGTTCAACAGGCTCATGAGATACAGTCACTCGCTAAGGAACTTGAGCACTTTAAGTGTAATTTACCGAACAAATTTGTGGCCGGTGGCATCATTGCCAAGCTTCCACCTTCGTGGGGCACCTTTGCTACTTCTCTGAAACACAAGAGACAGGAGTTTTCCGTTTTGGACCTCATCGGATCTCTTGATGTGGAAGAGAAGGCGAGAGCAAAGGATACACGTGCTCGGGTTGCTGAGGTAGGTTCTGCTGCGCACATGGTGCAGAAGAAAAACTACCAGCCCAACAAGCCTAAATATAACAAGAAGAAATACGAGGGTAAAGGAAAGCCTGACAACAAGTTTAAGCCATCGTCCTCTACCAACTTTAAGAAGAAGAAGGGATCATGACACGTTTGTGGCGACCTGAGCCATTGGGCTCCGAGATGCCCCAAACGGCATGAGCTGCAGCAGCTGGAGAATAGCGGCAAGAGCGATAATGTTGTCATGGCTAACACCGAGATGAAGGATATTGGGTACGGTATAATTCCTACCATTCTTTCAATTTGTCATTCTCCTGATTGGTTGATTGACACAGGTGCCAATGTACATGTTTGTGCTGATGCCTCCATGTTCTCTTCTTACCAGGTCACAGGGACTTCCCCCGTGCTGATGGGGAACGGGTCACATGCCACTGTTCGTGGTGTTGATACGGTCGATCTAAAGTTTACTTCGGGGAAGATCGTGCGACTGAAGAACGTGCATCATGTGCCCTCCATCAATAAGAATCTCGTTAGCGGTTCGCGTTTATGTCGAGATGGTTATAAGTTGGTTTTCGAGTCCAATAAAGTTGTAATTTCCAAGTATGGACAATTTGTTGGTAAAGGCTATGAGTGCGGAGGCTTGTTCCGCCTATCTTTGTCAGACTTATGCACTAAAGTTATTAATCATGTTTGCCACGATAATGAATCTGATATTTGGCATTCACGACTTTGTCATATTAACTTTGGTTGCATGACGCGGTTAGCAAATATGAGTTTAATTCCGAATTTTACTATTGTGAAAGGTTCCAAATGTCAAGTGTGTGTTCAAGCTAAGCAACCTCGCAAGTCCCATAAGACCGCGGAGGTAAGAAATTTAGCACCACTGGAGCTTATACATTCTGATCTTTGTGAGATGAATGGCGTGTTGACAAAGGGTGGAAAGAAATACTTTATGACACTCATTGATGACTCCACTAGATATTGTTATGTGTATCTTCTGAAAACAAAAGTTGAGGCTTTAACTTACTTCAAAAACTATAAGGCCGAAGCAGAGAACCAACTTGATCGTAAAATTAAATGGCTTAGGTCTGATCGTGGTGGAGAGTATTTTTCAAATGAATTCAAATCGTTTTGTGCGGAACATGGTATTATCCATGAGAGGACGCCTCCCTATTCACCTCAGTCAAATGGGGTGGCTGAAAGAAAGAACCGAACTCTGTCTGATTTGGTTAACGCCATGTTAGATACTTCGGGTCTCTCCAAGGCATGGTGGGGGGAGGCGCTAATGACTGCATGTCATGTCCTAAACCGAGTTCCCACAAAGAATAAAACCATTACTCCATTTGAGGAATGGGAAAGGAAAAGATTGAAACTCTCTTACTTACGTACTTGGGGTTGTTTGGCGAAAGTCAATATACCAATTCCCAAGAAGCGCAAGCTTGGACCTAAAACCGTAGATTTTGTTCTTCTGGGCTATGCTTTTAATAGCATCGGTTATAGATTTTTGGTAGTAAAATCTGAGGTATCTGACATGCATGTCAGTACGATTATGGAGTCGAATGATGCGACTTTCTTTGAGAACATATTTCCTATGAAGGATATGGCTAGCTCATCAAATCAGGAAATACCTATTTTATCGAGTCAGGAAATAACTGAGATTCCTGAACCCACCATTCCAATAGAACACGTTGAGAATCCCTTGGAGGATGTCAATAAAGTTCCTGTTAGGAGCAAGAGACAGAGGATTGCAAAGTCCTTTGGTAATGATTTCATTGTGTACCTCGTGGATGACACACCTAGGACTATTTCAAAAGCCTATGCATCTCTTGATGCTGACTATTGGAAAGAGGATGTCCGTTGCGAGATGGATTCCATCCTGGCTAACGGAACCTGGATTCTCAGGGTTGGATCAATATAGCCCAGTCCTCTGATCTCTAATCTACTGCATGCGTGGGATCTCATCTACACTTTTGTTCCGTTTCCAGTATTAAAATACCACTGAAGCCCAAAGGTGTCAATTCGCATAAGAAATCCTACTAATCGTCCTGCCCCACAATACTTTCCGTTTCCTCTCTCTCCCCCTAAATAAAGGACAAATAGTTTCCCTGGCAATAGATCCCTGCGTGCAGTCCGCTTCTCTGGCACAGTCGCCGGTCCGCGACACCTCCCGTCCGCCTCTGCCGGCGCTGCGCGCTGCCTCCCCTCCACCTCTGCCGGCGCTGCCAGCTGTCTCCCCTCCTCCTCCTCCTCTACCGGCGATGCCCGCTGCCTCCCCTCCTCCTCCGCCCCCGCCGCTGTCCTTGGTGGCCTCCGCCGAACCCTGCTTCGTTCGTCGCTCCCGCATATGGAAGGCATATGGATAGGCCTATGTTTGTGGGCGGAATCAGACGTGCCGATGGAGTTTCTCCGGGAAAGATGTTCTGCCCGGCGACTTCAACATGGAGTAGATGCCGCACCAGCCAAGTGCTCAGTCGGTGGGCAACTTTCTTTTTGGCCTCAAAGGTATGTGCTGATGGTTAACTCAGGGTTGGATCGACCTTGAGTTTTCTTTAGACTTGCAGGGTGCTTGACCAGAGAACCAACACAACCTCATGCGTATGTCAAACGAGACTCAGAGAAATAGTAGGAAAGGTAATTCCCATAAGTTCACTAAATTAGTTTTTTTGAACCATATTCTATCTTAAAAAGCTTGATTCCGGTGCATTGGTTGTTTCTTCAGGTTACTAATAGCATGGTCTACTCAATTGAAACCCATCTTTGCCTTGAAAGGTATGGATGACGGTTCACTTCATGTTTCCCTTACGAGGGTGAGCACTGGCAAATCTCCTGGCTTACAATACCAATTCAACAAGTGTTTTTTTATCATTCTCTCTTATTAATTATCAAAAGGGTGTCACAAGGTGTTTGGTGCAATTCCAGGTAGGCTTGCATGTCAAAAATTATTTATGTAAATTTTACGATCCCTCAGTTTCTCCTATAGCTGTTCATAATTTTCATTTTTGGAATAAAAGAAGTGCAACAGGTATCTTACTAATCCACATTTTATGGCATTGGTTCTTGGTTCTAAATCAGCTATCCACAGCTTGCTCTCAGCTTACTTTAATCCATAAGAATATGGTACTGTTGTGCAACTCTGTACTTAAGACATGGTTATGTATCGCTCAAACATATGTTACCTCTCCACAAAATACCTCTCAGTATATATATCGTTGTATAGTTAGCCAATTTTTTAGCATTGCATTTTTACCAATTTGGATCCAAAAAAGTTACAAAATTATCTCCTCACCATATACAACATGTAAACTGATTGCCTTACATTTTCGGGTTAATTATAGTGCCATATGTTTTATCAAGTGAGCTTTCCCCATGCCAATAAATCAACGTTAAACATAGAGGTTGTGCAGGACATCAGGTATATGTGACTTTTTCCTTTTCCCTTTTGAGGGCTGAAGAAGGGATCTTAATTCAAAAACCATAGCAGTGTAACTACAGTCTCTAGCAACAACATGAGAGATCTGGTCCAACACCCGAGATCTCCACACACCTCAGATACCGACCTGACAGACATATGACACAATCTCATGGGCTACAAAGATTTGATCTTTTTCGATCTTAAGAAAAATACAATAAGAAAACGCTGGAATTAATCTTGCATATGTTCACTAATTCCAATTTTCTTTCTTTAATGTTCTGACCTAGCTACAATTAATGTTTCTTTACTTCCAAAATCATTTATCTTCCGATTTAATGCTAAACCAATGCAGCCCACAAAGTTCCGCGGCAACGCGCGGGGTATTTTCTAGTTTTTAGAAGTTTCTGCGCTGTCTTTCGCCTCTACAACCTCGCCTTGTTGGTTTCCGGAACGTGGGTTTTTCGTGAAAGGAAAACGGCTTTTGCCGTGTCATGTTTGCCTTTTTAAGTCATTCCTGACTGCATCCAATGACGGCGTAAAACGTTAGTAATGGCGTGCATTGCCGGCGACGTGGCCGGGGCTGCCTCCCCTAAACGGTTTGGGTTAGTACGGCTGTCACTGTTTGCGACATTGCGAGGGGTTCTGGTAGATCTTGGCAATTTGCCAGCACATGGCCGTCGCTGGGGGTGAAAATCCCCTGCTATGCTCACGTCATCTCAGGGTTGACTCGGATGAAACCCTAGCCGCAACCCTAGCTCTGTTCTCGAGTTTCCTACATTCTCAACGCACAATGTATGAAGTCGTCGGGTTAAACCCGAGGGGAATGGTGGCAACGAGCGTTAGTCTTCAGTGCTAAACGTCTTTAGGATGCATCTTCTACGGATGCCATGTCGAAGCGAGCAAATATTGACTCCCCTCGCAGTTCTACATGTCTAGGAGGGATGGGGTGGCAGCTCACCCTCCTAGCGCACAAGAAGGGTGGTTCTGGCGTGGCAAGCGTCACACGGATGTCTGTGGCTCCAATGACGACCACACGGATATAGATAGGTGGTTGTGGGATGTGGTCGGGCTCTGAAAGATCCGGCCCGCAAGCCTTGCTCGTGGCTTGGCTTTGAGGTGGTGATGGTATGGTCAGTTGCATCAAAGTTATGTAGGACAACGAAGGTGTGTGAGTGGCATGCTCTGGGAGTATGTGGCTTCTTCCTTGGACATTTGCGTGAGGGTGTTGGTTCAGGTCTATCCATCGGAATATCACCTATCTCTTGCTAGCCACTGCATCGTTTGTGGGCGTCGTTATTCCCCTTTGGTGGCGGTGTTGGGGATATGTATATTCTATCGTAGTCCCGAGTTGTGTTCTTTGGAACGAAAGCCCACCTTGCTAGAATGGGCCATAGACACGTTTTCAACAATGCTTATCATGTTCAGACTTTCGATGCAGACAACATTGTGGTCAACATTGGGATAGTCGTGCACCCTAACTATCGATGTAGGGAGTTTGGCGTGGTATTTTGTGTGGCACCCACACGAGCAATTAATGGAGGTTCGGTTGAGGCTAGGTTGAAGCAGTTGTTCCATGTGTCCCGGTGTTATCGTCTTTGGCGTGGACCTTGCGTTTTCTCGCCTTGCCGCTTGTAGTCGAAATTGGAGTTGACCAAACTCGAATCATTGGGCGTCCCAATTTACATGATCACATCTGATTTCTTGATTTAACATTGACTATTAATTAAACAAGTAATATATAAATCATGTGTCATAAATTTATACCACTGCAATTATTAATTTTAATACAAATTTAATAGTATTGTTTTCGTGGCAAATTTCAATTTTAGAATATGTGGACAAAGTGATTCATGCTTTACGATTTAGGAAGCTTTGACATGTGTTCTTCACATGGCAGCAAGAGTTGCTTTGTAAATAATAGGATTAACTGAAAAACTCCTTTATTCTGCTTATTATTAAGATCGGTTTCAACATTTATACTATTTCTTTCGCATGGAGATTTATAACATTTCTACTTTAGAATCTCAAATCACATTGGAGACAGACAAAAGTCTTAGGCAACCACCTTGTTTAACTTAATTAGCATGCATCCTCCACGGATTTAGTTGTAATTTAGACTTTTTTGGGAAAGAGTTCTGCTTATTCCTTTTTGCGAGGAGAGGAGGAGCTCATACACTGCATCCACGGCGCGGGTGACGATCCCCTTCCTTTCCGTGCGAGAAGAGCCCCCTTCGGCTCCAGCGGCGACCCCCTTCGTCGACATGCGAGAGGTAGTCTCCTTCGACTCCGGTGAAAATCCAACATGTAGCAGCCATGGAGGGGTTGCACCTGTGCGCGGCCCTGCTCGCGACGGCCGGTGATAACGCGGATTCGCTCCTAGAGATCCATCTCCGTCGTTTTTGTCGTACACAAGCGTGATGTGGCGGGTATAGCGTGACCTCCTACATCGACAGCTGACGCCCGTCCATGGGCCAGTGTGCTCCACCGGAGGTGCTGCAGGTACTCAAAGAGGCAGCATGCTAGAGTAGGAGTTGCCAGTCTAACAAGATCTGGAGAGGTCAGTGGCTTCGTCTTCCAATTCCCCCATTGCCGACGGCTCGCGTAGATGTCCGAGCAGGAGTTGTTGTTGCTCCGGTGTGGGATGCATGCTCTCTCCGTTTCTTCGTGATTGGTTCTGATTTCCCTCTAGATCATATGTAGTGTTTTTGCTCGACGATTGTATTAAGTTGCCACAAGTGCCGAGTTCACACATCATCATGGCATTGTGGAAATCTAAGTAATAATTACACGACAAGTTCGTCATATTTTAATTTAAAGCACGTGGCAATTTTTTTGTGTAAAGCGAATGGATTGATCTCATACAAACTTTAGGTGTAATTGTGTATTCTAGATTTTTACATGGCAAATTTGCCATTTGTTTTAGGGTTTCTTGGTGATTGCATTAGTTCTTACAGGAATCAATGGAGTCTTATCATCACCACGGCAAATTTACAAATCCTTGTAAATAGTTGATGGCAAATTCTTGAAGGAAAAAATATTTATAATACATGGAAATTTTTGTCTACAATGAATGAACTGATCACACGGCATTTTTAGGTATAATTCGTGTTTATGGGGCATGGGAAATTCTTATTTATGTTACACCCCATGGAAAATTTACTTTCAAGTATATGGAAACTTGAACCATATAGCAATGGCAAATTACTTATACAACCCATGGCAAAATGAAATCACAGCCATGGCAACTAGAAGATTTACGTGTTTTACATGGCAACTAGAAGATTATGTTACCATGTAAATTTGTTATTTTGTAGAGGTCACACATGATCAGTGTAGGACAATGCATGTGCATTGGGAATGATATGATAGCACTGACCATTGCTTGCTCTAGTCATTGTTAGTTTTGATTAGTGCTAGCAATGATCATTGGTAGCACTGATCAGTGTTAACTTTGACCGGTGAGCACTGAAGACAGCTCTCATCATTTCCATTTGCACTGCCAATGATCATCTTCCATTGTTGCTAATTGTCGTCCACCTTGCTGGCAAGATAATCAAGACGGAGCGGGACAGAGGCGGCGGAGGAGCGCATGTTGTCGTCGGTGCAGAGGGTGCGGAGGACGTCACCCCCCACGAACTGGTGGATCAAGAGGGCAGTGGTGCCTGGAATGGTGGAGTACGTGAGCATGCCGCTCGGCACTGGCAGGAGGCCAAGGACACGCCACGCGAAGGGTGCACGAGAACCTATCAGGTTCTACGCATGTCAATGACTATGAGGACATCGTCATGCTCGTCATCCCGCCTACCTTCAGACTGGTGATGAAGAAATGGCTGGTCAGCGGCTCTCCTTACATCGCTAGCCTCTCCGCCAACAAGTGGTGTGAGTTCTGGTCTAGGCGCAAGTGTTCAAGGGGCACATGGTGCTTGGGCGCGACTGTGAGTACTTCTGCCGCCGACACAAGATCGTCCCTGGCAACCTCCTAATCTTTAAACTCGTCAGACTGGGGGCGGAAGGTTCACCACTCAAACATCTGCAAGGTTCGGTGCTCCAAGCACAGTTGCATCGGCGACATCAGTCAGGTGCTCTAGTTCGTGTGTTAAGTCTGAGCTGACGTAGTTTATGTTTAGTTTGAACTAATATTTTGCAATGAACATGTCCTTATTTTTCCTAGGGACAAGCACCCTATGGCCCAGTAAGGGCATGTGATGCCCTGCTCTTTAAACTTATGCCTAGTAGTGTTATTATCCTACTCATGCCTAGCTTAGGTGTCCGTTTTCATGTTTTGTGCTTTGTTCTTCATGTTCTTCCACTGTTGTTCTTGTCTTGATCATCCTCTGTGTTGTGTGGGTGGTAAGTCCACCGCACTCGAAAGAGATGAGCACACCAAATGAAGGAAATATGCCCTAGAGGCAATAATAAAGTTATTGTTTATTTCCTTATATCATGATAAATGTTTATTATTCATGCTAGAATTGTATTAACCGGAAACTTAGTACATGTGTGAATACATAGACAAAACAGAATGTCCCTAGTATGCCTCTACTAGACTAGCTCATTGATCAAAGATGGTTATGTTTCCTAGCCATAGACATGAGTTGTCATTTGATCAACGGGATCACATCATTAGGAGAATGATGTGATGGACAAGACCCATCCGTTAGCTTAGCACTATGATCGTTTAGTTTTACTGCTATTGCTTTCTTCATGACCTATACATGTTCCTATGACTATGAGATTATGCAACTCCCGAATACCGAAGGAACAACTTGTGAGCTATCCAACGTCACAACGTAACTAGGTGATTATAAAGATGCTCTACAGGTGTCTCCGAAAGTGTTCGTGGTGTTGGCATAGATCAAGAATAGGATTTGTCACTCCGAGTGTCGGAAAGGTATCTCTCGGCCCTCTTGGTAATACACATCATAATAAGCCTTGCAAGCAAATGATTAATGAGTTAGTCACGAGATGATGTATTACAGAACGAGTAAAGAGACTTGCCGGCAAAGAGATTAACTAGGTATGGTGATACCGACGATCGAATCTCGGGCAAGTAACATACCGATGACAAAGGGAACAACGTATGTTGTTATGCGGTTTGACCGATAAAGATCTTCGTAGAATATGTAGGAGCCAATATGTGCATCCAGGTTCCGCTATTGGTTATTGACCGGAGATGAGTCTCGGTCATGTCTACATAGTTCTCGAACCCGTAGGGTCCGCACGCTTAACCTTTGATGATGATCGTATTATGAGTTTATGTGTTTTGATGTACCGAAGGTAGTTCGAAGTCCCAAATGAGATCAGGGGCATGACAAGGAGGCTCGAAATGGTTGAGACATAAAGATCGATATATTGGACGACTATATTCGGACATCGGAAAGGTTTCGAGTGATTCGGGTATTTTTCGGAGTACCAGAGAGTTACGGGAATTCGCCGGGGAGTATATGGGCCTTATTGGGCTTTAGGGGAAAGAGAGAGAGGAGGCTGCGCCCCCCCCATGGCTTAGTCCGAATTGGACTAGGGGGAGGGGCTGCGCCCCCTCCTTCCTTCTCTTCTCTTTTCCCTTTCCTTCTCTCCAACTCCTACTACTTGGAAGGGCTCCTAGTTCTACTAGGAAAAGGGGAATCCTACTCCCGGTGGGAGTAGGACCCCCCCCTAGGGTGCGCCATAGAGAGGGCCGGCCCTCCCCGTCCTCCACTCCTTTATATACGGGGGTAGAGGCACCCCATAGACACACAAGTTGATCAAGTTGATCTCTCCCAACCGTGTGCGGTGCCCGCCTCCACGGAAACACACCTCGGTCATATCATTGCAGTGCTTAGGCGAAGCCCAGCACCGGTAGCTTCATCATCTCCGTCACCACGCCATCGTGCTGATAAAACTCTCCCGCAAAGTTCTACTGGACCAAGAGCTCGTGGGACGTCATCAAGCTGAACGTGCGCTGAACACGGAGGCTCCGTACGTTTGGTGCTTGATCGGTTGGATCGCAAAGAAAGTTCGACTACATCAACCGCGTCACTAGACGCTTCCGCTTTCGGTCTACGAGGGTACGTAGACACACTCTTCCCTCTCGTTGCTATGCTTCAAGTAGATAGATCTTGCATGATTGTAGGAAAATTTTGAAATACTACGTTCCCCAACAGGGGCATCATGAGCCAGGTCTATCTGTAGATGATATGCACGAGTAGAGCACAAGTGAGTTGTGGACAATCCGAGTCATACTGCTTACCAGCATGTCATACTTTGATTCGGCGGTATTGTTGGGTGAAGTGGCCCAGGCCGACATTACGCGTACGCTTACGCGAGACTGGTTCTACCGACGTGCTTCGCACACAGGTGGCTGGCGGGTGTTAGTTTCTCTAACTTTAGTTGAATCAAGTGTGCCTACGCCCGGTCCTTGTGAAGGTTAAAACATCACATACTTGACGAAATATCGTTGTGGTTTTGTATGCGTAGGTAATAATGGTTCTTGCTAAGCCCGTAGCAGCCACGTAAAATTTGCAACAACAAAGTAGAGGACGTCTAACTTGTTTTTGCAGGGCATGTTGTGATGTGATATGGTCAAGACATGATGAGTGATACGTTATTTTATGAGATGATCATGTTTTGTAAAGTTATCGGTAACTGGCAGTAGCCATATGGTTGTCGCTTTATTGTATGAAATACAGTCGCCATGTTTGCTTTACTTTATCACTAAGCAGTAGCGATAGTCGTGGAAGCAATATTTGGCGAGACGACAATGATGCTACGATGGAGATCAAGGTGTCGCGCCGGTGACGATGGTGATTATGACGGTGCATTGGAGATGGAGATCAAAAGCACAAGATGATGATGGCCATATCATGTCACATATTTTGATTGCATGTGATGTTTATCTTATTATGCTTCTTATTTTGCTTAGTACGGCGGTAGCATTATAAGATGATCCCTTACAAAATTTCAAGGTACAAGTGTTCTCCCTGAGTATGCACCGTTGCGAAAGTTCGTCGTGCTGAGACACCACGTGTCGATCGGGTGTCTACGTTCACAAACAACGGGTGTAAGCAAGTTTTGCACAAGCAGAATACTCGGGTTAAACTTGACGAGCCTAGCATGTACAGACATGGCCTCGGAACACTGGAGACCGAAAGATTGAGCGTGAATCATATAGTAGATATGATCAACATAACATGTTCACCATTGAAAACTACTCCATCTCATTTGATGTTCGGACATGGTTTAGTTGATTTGGATCACGTGATCATTTAGATGACCAAAGGGATGTCTATCTAAGTGGGAGTTCTTTAGTAATATGATTAATTGAACTTTAAATTTATCATGAACTTAGTCCTGATAGTTTTTGCATATCTATGTTGTTGTAGATCAATGGCTCGTGCTACCGTTCTTTTGTATTTTATATATTCCTAGAGAAATATAAGTTGAAAGATGTTAGTAGCAATGATGCGGACTAGGTCCGTGGTCTGAGGATTATCCTCATTGCTGCACAAAAGTTTTATGTCCTTGATGCACCGCTAGTAGACGAACCTATTGCAGGAGCAAATGCAGACGTTATGAACATTTGACAACCTCGGTATGATGACTACTTGATAGTTCAGTGCGCCATGCTTGACGGCTTATAACCGGGACTTCAAAAACGTTTTGAACGCCACGGAGCATATGAGATGTTCCAAGAGTTGAAATTAGTATTTCATACTCATGCCCGTGTCGAGAGGTATGAGACCTCTGACAGTACTTTGCCTACAAGATGGAGGAGAATAGCTCAACCAGTGAGCGTGTGCTCAGATTGTCTGGGTACTACAATTGCTCGAATCAAGTGGGAGTTAATCTTCCAGATAAGATAATAATTGACAAAGTTCTCTAGTCACTATCACCAAGTTAGTAGAAATTCGTGATGAACTATAATACGCAAGGGAAGACGAAAGTAATTCCCGAGTTCTTCGCGGTAATGAAATCGACGAAGGTAGAAATAAAAAAAGAACATCAAGTATTGATGATTAACAGGACCACTTGTTTCAAGTAAAGGGGCAAAGGGATAGAAGGGGAACTTCAAGAAGAATGACAAGCAAGTTGTCACTCCCGCGAACAAACCCAAAGCTAAATTCAAGCCTGAAACTAAGTGCTTCTATTGCAAAGAAAATGGTCACTGGAAGTGGAACTACCCTAGATACTTGGTGGATAAGAAGGATGGCAAAGTGAACAAAGGTATATTTGAGATACGGGTTATTGTTGTGTACTTTACTAGTGTTCATAGCAACCCTTGGGTATTTGATACCGGTTCAGTTGCTAAAATTAGTAACTTGAAACTTAAGTTGCAGAATGAACATGCCATCTCCCTGAGTCATCGAGGACACCGGCACCAATAGTAGCAATACCTCCAGGTGCACCTCGCCGTTGAGCAGCGGGGCGTCCTCACCTACCCGTTCACTAGCATCGGGGGCCCTTCTCACCCTCACGCTCCACCGCAAGTTACTGCCACTAGGATGACCGACTACTACAACTACTTACCGCCTGGCGCTGACAGCAGGCTGTCGACAGGGCCGATTAGGGGTCAAAACCACCAACAAGAGCCATCAGCAGAAACATGGTGTAACTCATACGACTCCGCGGACTACGAGTCGTCGGCCGGCATCATCGTCTTACAGAAGCAGCACATGTGGCCGTTCTACAATAGCTTCACCACAAGTTCACGACCACTGACAACAACGTCAAGGTCACATGAAGTTGGACCAGGAGCTAAGCATGGTGGAGGACGAGTTCCTGGCCATGTTTGATCTGATATGTAGAAACTATTGGGGTAAGACAAGACCATAGATTTCCTTGAGTTTTATTCCCATCAAGCCTCCACCATGCCTCATATGAAGAAGCCTGGCCGGAGGCTCCGCCACCATGCATGGGTGTCTACTCTATAATGCCGACAAGATGTAGATGTCATTTGGAAATCCTCTCTGTATACTGTTTTTCTGCTCCGCCTTAAACCATGGGTGTCTATGTCGGATGTCTATGAAGCCGACAACATGTGTATGCCAGTCAATTCCTCTCTGGATACATTTTCTCCACTCCGCCTTAATTTGTTCCACGGTATGATGAATCGATGCCCTAAACTCCTTTTGTGTTTTTAGAACTGTGTTGTATGGACGGGTGCATTCCCCTTTGTTCATGCGCTGGTGATAGTGGTAAGCAATTTTTGGATTCAGAAAAATATTTTTTCCGCACAAGAGACGGATAGATAATCCGATATATACTCGGAGGCAGTTAAATTTGTTTGAGGAAAGGGAGCATTACTATTAATGATTGTTTATCTCATCTCCATCGAAGTTGCTTCCAATTTTTTTTGTCTGATATATACTTGCACGTAGGTTCTTTGACTACTAAGTTGATTCTTCAACTAAGGATGCCTCTTCGGCACACGCAAATAGATATTTGCTCATATTAGAATGCATCCCCGGCTACACAGAGACTACAGAAACTGTCGGTTTCACTGTGTCCTCTAGTAGTTCATCCTCGTCCTCATCATCAGAGTACTCAACAACATGCAAAAGCCCATTGCCACCATTCTCGTCATCGGCATACGCATCCAACGGAAGGAAATCTTCAAATCTAACAAGGGCACGGCCGACCCAGGCGCCTTCATCCAACGAAAACAGCATGACTGAGTTATCCATGATGCCGGCCAAACGCAACCGCGCGTCCATGGCCGGCGCGACAAAAAAGTTGTGGCCGTGTATAACCTCCGGTGTATCAATCAGTTGCAGCCTCTGCGTCTCCAAGTGAAACTCTACCGTCCTATCGACTTCAGTCATCCAGTATACAGCAGCGCCGTTGCCGGCCACGGCGCTCGGATTCCAACCCAAGTGGCACTCCTCGCCCATGGTCGCTGCCAGGCGGCCGTCCCAACTTCCTGTCTTGGAGCTGTAGACGCGGGCGAAGATGTGGATCAGCGGCGGAGTGGGCGAACCCCAGTCCCTCCAGTCGTCATACTCGCTGTACGCGAAGACGATGCGGAATGGCGCCGAGTGGCAGTCCCCATCGTGGGCGTGGTCGCCATCGCAGACCAGAGCAGCGCCGCACCTCTGCCCGTGGTGGAAGCCAGACCCAGGCGCCGGCGGGATGAGGTTCTGCTCGCCGGTTAGGGGGTCCCACACAATTAGCTCACCGCCGGCGTGGTGGTTGTTGCCCCACTCCCAGGCGCGGTAGAGGAGCACGCGGCCGTGGGTGCAGCCGGAGGCGCGGAACCATCCGTCATGGGCCAACGTCGGCGGCATCAGTTCCACCGCGCTGGTCGTGGTGGGCGCGAACTTGAATTGGACCTCGCCGTAGTAGGCGTTGGGGATGAGGCCGAGGAGTGGTGGGATGCTCTGGTGCGCGGCGCGAAAGGGACGAAGGAAGTTCTCCTCGTCGTGGACGAGGCGCCGCCAGTCTTTGTAGGCCATGGAGACGAATGCCAGGGCACTAGGATCCGTCGGGAGGCGGTGGAAGATGTCTCGAAGCAGGTCGTCGGGAAGCTGTTGGAGTGGCTGCGTCAGCAGGGTAGTCTGGTCGCTGCTGTCAAGAGTTTCATTCTCCATCTGGCCCGCTGCCTAGGGCTAGGCTTGAGGCTAGCTATGGAGATGGGAAGGAGATGAGAAAATCTGAGAGCTAGGGATATGCGAGGGAGATCTCATATAGGCAAAACCAAGTGATAAAACGGGAAAGAAACACACGTCAATGCTAGCTATGGAGAAGGTGATGAACGTGAAAGAAATGCATGCCTTTTTTCGTTTTCTGAATTTAGAAAGAAACGCATGCATGTCAACTCTGAAAAAAGGTTAGAATTAAAAGAATAGACTAGCACGCAGTATGTGTAGCAAATGTTTGAACCTTATATGAAGACTATTTCTCTATACAATTATAATTTTATATGAAGTAAGTTTTAATAGTTTCAAGAAAATTGTTTTTGCTGTTAACAAAATTAAAATATGTCCGTGAATTTATAGAAATATTGGCAAATTAAAGAAAGTTCACTAATTCAGTTCATTTTATGAATTGCAAAATGGTTCATGGATTTGAAAAAAGATTACGGATTCTAAAAATTGTTCAGGAATTCCAGAACTGTTCACAGATTTACAATAATGTTCATGAATTAAGAAACTTTTCATGAATTGAAAAATTGTTCTTGGATTTGATAAATGTTTGCTTATTCAAAAAATATTCAAGGATTTGAAAAAATGTTCATGAATTGGAAAAGTTCACAAATTTGGAACTGTTCATGAATTAAAAAAATCATGGTTTGAACTTTTGAAATTCATGAACTTTATTCAAATGTTTTTTAAGTCTATGTGTCAATATCTTAGCTAACATCAATGGGTCAAGTGAATGGTCAACTGGTCAAGTCGACAAGTCAAAGTGGGAGCGAGCTTCTTTTCCTTTTAACGCACAACTAGACGACGCTGGGAACCCCGAAGTGGGTTATTACAGCAAACACACTTTCCCTTTTCATATACTTCACCTAGCCTCACCCCAAAATTTACACATGGACATTGTATCATATGTTAAGACCAACAACTAGGTATCATGAGTTATCCCACTTGGATTATCAGGCTCTGGCTTAAAGCCGAATAGGTGCACGACGAACAGCTGGACACATGAAATCACACAGAAAAGTGTTGTACAAATATCCCCTTTTGCATGGGGTCCTAACATGGGTATATAAGGGTGGTTTGATGAGTAAAGGGAAATTGAAACTTTGATGTGGCACTTCCTTTACAAACCAGACCGTCCCACAGGAAGATCCAGGGCTTCGGTGCGAGCGTACCCCCTTCCATTGCCGCCGACCCAAATCATGCTAGGACATGGCCACTATTTGGGGATTTCATGATCCCATGACTTATAAAAACAAAAGCAAGGAGGAAAACTAACAAGGGTGACCCCTTCCAAAGAAATGCTAGGGTTAGACAACGTGAGTCCCGCTAGAGAGGGTTATAAAGCAACCTCTTTGCCTCTTCATTCTTTCACCAAACCTCACCCCCAAACTGTACACATGACAATTTTATCATATTTTGAGACCACCCAATTGGGTTTCATGATTTGAGGCAAGTCCTTCGTGGGCGATGGCCATGGTGGGATAGACAAGATTGCTTGTTCCTGGAGCCTTCGTGGGTGGAGCCCTTCGTGAACTCGCGCAGCCGTTACCCTTCGTTGGTTGAAGTTTTCATCAACGTGAATGTACGTTAGCACCACCTATCGGAACCACGATGTAGCGACCTGAATTGAATGGATCAAAGTCTCTGTGCTTCAGTGTCATCCCTGGATCGATATGCTAACACACAAAATACTCGAGGATTTATAACAGAGTTTCAATCACACTTATTACATCGAAAGTCCTCGAAGAGGCAATATTCATTACACGAATATGGCTTAAGGCCATCTACAATAATAAACTATGGAAGTAATGAAGAGTAGTTGAGTCCATCCATATTTGGCTGGTGGAGGCTATAAGGTTAATTTTGCATAAAGTTAATTTTTCCCCACAACAAAGGAATAAATTTATTTAACTACTCAGTTGATTTTAAGCACTATTGAGAGTGGGTCCTCCATCTCAATCCCAAATTAACCAAAGTCATTAGTAACCCAACAAGTTAATTGAATATAGTGTTGAGATCAGTCCATAATCCAAATACCAGGATACTGAATATGTCCATAACCGGGTACACGGCTACTCATGAATAGTTTGTATACTCTGCAGAGGTTTGTGCACTTTTCCCTACAAGACTCGATCGCCTCCGTTAAATTTCTCGCACTGCATGGTGTTTGAGAACCGGATGACCAAGACACAGTCTTTCAAAAGCATTTACTCTTTACCTTGGGTAGACCGGTACACCTACTTTCCCCTACATCTGCTAGTCTACCACTGAAAGAGCTCACACAACATACTCAACTATTCCAGAGCCCCTAATGGCTTGTGGATGCACACGAAAGTTTCTAGACATGAATGATATATGATCCCTTTGAGCCTAGGTGGCATTCCATAGGATAATCACACGGGCCCTCCGGGATTTCCTAGGACAACACTGGATTCTCCAGGTGCCCTGCAACCAATCCACCCAATGGTGTATTAATGTTACCACATTAAACTTTCCCTTAGTTATTATTACACTCTCAACTTTCATGAAATCTCACATACCAATCCACGTCTACGAGCATGGCTAAGAAATAAGTAACAAAGCGTATATTCTCGAGGTTGATCTCAAGTCATTGGGTTCCTACCTCATTAACTACTAAGCAATACCACATGTAATCAAGTCCTACTCATGCAATCTTTGAGGATAGAACTAATGCAATAAAATTGGGTATTGAAGAGTATGATCAAAGTATGAACTTGCCTTGCTAACGATCGTTGAAACCTAGAGACTCGTAGTAGCACGCTTCACACTCCGGGAATTCTATCGCAGTCAAACAATAGCATACATAAGCAATCATGCAACAGAACCGAAGAACGAAATTCGACAGATTTCAAAAACAAGCAAAAAGGTCTTGCGACTGAAAACAATTTCTAACGGTACCAAAATTGAATGAATTTGGTCTTATCAGAAAGTTTGGATCATGAGCTTCGATTTGCAAAAAGAATCAACTAAACGGAGTTACGAAACTCAAGTTATGATCAAACGAAGTTCAAATTCAAATATGTTTGAAAACAAATTTTAAAACTTTCAAAATAAAATTTGAGTTGAGCTACTGGAAAGATAAGATCAAAACAAAGAATTTGGCGTTGATTTCAACTAATTCCTACTAACGAGTAAAAAGTAATGAGGGTTTAAAGATCAGGGACCGATCTGTAAAAACTTTAACTACAGATAGGTCCTTGACAAGAATAACAGAAAAAGAAAAACTTAAACTGCGAACGTTCGTTTCTGTAACTAAATAGCGGACCTTCATGATACATCTCCAACGTATCTATAGTTTTTGACTGTTCCATGCTATTATATTATCTGTTTTGGATGTTTAATGAGCTTTATTACACACTTTTATATTATTTTTGAGACTAACCTACTAACCCAAGGCCCAGTGTAAATTGTTTTTTTTGCCTATTTCAATGTTTCATAGAAAAAGAACATCGGATAGAGTCCAAATGGAATGAAACCTTCGGGAGAGTTGGAGCAAATACAACACAGAAGACTTGGAGTACACGCCAGGGAAGGAACGAGCCGACCACGAGGGCAGGGGGCGCGTCGAGGGTGGTAAGCGCGCCCCTACCCTCGTGGGCCCCTCGTGGCTCCCCTGACATGCTTCTTCCTCCTATATATACCTACATACCCTGAAAACATCTGAGAGCACCACGAATTAAGCCACCTCCGGTCCCCATCTCTCATTCTCCCCAAGCGTCTGAAACAAGAGAACCCAACCTCCTCTAGGGTTTGCCTCCATCGTCGAAGGTAGAACTCCCAGCTACGTTGGCGATGGCGAGCGGCAACGGGGCTCCGTGGCTCCAGATATCCTCCATCCCAATCATCTTTTCGCCCTTCAGGTTCTATTTCTTCTACAGTCTGGGCACCGCCGCTGTGGTTGCGGGGCGGTGGCTACTGGGGTAGCCGCTCTCGAGCCCATCCACGCAGGCATGACGTACTGATAGGTGATAGCGCCTCTAGGGTTTAGGGTTTAGGGACGGAACAGACGCGGTTCCCTCAGACTACCCATGTGCCTTGCCCGTGCCCCTGTTACTAACATCAACACGATACATTGGGCTCCATGAGGCTTCCCTCACAACCAAAAAGATATCGAACTGCCTGGATGGTTTTTCTATTTGATGCGATTATTATGTTTCGACCATGTGCGGCGTTTCTTATCCCTGCTCGTGCTTATATTTCTCAAAAATATATACCCCCTGGAGGGGTTTTCTATGTGATAGCACAAGATTATTATGTTCGGACCGCTTGCGATGTTGTTAGCTCCCGCTACCTCCTGCATCCCTAAAAAAATATCTAGCCATTTGGAGTTTTTTCTGTTTGTGAACACACGGTTATTATGTTTCCACCATGTGTGTTGTTTGTTTTTCCCGCTCCCAGTTGCATCCCTCGAAAATATCAACCTGGCTGGACGGTTTTTCAATTTGATAGCACATGGTTGTTATTTTAGGACCGGGTGTGATGTTTTCCAAATTTTCAATAGCCTCGACATTTTACTCCCGCCTAGTAAAATTGTTAGTAGCCGCGTGATTTCATCAAACAACACCTTGGCCCCCCTGTACACACACCCCCCAAAAACACTGTGCGCCACACACACACACCACCTCTCCCTCACTCGAAACCCTAGTAAGGTCATGACGACCGCCGCAAGGCCTCCATCATCAAGATCTGCTGTTCCCTTGCAACTTACCCACCGATCTCCATACCTTAGTTGCCCTGAGTTTCTTAGATAACGGCAGCCAAACACCTCCTTTCCAACGGGTCCCCATCCCCCACTCTAGAGCATCACATCCTAAGACTGTCTACACCCCCCATGGATTTGAAGGAGCGAACTAACCAAACGAGGTTTCTCCCAGCCTCTTTGCCCCACGTCGCAGAGGTGTCCACCGAGGAAGCTGACAACGATTACTGGCTGCATGCTCTCAATCATCGAGATAGAGTTTGTTGGTATGTCCCAGACGTCGGCTCTGACATTGAGGTCATCGACAACGATGGGTTGTCGCGGGCTATTTCACTGGTTAAGTGGTCCACACCAGCCCCTCAGATTTAACCACCGTTAATCTCATCTAGGGCCCCACCGCTAATCTCCTCTAGCTTGTTGTCAAGAATGTGCTATCCTACATTGCCATCAAGCCCCTTTTGTCATTTTTGAAGGACATGTTCTGCGATGCTGGCTTGGAATGCTCAGTTGCCAAGTCAGACCTCATCGACGACGACCAGGAGGAGGGAAACCTATCTGGCTCTTCCAAGGGGAAAGAGTCCATCTGCGACATCAGCGAGGGAAACCTATAGCCGTGAACTTCCACGCGGAAGGAACCCATCTACAACAACATGGAGGGCACCCATAGTCCATGCTCTTCCTAGGGGAAGGATCCCATCTGTGACAAGTGTGGAAACTCATCCTTTCTTTTGGCGTGCATCTTCAAAGTGGGAAACCCAAGATTTGTTTTGCCAAGCCCATTTTGTAGTGTAGTGAGAGTATGTCCAGTTTTATTGCTATATTTGGTTATTGGCAGTATGCATTGTTTATTTCGTTTATTCATAATGTAATTCTCCATATGTCAAATATCTACTGTGCAGTACAATTTCATCAATACCTATTTCAACAATACTAATAGGAATGATAATATTTTCTTGTTGTTGAGCTTGTTATAGCTAGCATATGCCTCTTTTAACTGTTTTGGTTGTTCGGCTATTTGTAGTTAGTATATGTCCAGTTTTAGTTGTTATCTTTGGTTGATTGTAGTAAGCCTTGTTTATTTTAGTTGTTCACAAAGTGATGCACTATATGCACAACTACTTAATATGCAGTACAATTTCATCAATACCGGTTTGAATAATACCAATAGGAATGACTATATTTTGTTGTTGTTAAGCCTGTTTTTGCGAGCATATGCCTCTTTCAACATTTTTAGGTTGTTTGTAGTTAGCGCATGTCTAGTTTCAATTGCTATCTTTGGTTGTTCGTAGTATGCCTTATTTAGTTTAGTTATTCGTGTAGTGATGCTCTATATGTGCAAGCATGAGTTGTGCAGTTCAATTTCATCAATAACGGTTTCAATAATACCAATATGGATGACTATATTTGGTTGTTGTTAAGCCGGTTGTAGCAAGCATATGCCTCTTTTAACTATTTTTGGTTCTTCGGTTGTTCGGACTTAGCATATGTCCAGTTTCAATTGCTATTTTCTGTTGTTCGTAGTATGCCTTGTTTATTTCAATTATTCACAATGTGATGTTCTATATGTGCAAGTATGAAATTTCGCGTTTAATTCATCAATACTAGTTTCAGCAATACCGCTTTGAATGGCTACATTTGGTTGTTATCAGGCATTTTTACTTAACATGATTTCCGTTTTTATCTAACAATAACTAGTGTACTTAGACCTGCACAATACTAGTTTGAGTGACTATATTTGCTTGTTGTTCAATGCTATGCGTGTTGCAGTTAACACACCTTTTGACTTCTTGTTTTACTTAACTAGCGTGCTTAAACCTGTGCACTGAAGCTATCATTTGAAGATTATGTCGGCTACCATGGATATATTTGATTGATGTTTAGCCTATTGTGCTTAACAAGCCTTTCGACGTACTTACATAGGACATTATTGGGAACAACTATTGTTTTCCATCGCGATTAGTTTTATCCCATGGCTTATATATACTCATTGTTCAGGATACCGCTAGCTGGTACCATATAGGACCGGTGCTGATAAGGTATTTATCGGCGAATCAGAAATTTAACTGAATATATCTGTAACCCATTTATTGGTAGGTTAATTAGGGCCATATATAATATATCTGAGGCTAGCAACATGCATTGTACTGAATGTTTAAATATGCAATCCAAGCATACATAGCGACAGAGAAGAGTGATACCTTAAAGTTCCGGTGATGTCTAGACATGCATAGAAGACAAGAACAAGAACAACAACAACAACAACAACAACAACAACAACAACAACAACAACAACAACAACAACAACAACAACAACAACAACAACAACAACAACAACAACAACAACAACCACAACAGCAGCAACAACGACAACAACAACAACAACATCAACAACAACAACAACTACTACTACAACAACTACTACTACTACTACAACAACAATAATAACAACAACGTAATAAAATCCCTTTGGCGCATAATATAAGATGTTAATTCATCCAATATGTGAGTATATTTGATGTAATAAGATCTCATCTAATGGGATGGAGGAGTGTTGAAGTACATGATTGTGCAAATGTTGTTTAGCTTCTAATATTAATTTGGTGCTTTTTGGTACATATGCCCTTTGTAAAGATCCGTGATTTGACCCCTTTTATGTATGTGTAGGATCGAAAGCAACCAGATGATTAAGAAACACCTCATTCCATTTAAATAGTATTGGCTTTCCTATGGACTCAATGTAATCTTGGATCACTAAAATGAAAATACAGAGTCGTGAGGTTTTGCCAATCGTTGTCCTCATCATTTTGAGGGTCCACTTCTCTAGTTCATGCCATGCCAATCATTGAACATCCTGCAATATATATCTTGAGTAGACATTAGTTCAACGCGATATATGTTGTTATCAATTACCAAAACCACCCGGGGATTAGTTGCACTTTCTGTATGGCGCAATGAGAAATTCATTAACCAGCATCAAGTGAGGACACTGATAAAGATTGTTATTAAATGTGTCAAAAGTGGCAATTAAACTATTTGTTTACACTTTATCCAAGACAAAAGTGAACTGTAGGGTCGTAAGTAAGAACTCCGTAGTCTTCTTTTTACTGCCCATAATGAGTTGTATTAGATGACAATGTATGAACCTTTTTCCTTTTTCCTTTGAAGTGGTTCCCAAAGAAGTTTACTCAAGATTACCTATCAAACTACATGATTTGTGGGCATGCAAAGGTTAAAGTATTTCTACCAAAACATAAAGACTGTCAGGGTACACAAACAGGGGTGTATGTTTTTGTAACGCCCCGGACACACCCGTCGGTGCTCGTTACTCCTGGAGAGATCTAGACTGGCCCCACATATCAATACTAGTCTTTTCTGCACACTTTGTCCTCACTCGTGCGCACCCGGGAGCAACTTCCCGGTCGATGACTCATCCTGAAATTACTCCAAGTTGAGCACGCTTAACTTTAGAGTTCTATCCGAATGGGCTCCCGGAAAAGAAGGAATTCCTTATTGATATGAGTAGTCTATCATCCCTAATAAGCCAGGCTATCACATACACCCCCACTCAGAAGAACCGACGTCCTCGTCGGGCCACATGAACGTTCCCTCTTGGCACAAATGTCTCTGCATCCAGTCTTATACATGTGCCATGCATGTGCCACGACGAACAACAAACGTCATGAACAACATGACCGTGTACCTGTCCGCAAACATCTGTGTAACTACAAGGGTCGACTCTGATACAAACTTGTAATGTCTAGGACACACCCGCCGATGGTCGTTACTCCTGGAGGGATCTAGACTGGCCGCACATATCAATACTAATCTTTTCTGCGCACTTTGTCCTCACTCGTGCGCACCCGGGAGCAACTTCCTGGTCAGTCACCCATCCTGAAATTACTCCAAGCTAAGCACGCTTAACTTTAGAGTTCTATCTGAATGGGCTCCCAGAAAAGAAGGAATTCCTTATTGATATGAGTAGTCTATCATCCCTAATAAGCCATGCTATCATAGTTTTCCCCTCACTAGTGCCTGGACAACAAGCAAACAAGGCCTAGGAGCAAGTTTGCAACACCAGCATCAGATGAAGACTCAAAGGGATCAGCTATTTGAGGAGTCAGAGAGCTGGCAAAGGAGATCAAGTGAAATATCAACAGAGGAAGAGCCCTCCTTGTCGTGCATGCGAGCCTGGCGAGGTCGGATCGCCCCAGAAGCAAGCCTCCAATGTCACCCCAGCAGGCCTGTCGGGGGCTCACGGAGGCACACAACTACCTCGCCATGACACCCGTCATAAATCAGTGCGGTGTCCAGCTCCTAAGTGGCTGAGTGACAGCCTCCTACGACATGGCGGCCACTTCCTACAGAAAGGGCATGCAAATGTCACCAGTCCTGCGACGTGTCAAGCAAACGGGCGCGAAGCTGGCAAAACAGCCCGGCAAGGCTTGCCGAGCGAGCTGTGATGTGACACTGAGCGTCGCATTTTATGCACTCTGCCAGCCTGCAGAGTTAGGTATAATAGCACTATTTCTAACTAATCATCCTAGAAAGATTGATTTGCCACTATGGTGACCCCTTAATCTATAAAACGGGGCCCATGGCCACCGTTGAAAGGATTCGGCCATTCGAACCCACACACATTCATACGCGCGCGACCGCTCTTGCCCCAAGGGAACCTTGCCAGGAAAGAACGTCGTGCTCTTTTCCACCATTCCACCATCAATCCACCAAAGCAGTACTAGGCTTTTGCGACTCGCGGCGGCCCGAACCTGGGTGAAAACTGCTAGTGTGATCTCTGCCGTGCTACGCCATGCTCTCCGCTCTTTGTGCAGTGTGACCGTCCCCCCGCCAAACCAAAAAGGGACTCCTGTCGCATAGGTATCCGTGGTTTTCCCGCGACATCTTTGGCGCACCAGGTAGGGGGATCACTTGCGCAAACCCGAGGACTTGAGCAGCGCGTCGCATTCACCAGAGGTGCCGCTCTTTGCGATACCCAAGTGGGTGGTGGAGGTGCGGCGGAGAGAGACTATCTCTTCCATGATAGTTTTTCCCTCTCTCTTCCATCTCTGCATGCCGTGGCCATGACCACGATGGAGATTACGAGCATGGGCAACAATCCCGCCTTGAGCGGACCAGGCGGCGGCAGTGCCCTGCGAATTCCGCTCGGATGGGAATGGCCCGAAGCGCAGAGGTACCAAGTTTCCTCTCCTCACCTCTCTCGCTCCATGAAAATCCTGCTACTATGTGTTTAAGTGTTGTTGACATTGACGAAGCCCACACGATGCTCGGTTTAGTATTTACCCTATTTTGGGAAATCCTGAGAGAATAGCCAGTGCAAGTCCGTTGATCCTTGCCTTGGCAAGTACGCACCGGGAAGGCCACCCACATTTGCGTGGCTCTCTGTGCCCTCTACCGTTGGATTGGACAGGATGTGTAGAAGAAAAGGGGGGAAGGAACCATAGCAGACACCGCGTCTTGTTGCCCCAGATGCATACGCTACTAGACGACCCATGCCGGCGGCTAGGGGCTAACGCACAAGCAACACAGTCCTTCCCGGGGCATGGGGACTATGCAAGCGATCGCTGCCGAAGAAAGAACATTTGAAGACTCTGATGAAAGCTATGTACATGTGGACCGCTCCAGTAATGGCCCGTAAATGAGTTTAACGCACGGGGTAGGATCTGCTTATTCACTCCACCCACCATGCCCTTATTCTGAGCCCCGTATGTTGTATGCATCACGTGGGGTAGGTAACTGAGGCGCTTGGCATGGGAGAGCATGACGGCGAGGGATCGATTGTGTTGAATTGGTGGAGGAGGACGGTGGTCGCCTGTTAAGGGGGTGGCTCCCCTCCTTGGCCTTCCTATAAAAGGAGGGGTGGAGGAGGGCGGAGTCACCCATCCCTGC
Source organism: Secale cereale (assembly GCA_902687465.1). Taxonomy (NCBI): domain Eukaryota; kingdom Viridiplantae; phylum Streptophyta; class Magnoliopsida; order Poales; family Poaceae; genus Secale; species Secale cereale. Next base: position 229,716,340 of record LR738712.1, read on the forward strand.
ATTCCTCCTCTCCTGGCTTCTGCTTCTGCTGGTTATGTCTAAGAGAATTGCTTGGGGCCAGCCCCCGGGCTCTTGGTTGGGGCTAATGTTGTCACACTCTGGTGCTGGCGGTCAGGTAGTGAACCTGGTCCTTGCTGTGACGAATCTTTTGGTTCCTTTAAAGCTCAGCATGGAGGAGGGGCTGGAGATCATTGGTAATAGCAGAACTACCCCTCCCGGAAACCTTGGGGCTGATGTCGACGAGAGGCGCGCCTTCCTGCTTGCCCAGGTGGGGAGGAGCGGGCCTCAAGCCCCCTGGTCCTCTTGGCCACTCGTTGTCTCCCCAGAGAACGCCCCGGGCTGGAGTCTTGGCCGTCCCCCGAAACGATGTTGATAAAGGCGAAGCAAGGGGAGAAGGAGAAGACGGGAGGCAGGCCGTCTAGTAGGAGCACGACCACATCGATCAATTCGTGTCGTACTGGCGACATGCTGTATGTCTGCCTGGCTCTTCCACCCTTTTCCTGGCACTGTCATCACCGTTTCTTCCAACTGCCAGGAAAGGTCATGTCGTCCTGGCGCTTCTGCCCCCCTCTGGAGTCTCCCGGCTAGGCCCCGGCGTCTTCCTCTTCTAGTGCCTATGCAGGAGTTCTTCGCCTAGTCCAAGAGGTGATGACTAGGGGGTTGTCGAGGTGCTCCGCACGTCTTCCTCAATCTCAGCCTCGCAACTCCCGATCTTGTCAGGCTGCGCTTGTCTGTTCCTGACAAGGATTGAGGTGGCATTGTGCTGGCACGTCGCCCATCCTCTTCTCTTCCCACTTCGCTACATGGGATAAGAGGGACATGGAGAGGAGTTTACGGAGCACTTATCTTTTTTCAATCTTAAATCTACCGGCACTTGCCAAATTTTAATTCAAATAATGTAATCCTCGAGTCCATGTTTGTGTTCTGTAATGCTTGTACTTGTATCAGCATATTAATGAAAAAGATGAACCTTGCCGGGGACCCGTGCATGTGTATGTACATGCATAGGTGAGATGCCTCTTTAATGTAAATAAATAAGTCTCCCGCCAAGCTACATTGTCAGCACCCTTTTTGTCTGTCGGAAAATCATATCTGCCAGGGAAAAGACAAAGTTGCCAGCCCCCCGCAAACTTCTTTTCACCAAGGAACACTACAACCAACCAGTCTGGAATGGGAGCACCCAAGCCTCAAGAGAGTGGCGAGGTTTTCTTATGCACAAGTTATAGCTTACAGAACATTAACAGACATGAGGTAGAACTTATCTATCGACTTGCCGGGGATCGCAGTGCCAAGTAATCTTCTCAACTCCTTATCGAAGCCAAGTTCACGGCAGGAACCTGCAGCTTCATGTAGATGAGAATGAATGCAGCATGCAATCCTATCTATATGCATATGCAAATGCTCATGAAATGCTTAAGAAGTGATCTTGGAATGCGCATGCATGCATGCAATCTTGGTCAGGGCTCCCCTGCAGCGCTTCTTTATTTTCTCTTGCATAGGGTCATCGACCCGACTTGTCCAAGGGCTTACATGCAACTGAGGCAAGGCCTGTACAATGGGTGTCTGCCGGGAAGGGCTTGATAGCCGCGCCTTATGGGTAGAACTTACGGAGCTGCACAATATTCCATGAGTTTTGCAATTTAATGCCATCTCCGGTCTCTGGACGGACTGCACCAGGTCTGGCGACTCGTACGACCCGGCAAGGGCCTTCCCACTTTGGTGATAACTTGTGTGTACCCTTGGCGGACTGAACGCATCTAAGGACAAGGTCACCTTCCTTATAACATCGGGCATGAACCTTGCGACTATGACAGCGATGCAAGGCTTGCTGATAGCGTGCAGCATGCGTAGCAGCCTGGAGACAGTTCTCCTCGAGTAGCACAACGTCGTCACACCGGTTCTGAACTTGCGCTACTTCATCGTAGGCAAGAACTCTAGGCGACACATAAATGAGTTCCTTGGGGATATGCTTCTACCCCGTAGACTAGGGAGAAGGGACTATGCCCGGTAGCTCGGTTTGGTGTCGTTCTAAGCGACCATAGAACTACCTGCAGCTCCTCGATCCACCGCCTGTCGTGCTTCTACAGTGTATGCAAAGTCTTCAGCCCACGTAGCACTTCAGTGTTTGCCCTCTCAGCCTGTCCACTGCTCCGAGGGTGTGCCACAGAGGCAAATGAGATCTTGCATTCGAGGGATGAACATATTGCATGAAGGCGCGACTCATAAACTGGTTGTCGTTGTCGGTAATGATCCTTTCTGGAACTCCAAAACGACACACCTGATCTTTCAAGAACTTGATAGCTGACTGAGCAGTCACCTTTCTTACGATAGCTACTTCCGGCCACTTTGTAAACTTGTCGATGGCAACAAACAAGAATTCCAAGCCTCCGGTATCTCGAGGGAAAGGGCCGAGGATATCAGGCCCCCAAACCAAACACGGCCATGACAAAGGGATTGTTTGAAGAGCTTGGGAAGGCAGGTGGGTTTTCTTGGAATGGAACTAGCAAGCTACACATTTCATGATGAGCTCGACCACATCTTGCAGGGCTATGGGTTAATAGAATCCTTGCCGGAATGCTTTCCCAACTAATGCACTTATTCCAATGTGGGAGCCACACATGCCTTTGTGTGTTTCAGCCATCAGTTCCTTTCCTTCTTCCTGGCACATACACTTAAATTTCACACCGTTGGGCCTCCTTCTGTATAGAGTATCATTGACAAACTGGTACATTCTAGCCCTCCAGGCTACTTTTTCAACTCCATCCTAGTTGTCGGAGCCTATCCGGTTTGGAGGAAGTGGACAATGTACAAGTTGGAGCTTGGGGCTCGGCAACGAGGACTAGCAGCAAGTCCTCTGCTGCGGGAGCAAGTGCCTCATTTGCGGAGTCCATGGACCCGGCAGGAGGGAGTGGTCCGGCAGGCTGTGAGGAGTTGTTTCTGGCAGGGTCTCTGCTGGGAGCGGATGGCTCTACCGGGAGAGGCTTACTCGTATCCAACTTTCTCCTTTTCCGGACCATTGATGCTAGGGATACGGAGGGCTGAGTGAGATGGAGAAAAAAAGTTCCTTGTTCCACAGGAAGCTTTTGCGCAACACACGACAGATGATCAACTATGTTGTTTTCCGCACGGGGTACGTGCTCTCTTTGCAATCCGTCAAAGTTCTCTTCAAATCTCCTCACTTAATCGACGTATGCCTCCTTCAATGGACTTTGGTAATGCTTGTTGACTTGTCTTACCACAAGCTGTGAATCTCCTCGAATGATCAGTTTTTCAATTCCCAATTCCACTACAATCCTCAGCCCAGGAAGAAGACCTTCATACTCATTTGTATTGTTGGTTACTTCTTCCCGAAAAAATGCATCTGTGGGTTCTTCTTGTTGGGAGAGTCTCCCATTTGGTTATTGACTTCCACTTAGTCACTTTGTGGCTTGAGACCGCACTGATCGACGACGTGAGTCATGGAAGAGTGGTTGGTGAGGTGGTTTAGCCTCTGCGAGTCCCAGCAAGCTCTGCTGGAATGCATTGGATGTCTTCTTCTGGGGGTGACCTCGCCCCTTCTAGGGCTCGCCTGCCTGACAAAGGAGGCCTTTCTCTTGCCGATATCTTGCTTGTATGGCTTTGCCTTGTTTCCTTTGGTCTGCTTGCTGGTTCCTCGAATCTCTTGGTTTATTGGTTTGTCTTGGGCTGGTGCTTCAATCTTTCTCCCGTGCATGTGCACAGTCAGGGCAACATACCCATGGTTTGTTGTACCGACAAAGAGCGACACTTAAACGCTCGACATACGTCATTGTTTTGGTTACAAGCCAACACGATGGCGAGAATGATTCAGCGTTGGGCATGGCCGTCTCGCGAAGTGGCGGGAACGTCAAGAACCTCGTTAGTAAGAGGGGTGGCCTTTTCCTCGGCCGTGTAGACGTCAGCGTCCGGTAGTAGTATCCTAAAGCCATCATGAAGGTCGAGATCTGGGTGACAGAAGGCCAAATTGCTTAGGACCATGAAGAGGGCGTCGCGGGCAAGCTTCTCGGACTCAGTTGCGATGCGTCCAGCCCTCCCCTCTTGATGCGCCTTCAGCTTGCCGACCAGCTCATCGAAGAAGATCCTCAGCTTGACGCTGGGAGGCTCCTTCTTGTTAGACGAGAAGACTGGACCATCCATGCCCATGTCTACAGCCTAGGTGTTGAGATGTTCAGCAGCATCAGTCAAGCTCTTGGTCCAGAGGTCGACCTTCTTAGAAAGATTTGCTAGCGTATCCATAGCATCCTTCCGTATGCGTTGGGCAGTATCCAGATCTTTTGCCAATTGCTGCACACAGGCCTCGTTGGATTCAGCCGAGCTTTCCAAAGTGCCAACTCTGGTTATCAAACCCGCGGCAAGGGTGACCTCGAGTTCTTGACCCTTGGAAGAAAGCTGCGATCACGCGTCCTCCAGAAGGCTCTCTACTTTCCATACCTTCTCTTTGAGGTTCCCGACCTCTTTGGTGCCATGGGCAAGTTCTTTAGTTAGCTTGGCCACTTGTTCATCAAGGGCAGACTTGGCGGTTGACGTAGCGGCGTGATCATCAGCGAACATCCTCAACTAGGTAGCAGAGTCAGCGGTAACGAGGTCTAGGGCAGCTTTGTGAGCGTCCTTCAGCTCCTTTGTGCCCTACTTCACAAGGGCCTCCAGATCATCATCCTTGTCACAAAGAGTGGTCTCGAGCCCCTCTTCTCGGAGGGAAATTTCCCACTCCCTGGTGTCGAGGAGCGCTTTGCGGTCCTACAGGCGCACCTCCCAAGCAATAATATTCCTTCGCCATCAAGATTAACTCCTGCTCCCTCAAGAGATCCTGGAACTGCTCACCGTGCCAGTCGTGCAGCTCCGCTGCCTTATCCTTCACCTTCTGTCCCACCTTGCTGGCTGACTGGCACTGCTCTTTGAGCTCCTGCCACTTCCGGCTGTGCCGCTCCTGCATCTCTTTCAGGCCCGTGGCCAAGTATTCCATGAAAGACAGGTCCATCACTACGGTGCCAGAGTCATCCACCTCTCCAACTCCCTGGTGCAGTGATGTTAGTATGCGTTGAAGCTCTTCATCAAACTCCATGTTTGTTGCGATCGACGAGCTGGGGCCTCCAAGTCCTGGTTGCGCAAGAATCAACACCATGTTATTTGAGGATGGTGCAGGGGCTTCCGTTGAGGCGCCAAACGAGGGGGAGGGACCCCTCGTTTGGAGGGGTATCTTCTCCTCAACAACAACTCCTAAGCCAGGCACACTGCCAAAGATTTCCTCGGGCTCCTTCAGAGGACCCAAGGCACTCCCTGCAGCTGGCTCCTACTCCTCGGCGGTGCCGATCTTGGCGGTCACTTCGATGGCCTCCTTCCTGATGTCAGCCACCACCTCCAACAGATATGGCTCTTCGCTCGAGGGGGCTGCAAGAAGATTCAATAGGTAACGGCAAGGATACAGAGTTAGTTACACGAAGCAAACCAATCAGAAAAATTCCTGAGAAGAAAAGCTGACGAGTTACCTAGAGAGGGCTACCGGGCAGAGGGTTCAGTTTCCCTGACAACATCAGCTACCGGGACATAATTTCCATCCCCTCCCCCAGGAACCGAAGTATCACCTCGAGAAAGCTCTTCCATGCGGACCCTTGGCGGGGATTCATCAGCTCCAGTGGCTACCAGGATGGGCCCCTCTTGGAGGGACTCGTGTTGAGTGGCCCCCTCTCCCCTTGCGGGAGGGAGCTCCTCACCACCATCGCCCACATGTGGGATCTCTTCTACACTTGCAGGTCGGGGTATAAGATGGTGGCCTAGCGTCCAGGCGCTCGTGTTGCTCCCTGTCAGGCGTGTCTCCTACACCCTTGTCGATGGCTCTGGGCACCTGAGTTGTTTGGACTAGTGGATGAGAGTTTCCTCCTCGTCTTCCACCTCCCTGGTGGCGACCAGCAAAATAAATCAGTCAACGAACAAAGGCAATGCAAGCATGCTTAAAAAGACACAAGGAAGGAAAGAGCAGGAGAAAGTCGCTTCTCTTACTCTACATTGATGAGCATGGAGTTCAGCCCGAACTCTATGGGTGATGTGGAGGCCCTTCTCCTCTTCTGGGGCGGGGGAACGTAGCTTTCCAGCAACTTTGAGCCTTGACGGGGCACTTGAGGCTCCGATGAAGACGACCTCTGCAAAGATCTCAAACTTGACTGGGCGTCGGAGTCTCCCTCCAAGGTTGTCAGTTGCTTGGTGGGGGGAGCCCCAGCCCCGGAGAGCCAGGATGAATGCGGGCGCGCGGCCTCGGAAACAGTCACCTTGGAGGTGGTCTCCTTCGTCCTCCTCGCGGCTGGCGTAGGATCGGGGGATGCCACCCCTCGATTGGCTACCCGCTTGCGGGGACGCGTGTCCAAGATTGGCTCGGGGCTTGGGGGCCTTCTCAGAGCCATCCCTCCCCAGGTACCTCCAATTCCCCATCCCCTTATTCCTCCAAGGACTCTATTGCCGCCGTATATAGAGCCTCGATCTCGGAAAGCCCGTCCTCGACAGACTCTTCCCTGGCAACCTCTTCCGGGGCTTGCGACCAACCCTTTCCATGGGATGGACCCTCGCTTCCACCCTTTCACCTTCAATTTGTTGCCTTCACGGCCTTCGTCGCTACCGTGGCGTGGGCGGCCATGTCTTCCTCGAGTCGCTTCTCGATATATGCCACCTCCACCACGGAGGTGCATTTATACATCCTAGTCTCCATATTAGTAACCCTCTCTATTAAGGTGGAAGACCATGCAATCTCTTCATCAAGAGTGGGTAACTTCCAATCGCCCAAGACGCCGTCAGCATTACACTACGACATCCACTGCAGAACCTGACTCCTGGCGGAATTGATGTTCAGCGGGATGATGTTTGCAGGTAACAGAAACAGCGCGAAGCGGCCAAAGAACTGATCAAATAACTAGGCATGTCCATACACTGTTAGGTTGTTAGCCAGGCGCGGGAGCATTCTCATCCTATCTCTAGCATCCCCGTACTCCCACGCAGGAGAAATCGGGCGGAGGAGAAAATCTTCACCTACATGCTCAATATTCAGCCTGGCAGCCTTGAAGCGGGTGATCATGTTTATTGTCAGGCGTAGCCTATCCTCGGTAAGACCGAAGGCCCTCCAAATGCTGTCCCACTCAAGGCATTTCGTCCTTGCCTGAAAGAACTCACGTGCCTTCTCCTCCTGAATCCAGCACCAATATCCCCTCCATTCCTCCCATCTATTGGGCTGATTGCCTGTGATATAATCCCAATTCTCCCTTGGTATCACCCGGGGCATCGAGCTTATGTTGCCCGAGCAGTGGTTTTTGTTCTCCACCCGCGGAAAAAATAGTGCCGGAACAGATCAATGCTGGGGGCTACCCCAACTAACTTCTGACACAAATGGATGAAGATCACAATGCACGTCATTGCATTAGGCGTGAAATCCAAGAGATGGAATCCATAGACTGCCATCATCGCTTCAAAGAAATCCGAGAAGAGAGGGCAGAGCCTGCAGATGAAATACGCACAGAAGAATCTGTATGAATCTAGCGGGTCCTCTCTCCCCTCCGCCAGAACCTTGGGGGCGTCATGCCCCTGTGAGAAGTCCCTCCCCCACAAGTACCCATACCTCGCCTGCAAGATGTTGCTATCATGATTCAACGGGAAGAAGATGATGTTGCCCCTCCACTTCTTGTCAAGCTTCATTGCCCTCTTGCTACCCTCGGCAGACGCCTCCTTGTCGGCCACCCCCGGCTTCCCCTTGGACGTAGGCTTCTTTCCCATATCCCCGCGTCGCAGAGAGGGTTGCGGGAAGGGGATGGAAAGGGGACAAGCGATGAATGTGGGAAGAAAAGAAGTGGGCAGTTGCTTGGCCTAGGAAGGAAGATGCTGCAGAGGCGAGGTAGGTGACGAATGTGCAGCACCTTTCCGCATTTTCCCCTCTAATGGGATGTGACGTGGGAATAGTGCAGCTCTTTAGGAAAGTTACCATTTTTACATTCCCACGCCCCCACGACACGCAATAATCACGCGAAGGGGACATTGGATGGACTGGTCATCATGACGAACCACCATGCACGCGGCCTTCCTTCCTACCATGTGTAAATGCACTATTGGGGCCTAACCCAACATACACAGCGACACGTATGGCTCAGGCTCGGGGGCTTATGTCGGGGTACACAAACACGGGTGTATGTTTTCCCCTGACTAGTGCCCGTACACAAGCCAACAAGGCTCGAGAGCAAGTTTGCAACACGAGCATCAGATCAAGTCTCGATGGGATCAGCTCTTTGAGGAGTCAGAGAGCTGACCAAGGAGACCAAGACAACCAAAACCAGCCTATGAAGCGAAATATCACCAGAGGAGGAGCCCTCCTTGCCGTGCATGCGAGCCTGGCGGGGTGGGATCACCCCCAGAAGCAAGCCTCCAAAATCGCCCCGGCAGTCTTGCTGGGGGCTCACGGAGGCAAACCACCACCTCACGATGACACTCATCATCAATCAGTGCAGTGTCAAGCTCCTAAGTGGCTCAGTGGTAGCATCCTGCCACATGGAGGCCACTTCCTACAGAAAGAGCCTGCAAATGACACCCATCCTGCGACGTGTCAAGCATATGGGCGCGAAGCTGGTAAAATAGCCCGGCAAGGCCTACTGGGCGAGGTGTGATGTGACACTGAGTGGCGCATTTAATGCGCTCTATCAGCCTATAGAGTTAGGTATGATAGCACTATTTGCCATCTAATCCTCCTAGAAACATTGATTTGCCACAGTGCTGATCCCTTAATCTATAAAAGGACGCCCATGGCAACCGTGGAAAGGATTCAACCACTCGAAGCCACACTCATTCATACGTGCGCGACCGCTCTCGCCCCGAGGAAACCCTACCAGGCAAGAACGTCATGCTCTTTTTTACATCATTCCACCACAAATCCACCAAAGTAGTAGGGTTTCATGCCTCACAGCGGCCCGAACGTGTGTAAAAACTGCCCGTGTGATCTCCATCGTGTTACGCCATGCTCTCAGCACTTTGCGCAACATGCCCATCCCCCCGCCGAACCAAAAAGGGACTCATGTCCCATAGGTGACCGTGAATTTCCCGCGACAATGATTATCTAGATGTCCTCATGAAGACAGTGAAGGATGGACGGTCAGCCATAACAAGGGGCTAGACTAGAGTCGTGTGTGCCTTCTGCATGGAGGAGGGCACAACGTGGGCATTCCGCCTCACCTTGTTCAGCAACTAGAATGTCTTTCGCCTCTTTCTTTACCATATTTAATAGTACAAGTATACAACCTAGTTCGTCATTCTTTATTTGGTGCTTGTGTAATTCTTTTTTTGATGTAATTCTTGAATATATGTACTTGTGAATCAAATAATGCATTAGTTGTTGAACCTAATGGATATGAACAAAGATATAGCCTACTTTGAAACTCAAATTATGTATAATTTTAAATAGCAACAATTAAATTAGGGTGAAAATAAGCTCTATAGGCCATTACGGCACACATGATTTTACAAAGCACAGCATGTGCGGTATACATCATAGTCCAACACTGTTCACAAAGAAGAAATGTGTGTGACCATGCACACAGTTGCCGTTTGCAAAGGGTGTGTGATGTCAGGCAATATAACAAACAGTGCAAGCAAACTAAATGTTTTTGGTAGTCGCCTTATTTTACACGCTTTATAAAGATGAATTGTTTTCGATGTCGTATGCATCATAAGCGTTGCATCATATAATAGCGTGTGTGATAGTTATCCTGTACGACACTGGTATGATGGTCCGACTTTTCGTAATCCTATATGACACTATTACGATGATTAGCTAATCTTCTTAATTATATCACTACAAAAATAGAAACATACGTGACATTTTGGCTCGAATGATTTTTTCTGTCATGGTTATGACACTTCTATGGCGATAATTTTGACATAAACACGTATCATCATAGATGTTGTGGGATCCTACTTATATGACAAAATATCATGACATAAAATGGGCTTTTCTTCCTAGGCGGGCCGGGGGCGCACCAGCATGGTGGGCCGTGCATGACATAAAAAATCATGGTAGGAGTGAGGGCGAGGAAATTTTCGTCGAGTTCCTGGTTACGGTGGGTGGTCGGGGCCGAACGATGTATTGTGGTTTGCATGTTTCTCTTGTACACGTGCGTGGTGTGAGCCGTGTCACTATAACTAAATCCAAGCGACCGCCTGCTGCATCGTATTTAAGCCGATCGATCAATCCCTTCACTCTTAACTAAACCCAACCGACTACTTCGTTGCAAACTGAACCCGATTGATCGCTGCTGCTACATGCTTACTGAAGCGAATCGATCCCCCGTGCGAGACATAGCGAGCCGATTGGGTTGCCTCTAGATGAACAGTACCCGTTGTTGTCGTGCGTGTGATACTTAGAACGAGTCAAGTCGTGGTGTGAGTTGAGATGGTTGGGTTGGCTATGGATGTACAGTTCCCTATGGGGGTTGGATGAACAGGTCCCCGATCGTGTGTAGGTGGTTGCTTCTAGATGAACAGGACCCCATGGTAGTACACGGTTGCCGATGGATGAACATGACCTCATGGAGGCCTCCACACACCCCAGCCAGTTGGGGGTGGATTAGTAGGACACCGTGGAGGCTGGTTGAACTATAGTGGTGGATGCTGGATGAACAGGAGCCCGTGGATGAGCAGTGGCTGGTGGAGGCTAGAGGAGGTCAACGGTGGATGAAAAGTAGCAAGTGGAGGCTGGAGGAACTCGATGGAGGATGAACAGTAGCAGGTGGAGACTGGAATAAGTCGATGCTAGAGGAGGTCGAGCACACAACCACGAAGCCCATCTCAGCAACAAATATTGAGTATAAAACGGTGTCGAGCTATTTCACCAGCAAATTGGCTACTAGACCATGGCAATCTACTTCACAATACATACATGGTCCTAATATATGGCAGGATATTTTAGGAACTAATCGGGAATCGCATGCCATCTCAACAAAGCAGATTGAGTGCAACACAGGGCCTTGAAGCTTCTTATGTAGAGCATATTGTCTGTAAACTATTTTGTCAAGCAGTGAGATTAACATCATCTATCAGCTAAAATTCGGCGCTACTCCAACATTCACGAGGCCTCTGTCTAGATTGAAAATACCGTGTGAGAATCTGACCGCCATGCATCTCCACAAGAACGTCACCAGCGGTGGCGGAGTGGCTGGATGATGATAGTATACGAGAGCGTACTGTGGGAGCGAAAAGATCACCATTTGTCCCCTAGACGAACCATGGCGCAGACGTATTGGCGGAGTGGGGAGGGCGGCTTTGGCAGAGGGAATGGAGTGGAGGGGG
>LR738712.1:229727725-229830681 GCA_902687465.1 Secale cereale
GTATGGATAATATTATTGGCTAGTTGGCCGAAAGGCAGTTGAATTTGGGATTTGGCGGGAACTTTCGTGCGCTGGGCGGGGGAGTTTAGCGCATGGTCGGCTTCTCCAAATGCGGTCCCATATGTTAGTGAAGAAGCAAGCCGAAGCCCATTCCGTTTGGGTAAGCCATGTGCAGTACTGACCGTGTGAGGAATGAGGGATGCATTGCGACAACGACAGGCGTGCTGTGAGTGTACCACATTTTCATTTTAAACTTGGTGCTTCACATGATCGATCGATACTAATCCCGAGTAAAATGGCGCGTTCGGGTCTTTTCCCGCGCGATATACCGGGAGTTTGGCTTATTTCGTTTGATAGATAGAGCAAGAAGAAGAAGGGAAATGCATGAATGTGTAGTGCACGTACTATTGGAGGGCCTAAGAGAAAATTGTGTACTATATAAACCTTTTAAACTTTGACCAAGTTTATACATACAAAAACAATGATAACGACAATGCAAAATAAATACGATTAGAATCATCGTACAATATATTTTCATACAATATATATCATACGAGATTCATGTCAACACGATAGATTTTCAATACAATTTGAACATTTAGGACCAAAAAGAAAAGAAACTCGACCCTAAACCTATACTACGGCAGCGACCAATGTCCACTTTCGTTTGTACTTCGGCATCGGCGAGGACGTCCTCCCTCTGCCATCTCCATGAATGGTGGAGGGATTGAAGACCCATGAAGTGAAGGTGTCATCTCCGACAAGAAAGAGTAGAACACAAGAGACGGACTGACCAACTTGGCACATCATTCTATGCCTCCTCCTATGCCCTAGTATTCCTTGAAGGAGTCCCCGACCTCGGCGGTGCCGGTGGACGTGATGTAAATTTTGATGGAAGTGGACATTTTGTAGTTGTTCACCTGCACCATGCGGCACCAAACGTTGGATAGTGGCACGTAGGATGCGTGGCTGGCGGTCACCGCATGTGCGTCCACTTCCGCGTTTGCGAGAGGATAGTTTAGCAAGGGCGGCGACCTCGAGATTTATCCCCAAAGACAAGCTCTCCCACAGAACGTTCCCGCTCACGGTCATGGGGGATATGTGGCTAGGGAGGAGGATGCACTCTAATGTGGAGATTAGCTGGGCGTTGCCGCTTTAAGTAGCGGATTTCGGTGAGGCCAATCGTCCGGGTGCATCAATGTGTCATTGTAGTTGGTTCCTCGGGTGGCGAGCCTGCTTAATGACAACATATGGATGGGTGGTATGAGTGCAAGCAGCTAGCACCGGATGCAAATGCTTGTGCGCGAGGGACAAGGGTTTTTTGTGGGCCGGGGTAGTCAGTTTTGGGAACATTGAAGATGCCCTTTGCTAACATGTGACCCCAGATGTCTATGAAATAGCAAGACGACCCACGTTCCCTTGGGTCACAACATGCCGGACCGACTGTCTCGGGGTGTGACTTGAACGCGACACGAGTGATGTCTGTCTACCGCCTTTTTATTTCAAACTTGTAAATAGAACACTTGTACTAGAGAATAACACCGGAAGCATATAGTGCTACTACCTCCTTCCTGGTTCATTGGTACTCCTATGAAGTTAGCACCTCGCCTCTAGCCAGCCAAGTAGCCCACATGTACAATAGTTGTTCATACTACTACCTCTATCCTGGTTTATTGGCCCCCTTTGAATTTTGTTGATGCATGTAACCAAAACTAATATCATTAGAAACTATGTTAAAATAGGAATCCAATGATATAATTTTTGGTGACATGCATTATTATTTTCTTAGTTAAATATATAGTCAAAGTTTGGCCCAAAATTCTAAGGGGACCAATAAATCAGGACATGGTAGTTACTTAGGTCGGTTGTTTGAGTGGTCCAAATATAATCATGTGGTTTTGCTTCTTTATCATTCCTCTCCAACCCCTCTTCTCCATCGGTCATTTCATCATCCGGTCGACTCCATTCTCCCGCATGCCTCATCAAACATTCCTCAGACTATCATTCGCATGTGGGCCTAGCTATACCCTACTTGTATTTCCAATGTTTTAATTTGTCTAGCATGCATACAGACAAACGGTTCATTTGAAGTTACGCATTGCCCTCACTACGCGTCACTTCCAATATTAGTTTTGTCATCCCATTTGGTTCATGACCCAACACATCTTGACGAGATTGATTGATGTTGAGAGACCGAGTGCGTGTTGCGCGAGGAGATAAATGTCTGGTGTGTTCCTATGAAAGAGATGATCGTGCAGGGTGGAGAGGAGGGGTGTGTTTTACTATGGGCGCATCGATCAGGTACCATTGCTACTTCTTGAGCTTGCGTTGTATTACCTCGAAGAGGAAAGGGAGATGCAGCACAGTAGCTTAAGTATTTCCCTTAGGTTTTGATAACCAAGGTATCAATCCAGTAGGAGACCACGCGCGTGTCCCTCGCACCTACACAAACAAATAAGAACTTCGCAGCCAACGTGATAAGAGGTTGTCAATCCCTTTACGGTCACTTACGAAAGTGAGATCTGATAGAGATGATAGTTTATATTTTTGATATTTTGGTTTATATGAACAGAAAATAAAAGCGGTAAAAGTAAAGTAAATGTAGATTGATATGTTGAGAATAGACCCGGGGGCCATAGTGTTCTCTAGTGGCTTCTCTCATGATAGCGATATTCTACGGCGGTTGAACAAATTACTGTCGAGCAATTGATAGAAAAGCGAATAATTATGAGACTATCTAGGCATGATCATTGTATATAGTCATCACGTCCGAGACAAGTACACCGAGATGATTCTGCATCTACTACTATTACTCCACACATCAACCGCTATCCAGCATGCATCTAGTGTATTGAGTTCATAAGAACAGAGTAACGCCTTAAGCAAGATGACATGATGTAGAGGGGTAAACTCAAGCAATATGATATAAACCCCATCCTTTTATCCTCGTTGGCAACAATACAATATGTTCCTTGGTGCCCCTACTGTCACTGGGAAAGGACACCGCAAGATTGAACCCAAAGCCAAGCAATTCTCCCATTGCAAGAACTATAGATCTAGTAGGCCAAACCAAACCAATAATTTGAAGAGACTTGCAAGGACATTATGAACACACATAAAATGTTCAGAGAAGAACCAAATATTTCTCATAGATAATCTTGATCATAAACTCACAATTCATCGGATCTCGACAAACACACCGCAAAAAGAGATTACATCGAATAGATCTCCTCGAAGACCAAGGAGAACTTTGTATTCAGATCTAGATAGAGAGAGAATAAGCCATCTAGATACTAGCTATGGACCCGAAGGTCTGTGGTAAACTACTCACAACTCATGGTGAGGGTGATGATGATGATTATGAAGACCTCCGTGATGGATCCCCCTCCGGTGGAGCTCTAGAACAGGCTCCAAGATGGGATCTCACGGGAACAGAAGGTTACGGTGGTGGAATTAGGGTTTTCTCTCTGTTGTCGAAGGTTTCGGGGTACGTAGACTTATATAGGAAGAAGGAGGACACCAGGGGGTGCTCGAGGGCCCACAAGGCAGGGGCGCGCACTGGGAAGGGGGGTGCGCCCCCACCCTCGTGGGCACCTCGATGCTCCCCTGATGTGGTTCTCAAGTTCCATGTGCGTGATTTTCTCCAAAAATATCTCTCGCGAAGGTTTCATGCCGTTTGGACTCCGTTTGATATTTTTTTTCTGCAAAACCCTGAAACAGGCAAAAAACAGCAATCTGGACTGGCCTTTGGGTTAGTAGGTTAGTCCCGGAAATAATATAAAATTGTATGATAAAGCCCATTAAACATCCAAGACTTCATAAATAATAGCATGGAACAATCAAACGTATCAACCATCTAGCTATGGATCGATTTAAAGAGCACTAGGGTGGGTCCAGAGATTGACCAATCTAGAGAGGGCCGGAGATAAATATGAATGTATGTTTAAAAGAAGATAGATGAAATGCTTGCTTAGAATTAATGCATGATAGAGCGACCTAGGCGTTTGTCGAAGAGCGACCCGATGAGCGAGATACAATCCGGATACCTCGAGAGATCAATTTATGTGTGCCATGCACAAAGATGAACATAGGTAGGTGGTATGTGTGTGTGCGCCCGCGCGCGCGCGAGAGAGAGAGAGAGAGAGAGAGAGAGAGAGAGAGAGAGAGAGAGAGACCCCGAGATGACACCGAGAGATATCGAGTGGGTGCATGTGTGATACAAAGGGATGGTGCGCCAAAGAAAAAAAGGTTTTATGCATAAGAAGACACATGGTATTTGAATCCGTAAAAAAATCAAATATATGAATTTAACCTAAGGTAGATTCAAATTTTTTGAACCGATGATCATAGCATCGGCAAATCATATATAAAGGGAATTGAATGTTCGTTACACTTTTGAAAGTACAATATACTCCCTGTGATCATTTTTAGTTTATATATAAGTTTTGTGCATAGTCAAAGTATTTCTACTTGATCAAACTTACAGAAAATATTATCAACATTCAACAACAACCAATCAATAGTGTTAGATTCCCACATACTCCTAGATTTGTATTCAAAGAAATATGGTTTACAATTTGTAGACAAACATGTGAATGCTTGTTCTCGCGCATGCGCTTGCTAGTAGCTAGGATGTTGCCACGTCTAGCCAGTCAAATAGTGTTTATTTTAAGCTCCCTGTCCAATAGTAATTGGAGAAGTAGTACTACTAGTGGAGTACTAACAACATCTCTAGTAGAGTATGGAGTGCCCCTAATAGCACCTTAAGGCATCCAAAGTGCTTAGAGGCTAGCTTGCCTCTAAGTTGGACCCCACAGCCCTGCCTCTAAACAATCTCAAAACCATGCAGTGTATAACATCTTGCTTCTGCCTCTATTGCGGGCCCATGGTTGATTAAAGAAATGCATGGTAATATGAATGAAGGGGAACTTTGGTGCATCACATGCATCGTTGGGAGAATAAATATGCTGGCGGGTGGGTATGCTTGATTATTTAAATTGCAATAGGCAGCCTCAAAGCTAAGAGGCGACGCCAGAGATTCCTTGTTTAAAGGCGTGAAGCGTAGTTTATGGAGGTGACCTCGAAGAAGAGAGAGAGTGATTAGTGGCAGTGAAAAATGCACATTATGGATGCTCTTAGAGAAAGTATAATAAGTTGACATAGGCAGGCTATAAGACTTTAAATATTATATCTTCGCAAAGTTGTTTGAGAGAGAAGAGGAGTGAGCAGAGAAGCGGGTTGTAGATTTACAGTCGATTGTAGCACGGGCTCTTAGAAACTATGTGAGAGTGTATGGTGTTCCATATAGTGAAAAGGTAGTTGTACTTCTTTGTAGCCCACTGTTATACATGTTGAATATTAAACTGGCTATAGATGACATGGCAACATGTTATAGCCATGAGCGGGCTATAATATTAAACATGCTCATACTATTACACTACTAGTACGACCGACCTCACACTCTCAAAAAAATTATTGGAATCCGTGCTACAATCTTCCCATCTAGCCATCCTTGTCTCTCCCTTCTAAATTCATCCGACACGCACGGGGAGGGGGCCGGCAGTTGGGTTCCTGACATGTGCATCAGCCGTCTGTTAGAGCCACATGTCAATGACCCAACTACAGGTGCAGTTACGGCACTCAAGCTCAGTCCGAGAGGGGGAGGGATGTCCGAGGGGGAGATGGAGGGGGGATGTTTTCCTACCATCGGTTCGCTCTCAAACATGGTCCCACAACCAAGCGAAAACGCAAGATGAAGCGCATTCCATTCGATCGGCCAGTGACGTGCAGAGTCCACCATGCTGTGGTGCAACACGAACGCGACAAGAGTGATGTACACCATCCATTCCTTATGAACTTGCATACTCTTACTTCGAGTACACCTTTTTTTAACACACTACAGACATAAGCACTCATACATACATGCATACACTCACCCCTATGAATGCTCACGAGCACACACACCATACCCCTATGAGCACCTTCAAGAAACTGAGCCGGCATATCATCATCATGTTTACATGGTCACCGCCTTGTCATCGTCGGCAATGGTGGGAAGGTCTGGACGTCTGTCACGTGAAACTCAAAAACTTTGGTCCCATCCCACCCCACAACCCTCTAGGCTCCAGCCGTCCAGCTTGTCAAACTCCGCACAGTCAAAACTAATTAACCGATCATCATCGGCACCACTATTCACACCCGAACCTTCGCTGCTCGGCCTACGCCAGCTATTTGCCAGCTAGTCAACAGTGCCCCAAAACCACACCTCCTCTTCAGCCCATTTTTTCACCTTTCGATAACCTAGCCCGCATGAGCCGTCTCCTAGTTCGCTGGAAATCCATGGTTTGTTGCAAGATCACGTACTAAAAGATGCTGACGCCAGAGCGCCGTGCAGAAATCATGGCGGCGGTCAGCGCCACAGACCTCCGTTCCCAAGCTCGTTTTGAAGCGGGCCATTCCCCGAGTCGTCAGCAGCCAAGATACGAGGAGGAAGCCTATCCAATGTTCATGGTGGAGGTCGCGGCCCAGAAGGCCCCCGATTCTTATCACACGGTGGATGTCGACTTCATGTTGGTGTTCGGGTCCCCATGGTGCAGGTGAACCAGTGGTTCAACCTAGCGATCCTAAAGGAGCAACGGGAGGAGGAGGCTCGATTCGAACACAGAGCGTGGATGCCGCTGCCATCGAGGCCATCCTGCAGGCGTAAGTGGAGGTCCTGGACTTGAACCAGGTGGTGGAGGATCAACTCCATGTGGAGTGTGCGGGTGCCTCTACCATCGAGGCCCTACTGTAGGCGGAATCAGACGTCGTGGACTTCAACTGGACGATGGAGGACTAACTCGACGTGGAGCGTGCCGATTCCGCTGCCATCGAGGCCCTCCTGCAGGCGGACCCGGATGTCCTGCACATGAGCCAGGTGACGTAGGATCAACTTGATGTGGAGCGCGCAGATGCCACTTCCATCAAGGCCCTACTGGAGGCGGAACTGAACATCGTGGACGTGAACCGGGTGGTGCTCGATTTCGTGTAGGGTGCCCGCACACTCAGCGTCAATGAGTACCTGGAGGCCTAGGACAACCACGTTGCAGAAACACACGTCGGCAGCTCTGGTCGCGCCAGCAGCCAAAGGCGACGAGGCCAGCTCGTTCCGCGAGCAGTGATTGTTTTTCTTTATGTTGTTTTTTTAGGGATCTTTTGCTGTGTAAAAACATATTTATGCAAGTCGCTAGACTTTCATCATTTGGGTCAGTTGACCATTTCAGGCGGTTCTATGAATATCCTATGTCTCCTAACCCTTCTTATGCTTAGTTAATAGATGAGGCAATCTTTGCCTCCATTTCAAAAAAAAAAACATCTGGTCTTCGTATTTTTTTATCCAATGCCCAACAAGCTAACCCTCTCACTCATTGTCGGTTGATTAATGCAGCGAATGCAAACCAGCCTTCTCGATTCTACATGCATGCAAGGGGATATAAATGTCCTTGGTTGCTACTTGCTAGTACGAGGAAAACCCTATATATTTTGCGTCCATTAGTGTTAATGGCCTATATAGCTGCAAATTTTCATTTTGATAGTGGACTTGTATACAAAAAATGAAGGGAGTAACTATTTGACTTCCTTTCCCCTTATGGTGACATAGACGATATCTCGATTTCTATGGCTTTTGCCATGTGCGTTCGATGGAGCACACCATTGAGGCAGACCATGGTATGTCTCGCAAGTGCCGCCTACAAGCTGAGACAACCGCCTTGTTTGCACCCATGAAGTCCATCCAACCAAAGGAGGCCTAATAGCATGTTCCGTCCAGCTTACTGCGGTAAAGGTGGTTTCTCGAAGAAGACGATGGAGAAGGGAGTCAGCGAAGAGTGAATGATGGTTGCTTCATCCGTGCTTTATGATTTAATGCCTCATTGCTTTGTGATTTGTGATAGAAGGGACAAGGGAGTAGACTCTGTGCTCTATGCATGCATCCAAGACGGGAGAAAGAGGAGAGACGTACGTTGCATTTTACTATTCTTTCGATCAATTTGGCATCGGCGCACCAGGAGCTTCATTCGGTTCCCTCTTTTTGTGTTTGGTAGCATGCTCCACAATGGATCCCATAGATACCAAAAGATATTTTACTGTTTGGCTACAAAGTGTTCATGCCCTTAAGCATACCAGTTGGTTTTACTCCTTGGTGCTATATGTACAAATCTCCATCATATTGATCTAAAAACATATATCAAGATTAGTAAAATGTGGTGATCTTGCTACGCGGAAGGCAGGGGAGGTTTTTTCTTTTTAGAGGCACTTGACCTGGTATTTTTCTAACATGCGGTCCCACATGTCAGTGATGTACCAAGCCAATCAGCATCCTACATGAGGGAGGGTAAAGGCGGAAGCAACACACAGTGTACTTGAAGAAGATGAGGGAGAAGCTGATCCAGCAAAGAGTGAAATGATGTTTGCAAGGGGGCATCAATATTTGCTTTGCTTTTGTACATAATACTAGTCATGTACAACATAGATTCCAATTTATTGTCGGTATCAGGCTCATTGCCCTATGGCTTGGTCTCGTCGAGTTCGTGCGAGCGGGGAGAGGAATGAACACAGAGATTTCCCCAGGTTCGGACCACCTTGCGGTGTAAAACTCTACCCCTGCTTTGTGGTGGATTGGCCTCACGAGGAGGCTGAGGGTGAACTAGAACAAGGCTTATGCCTCGGGAGGGCTCATAATCTGGTGGATACGATCCCTCTCTACGCTGGAGACTAGCGTATATTTTTACTGGCCTTGGTCCTCTTCACCGGGAGAAGGCGAGAAGGGTTGCCACAATGGCAACATTTGAAGATGGACAATAGTACATCCTATCCTGACTAACGGTGGTCTTCGCCTGCAAAGCTTCTGGTGGTGACGCGGTGGTGGGCTCGGCGACGACATCCGTCCTACCGAGCTCGTGGTCTTAGTCTTGTAGCACCAAAATAGAAAAATTTGGGGGATCCCTCAGGAACCATCGTATGTCCTTGCCTTCTTAGAAGAGAAAATTGTCCTGGACTGTGCCCGCTAGCACCCGCCTAGCCTTTGTAGTCATGGCTCATGTCATCTTGAGCCTCGTGAGGCCGGGCTTGCATAGAGATCTCCGCTTTGTGGGAGGTAGGCTTAGGAATCTGCCCCTCAGAGAGGTCTTGATGTCATTCTGCTCGCGAGGCCAGGGGCCCTCGCATGGGTCTTGCCCTTGAGGTCCTGAAGCTAGGGCATACAGGGTCGTCGATGGTACCACGTCTTGGGCCGCAGGCAGGCAAGTCTGTGTACCCCTGATCCAGAACACCGACAGTAGCCCCCGGGACCAAGGCGCGCTCGGCTTGGCTTCGAAGTGAAGGCCAGGGGTAAAGGGTGAAGCACCACGACCCCAATAGGATTTGATGCATGGCGCACCGGCGGGATGCAGACGCCTTCACTTCCCCACGTCGCTCGGACAACTGCCTAAAATGGCATAAGATTGGAGCGTGCAACAGGTCGATCATTGCTTGTCCTCGTCTTGCTCCCTATCCCCTTCTCTCACCAAGAACTCGTCCAGATCCGCGATTCCGTCTCTTGCATCCCCCTTGCCGGTGCCATCATTTCTGAAATGGCGCCTACCGGGAAATCAAAGCCCGCGGCCCAAACCACAGCCTCCTCATCTCTCCCGCCGGCGCTCACGGCTTCCACCATTGTCAAGGAGGTGGATCTTAGCCCCGTGCTCCCGTTGATGGAGGGGAAAGAGAACGAAAAGGGTGATACCTTGATCTGGGCCAGCTCCGCGGATTGGAGTACTTTGGAGAAGATAGTCTACCCCTTCGTCCTCCAGTGCATCATTTCCGCGCTTGTTCTGCCCCTCTCGGAGTTCTTCTGTGCTATTCTAAGGCATTACAAGATCCATGCCCTTCATCTTCATCCCAACTCCATCCTCCTCCTTCCCATCTTTTCCTCAGGCCCTTGGTAGCTCTTTTCCGCCACCACTCTAGCTTGATATTCCACGATCGGGAGCAGCGATCCACGTGTGTCTCCTTTGTCATGGTCCACAAGGGAAACTTGCTCCTGAAGGCTGAGAAGAAGGTAGAAGTGTTCCAGCATCGCTGGGTCTTCCTGGACACCTAGGGCCTCTGAGTGGATCCCGGCATGGGGTTCCGTGAAGCTCACCGATCCGCGGGTGAAGCCTCTCTCGGACAAGATATCCTTAGATATGGAGGCCAAGTAGCTGACAGGGGCCATGATTGTGCAGGAATTCCTAACGCAACGCTTGGCGCTGCTCCATGCGCACTCGATGCCCCTGTGGGAGTACCACCGCGCGATGGACGGTATAAGGCTGCGCCCTGCTGACCTGGCACACGAGGAGTTGGGCACGGCATTGGTCACCCTGCTCGGTAGCACCCCTGGGGATGTCCCTAAGTCCTATGCCCTGTTGTACCACCACAACGATAGGAAGGACTTGGTTGCCACCCTGCCTTTCTTCAACGAGCTAGGGCTGGAGTCGTCCGGTCACCCCAATTCTCCTATGGAGCTTTCCTCTAGCGACAACGGCAATGAGGGGAATTCAGAAGATGCCGAGGACGTCGACCTGGAGGAAGTGTCCCCTCTATTGCAACTCAATCTCCTTCGTTGCTTTGAAGATGACCACGACACCGATGAGCCCTCGGTCGCGGATTCCCTGCGCTTCATCAGGGCCCCAAGGCGGCTGGAGTCTGCTCCTCAAACGACACGGGCGTATGACCAGGTGGCATCAAGTAGCGGCGCGGTGGCGCCCCTTTTGGGGGACTCCTCACGCCGCAGTGAGGTAGCTGGGGAGTCCGACCCATCTTCTCCGGGCACCTAGTTGACGGACAGTGGGTCCTTGTTGTGGAGGACATGGCCTCCGCAGACATGGAACCCAGGCCGACCTCCTCGCCCCTCCAGGCGGCAGTGCCGTGGTGGGGCCCTTCAATAACCATTCCGTCAGCCCCCGGGACGCGGCCAAGGCCTCGTCTCATAAGAGCGGGGGTACCTCTGCGTCTACCGAGGTGGAGAAGAAGAGGAAGTGGGCTGCGCCGGATGAGTAAGCGGCCTTCCTTGTCTTTATTGCGCACACTCTCACATCACCCTGCCCCTTGATGATCAGAGGTGACGAGCGACGAAGAAGAAGATGAAGAAGAGTGTCGTGCCGACGAGGCTCCCTGCCCTGAAAGTACCGCCAGCATACGGCTGCGGCCTTGGAGGGGG
The DNA here is from genome assembly GCA_902687465.1 of Secale cereale. NCBI lineage: Eukaryota > Viridiplantae > Streptophyta > Magnoliopsida > Poales > Poaceae > Secale > Secale cereale. Next base: position 229,738,941 of record LR738712.1, read on the forward strand.
TGGGAGCAAGCCGCATCGGCCTGGCTCAACCCTTGGGAATGCGTGTGTCTCGTGGTAAGGGCGTACGAACGTGCTGCCCGCCAGTGTCGCCTCGTCAAGACCGCTTGGGGGGGCAGCTGTGGAAGCCAATATTGGTCCAGCCCGCCGCGTCGCCTGCTTCGTTTGTGGCACCTCCAGCCTCGGGGGATGGGGAGACAACCTTGACTTCTCCTACCGCTCTAGCCCATGCCTCAGGGCACGAAGGCTTGTAGGTTGCGTCATGGCCTCAGGCGATGATGACTCCCTCGGTTGGGCTGGTTGGCACGGTGAGCCTCGGATGCACGACTCAAGAGTTTATGACGAACAGTTGCGCGGAGACCCGGTTCCTCCGGTGAAGGGCGCGACGAGCCCTTCCATCACGGTGACGCCGGCCCAGGATGTTGCAGCAACTCCACCGCGACCGGTCCTCAAGTTCATACGCTATGACCCCCTAGTCTGGTGCGGGTGTTTGACCGAAGCCCATGCTGCACTTGACCAGCCCAAGGAGGTCCATCAGGATACTGATGAGCGCCTCAAGGTCACTGAGGGATGGTGTGAGTTGTTCGCAACCAGTAAGGCATCCTTGGATCGGGCTGAGACCCTCGCCGCACAGGGTAGGAGGGAAGCTGACGAGGTGAGGGCTGCTTGTGACGCTACGCACGCCGAACCGGACGCAACTGCTTAGCATTGCGGTGATGTAGAGGACGGTTTGAGGGCTCTCTACGAGGAGCAGGCCACGCGCAACAACTTCAATAATAGGAAGATGACCTCAAGGCTCCGGATGTGCAGCTCACGGATCGTGAATGTGTGATCTCCAAGGCAGCCTTCGACCAGGCAGCGGAGCGTGAGCACTTGGTCAAGCTGGGGGATGAGGTTGCTGAAGCCCAAGCATTCCATCGAGGAACGTCTCTGGGGCAACGACCTAGTTGGACACCAGGGAGAAGATCCTAGCCAATGCAAAAGGAAAGGCAGCCTCAGAGTGTGACAACTTCTCCTCCCATTAGCTCAGGGCTCGCCAGGCGCTGGAGTCCATCTGCAGAGGATGATTTAAGGTCGCACTTGCAACCGCCGAGGGTGGCTATACAGGGTTTTCTTCCAAACTTGCCGAGGAGCTTGAAGGTGCGGGTGCTAAGGTGGACTCAATCCAAGAGGAGGAATGTTGCGACCTCTTCTCCTTGGCTACGACGCACGTCTTCAGCCATCTTTACATTCGTGATTCCAGCTTCGACCTCGACACGATGACCGGCCCGGTCGCTTTTGAGTACCATGCTATCGTGGCAGCGGCTATGAAAGGCCTTGTGGACGCGCTTCTCAGGAAGTTCACCTACAACCCTAGCACAGAACCTGCGGCCACGGAGGCAAGCTGTAGCGATGGCGGCGATGGTGGCCCCAGCTACATTGAAGATGAGCCTGTTGCGGCTGACACATTTGATGGCGACAGTGGCCTATCTTCCTAGACCTCCTACCCGCAACACTGACCGTGCCTCGTGGAGGCGTAGGACTTCATTTGAATTTGTGATACATTTGGTGCCTATAATAACTGTTTGAACTCTGTGATTTCCCTTTCATGCTTGGTTTCCTTCTTGCTTGCCTTTGGGCTCTGCATCAGCAGGGCCTGGCCCCGCGCAACACTGACCGCGCATAATAACTGTTTGAACTCTGTGATGTCGCATGAGAAGGCCAAACATGAAGGAACGAGAGTAGGTGATGTGTACAGGGCTGGCCCGCCAGACAGAGCTTGGTCGCTTGGGTTTAGCAGCGCCTTTGGGAAGGACCCGAGCATAGATGCCGTGCCAAGTCTTCTCATGTGACATCCCGAGGAAGAACATTCGGCGTATGGCTCCCGCGACGGCGAAGCGCGGGACTATGGTTTGAACGAACTGGGTCGTGCACCCTTACTCACCCAATCGTGATTAGCTCATGCGAGGACAAGGCACCAATGACCACGGGAGGTGACGTGCACGGGAGCTGGCCTGCGAGACAGAGCTCGAACGCTTGGATTTAATAATGTGACTGGGTCGAACCAAAGCACAGACGCTAAAGAGGTTTTATCGAAAGCAGATCCAATTATTATACACGTGCAAAATGATACAACTACAAGGGCGCGCCCTGAGAGCTTGAGGATAATGCAGCCAACGGGTGCCCTCAATTGAACAGACCAAAAAGTCACCAAGAAGTGGTGTTGCAGAAGCATCTAGGTAGCTGAAGAAGCGTGTCGTGGAGGTTGCTCTTCACGAGTCAGGTAGCTCCTTAGGCCTTAGGCTCTCACGAGGCCCGGGAAGCTCGCGAGGGTCCGGGGCCTCCTGACACACGATTGCCAAGCGTAGGGCCTCCTGAGATGCCATCACACGCTGCATGAACTGCTGGTAAGTGCCCCAGCATTCAGCAGGCCGAATGGCATGCAGACATAACTGCAGGAGTAGCCCCTGCTATGGCCGAAATGCGACAGCCTGAAGAGGCCCAGTGACACGGTCCTGTTGAGGCACGCGATGTTGAAGCACACCACTCACGTCGGGAGCGGCAACTGCGTTGGTGTGCTGCGCGGGCTGGCACTCGCTGCGCATGGCTTGCCCCTCGTGAAGCTCCTCGGTCGCTTGGTGATGAATTCTCGTGCTCCAGGCACCTTGCACTGTGCTCCTTGCTCGTGGGGCACGCATCGAGGCACGCCTCCAAGTGGTGCCCAAACACCTCCCATGACACACTTGTCTAGTCAAAGCCTCTCCAGACGGGAGCCCCCGAGCAGGCCTTGGTGGCGGCATCCGGCATGCCTTCCTATGCAATAGGAAGAGGGGCCCCAGTACTGGGCACGGAGCATGAGGCATTTCCAACTGGTTTCTTGGTCTCCTGACAGCCCTTGGGGGGAGCTCCTTCTTCATGGGGGTGGCCTCATGAGGCAAGACGCCACCTTCATCATCAGAGTTGTCAGCCCCTTCGACATGGTTGGCACGCTCAAGAGAGCATACATCGTCATTCTCATCGTAGGCGATCGACATGATGCCACAATATCCTGGCATCTTGAGGACGTTGCACCATGATGGACAACCGCCATGAACTTGGCCAGGGCGAGGTACCCCAAGATGGCATTGTACGGGAGGCCAATGTGGGCAATGTCAAAGTTGATGAACTCGGTGCGGTAGTTCTCGTGCTTGCCGAAGGTGATGGGGAGGCGCACTTGCCCTAGGGGGGTGGTGGAGCCATCCGTCACCTCGGAGAATGGCCTGGTGGGCATGAGCTGATCAGAACGCACCTGAAGCCTCTCGAAGGCCTCAATAGGCATTGAGGCTAGCGCCTCCATCGATGAGGTTCTTGCTGAGGGAGACGTTGCAGATGGTGGGCGTGCGGAGCATGGGCAGCACCGGTGGTGGCCGAAAACTTGAGGTGGTCTTTCGAGTTCAAGGTGATGTCATACTGCGACCACTGGGGGGCGCACGGCCTCAAGCTTTAGGACGGCCGCGTTCACCTCACGAGAGAACTGCTTGAAGATGCGGTTTGAGGAGGGTGCCTGGACACCACCGAGGATGCTAGTGATCGCGTGAGGCCCTTGGAACACTGCAGCCCCATCGACCTGATGGTTGTCTTCATTCCTCCTTGGTGGCTGTGAGAGCGGAGGGAGGCCTACGTTGCCCTGAGAGCCAGCCTCATGAGGCTGACGCCAATAGCTTTCACGAAGCTAGTCGCACCAGCCACCCTCGTGAGGCTGGTCGCGCGAGCCCTGACGGGGGTTTCGGTTGTCCCAGCGACCTCTGCCGCGACCACCTTCGTGAACGAAGCCACGGTCACCCCGCTCGAAGCGGCGGCCCAGGCATTCGTCCTGGAACGCCCTAAGCTCCTGGCAATCGTTGGTGTTGTGGGTGTGAAGGTTGTCAAAGCTGTCGAACGGGCGACTATCCTCGCATGGCTCATCACAGTCGCGGCCACGCTTCACCCCAGGCTCTGCCACCAGCACGGTAGGGCCCTTGCACTTCACCTCCTTGGCCTTAGCCTTCTCGTCTTCTGGATTGGCGTCTGGGCTATTGAGGATGGGAGAGGCGGCCTTCTTCTGCTCTGCACACTTGTCCGCCAGGTAGAACATCTCCAGCACTAAGCACAAGTTTTCATGTATGGCAAGCTCCTTGCTCGTCTTGACGGTGGTGACGCTTCGTTAGAGGCCTTATGTATCTTAAGGCGAATGTTGGCTAAGCACTGAATGAACTTGCGGAGGGTCTCTCCTGGCTGCCACAAGGGGGAAAACAACGGTGCTTGTTCCCGCGGGTGCAAGGATTGTTTACTTTACGCAAAGTTCTTTTAATGGAGTTGTCTGTTGCATTGAGTTTACACTATGGGTGGGACTCGCAACTTAATACCAGCGAGATGTTTTGGATAGATATCTCAAGGTGGATGATTAGTAGTAGATATTGATGGATTTCGGTCTACTTACTTTGGCGTACCGCCCATGCTTTGAACCTCAACCTTTCTTGCAATGTAGTCAGCATTAGTTTGCGTTCGTGGTCCTGTCAATTGCCAAGCTGTAACTATTTTACCTCACATAGCTGTTTTATCGTCTTTTGGTAGAGAGACATCACTAGTGAACATCATGAGACTCCGGTCCATATTACCATCATTGATCACATCCACTATTTACTTTTCGCTATTTACTTACTATTGCAAAACATTATCTATCACTACTATCATTGCTTTTAATCCTTTGTGAACTACAAGGCCGGAGGGATTGACAACCTCTCTGTACTCGTTGGGAGCAAAGTTATTTGTATCTGTGTGCAGGTCCACGTTGATTGCTACTAATCTGGCGCCGTAGCAATTGACACCTAGTTGTTGAACCTAGGAGTCTCTGGGGATTCGATCCTTGGCATCTTTGCTAAGGGAAAACACTTCTACTTACTGCATCTTACACCTTCCACTTGGGGTAACCAACGAGGGGTTCGAGGCCCATCAAGGAGTATTTTCTGGCGCCGTTGCCGGGGACTCCACTCTTCAGGATAGGGGAGTTGCATGCTATCTTTTACCTTTGCTTTTTAGTCTTCTTAGTTTACCTTTTAGTTTTTGCTTTAGTACCTTTTTACCCAAAATCACAAAAATACTTATCTTGTTCTTTAGTTATTATTATGTCGGGTCCTTTTGTCTTTGACGAGGCAGAAGTTCTCACCTTTAAACAAAGAGGTGGGGAAAGTTTGAAAGATGCTTGGTATAGAATTAATGATTCACAAAAAAGAGCCACCAAGAAGCAACCTACTACTATCTTGCTTAGAAATTTTTATGTTGGAATTACTTCTTGGAATAGGTTTATTCTAGATACTGCTATCAATGGGAATTTCCTGGAGGCCACAGTTTGGGAGTCTCTTAGTATTATTGAAAATCTTGTTGGGAATCCCTCTGTTGTTAGCATTCGAGAGGACATCACCCTAGCTCACATTATGAAAAAACTTGAAAAAATAGAGCTAGAGATGCCAAGCATTAATAAGATGAATGAGTTGGATCGTAAGATCCAAGGGAATTTCAATAGACTTGATAGCTCCATGCATAAAATTTTCAAAATTTTGGAGACCGTCAAATTCCATGACTCTGACTCTTCTAGGATAAACAAGATTGAGGAAATATTTGATACCTTAGGAACTACTTTCTCCTCGATCGAAACTAAAAAGGTAGAAACTCCGGCAAAGCGGGAGCCTAGGTTCGTTCACGTTCGAAAGGCCCCCCGTTCTAAAAGTAATCCACCCATTGCCAAAGGGGTTGAAACCGTAAAGACTTTGGAAGAAACACCTATCTTTAATGAATTTATAAATAAATCTTCCCTTGACTTTTATCCTTTTGGTCTTCTACCTAGAAGTATCTCTATGAGGCCTTTATTTGAGAGTCCTCTTAAGACTAGTTGTATTATTGAAGAGCTTTTTGACGATGATGGCTCAATTGATACAACTTGATCTATGCATTATGCCTAGCTTAAAGGCATAAAAGAAAGCGCTTTTGGGAGGCAGCCCACATGAATAAAGTTTTTGATTTTGTTGTGTCTTGATGTTGTTTCTTGCTGTAGCATCATCATTGTATCTTTGCTTTTCATATTTGTGCCAAGTATAGCCTCTGATTGCTAGAAAGTTCAAAAGTTGTGAGGTGCTGTCCAGGAAACAGATTCTGTCCTTGGATAGAAAAATTCGTATAAAATCACCAGATCATCTTTTTGGTCTGAATTGTTTCGACAGCGTTCTCTATATAATTGTCTTTCGTGCGTCTGTTCTGAGTTTTTTGATTTGAGTTGCAGAAGTATCCCGAACAGATCAATTACTACCTGCTGTTCTGTTTTTCACAGATTCTGTCCTGTTTTGCCTTTCCTTCACTTTGCAAATCAAGAGCTTGCTTTTTCTTTGCAAAAACCTTTTGGCAATCTTGAGAAACAGTAGAACTTCAAGAATATCTTTATTTCCAGCAAGGTATAATTATTTTATTAAAGGTACTAACCACGCTAATCAGATTATGATGAGTTATGTATGAAGGGAGTTTTCAAGTGTGCGAGGGAAGATGATAAAAAGATTCAGGAGTGTCAAGCGCTCAAGCTTGGGGATGCCCCCGTGCACCCCCAAGAAATATTCAAGGAGACTCAAGCGTCTAAGCTTGGGGATGCCCCCGTGCATCCCCTTCTCCATCAACATTATCAGTTCGTCTTTCGTTTCGCTATATTTCTATCACTTCATGTGTTATGTGCTATGCTTGGAGCGTCTTGCTTTTAGTTTCCTTTTTAATTTTTCATAACGAGTCGGAACTCAGCATTCCTTTATGTGGGAGAGAAACACGCTCCACTTCTACCTAGAACATAACATAGAATTTTTATGCCTATCTATGATGTGTGTGTTCTTTGTTTTTTAGTAGCTACTATCATGCTCTGCTCTTAGTATTCATGCTTATCTGTTCAAAGAGCTTTTGTTTAGTTGGTTGCTTGAACTCTCTTTAATTATCAAGTTCACCTTATTAAGAGAGTTTGCTTCCGTTGCATTGGTTAATGTGTCTATGATAAAGATGCTACTTGCATGATTGTGCTTAGTAGTTCAGGTTTTCCTATGGTTAATCTCAAATAGCTGGGGGGTACCCAATGTGTTATTGGAGTACCAACTTGATTTGTTTGCCTATGATGTGGTATGGTTTAGTAATATCTTCCTTCGAGAATTTATTTTGATTGACTTGGCGTATGCTCACGCATATTCAAAGACTGTAAAGAAAGTCTGTCAAGCCTTGATGATCTTTTATTTCTAAGTAGCGATATAACTACCATGCCTGATTCAATATTGCTTTGTCGCTCTGCATGATTATGACCATCATTGCTCTCTTAGTTGGTCGCTCCCAGTCTTTTTGCTAACCTCCACCTGTACTAAGCAAACTAACCATGCAATACATAGCTCATGGGAAAGTAGCCTAAAAACTATTGTGGTAAAGAATATGTTGCTTATGTATCTTATTTCTTATGAGTTGCTTGCTGAGCGGTAACCATGTTTCTGGGGACGCCATCAACTGTCACACTTTTGTTGAATATCATGTGAGTTGCTATGCATGTTTGTCTTGTCCGAAGTGAGGGTTATTTGCCGTGGGTTGAATTAATATGCATATTGTTAGAGAAGAACATTGGGCCGCCAACCAAAGCCATGCATCATGGTGGAAGTTTTAGCTTAGACCTTAATCCTCAATCTCTTATGAGAATAAGCTTATGCATTGAAGAGGAGTCCATCATCTATTTTCTATGTTGTCCCGGTATGGATGTCCTCAAGTTGAGATCTATCAAAAACGAGAAATCAAATGCGATTTATCTCCTTGGACCTTTGTACAGGTGTCATAGAGGTACCCCTTTGTGACACTTGGTTAAAACATATGCAATGCAATGATAACCCATGGAAATCCGAGCTAATTAGGACAAGGTGCGAGCACTATTAGTATTCGATGCATGAGGCTTGCAACTTATAGGATGTTTTATGCATGACACATATGAAGTACTACTACCGTTGACACAATTGCTTCCATGTTTTCAAAATAAAAAGCTCTAGCACTTAACCTTTCTTTTACTTTTATGTTGAAGCACCAACTACTGAGAGCATGATTGTCATTCTGAGTGTAATGTGCATTGTCCCAAAGTAGCATTGTCTTTTGCATGATTGTGATATCGTTTATTCTGAAATGATTGTATCTAGTCATCACTTAAACCTTGAAGGTGCCCCTGCATTTATGTTTTGCATCACTAAAGGGGGCAAGCTAGATATCACTTTATCATATTTGCACATCATGTTCATTGCAAATCTTTTTGATGTTTCAGTTTCATATTGTAAAACTTTCAGTCATTTGTGATTTTCTCATGAGCCAACTTAATTACTTTAGAATCATTGTCTCAGTAAGCTTTTGTCATATGACTATGAAAAAGTCCTATATGGTTAATAGCATGTCACCACAGAAATTATTCTTGTTATCATTTACCTACTCGAGGACGAGCAGGAATTAAGCTTGGGGATGTCGATACGTCCAAAACGTATCTATAATTTCTGCTTGCTCCATGCCACTTTTGGGTGATATTGCTATGATATTCATACACTTCCATACACTTTTGATCATATTTGGACTAACTTACTAATCCAGTGCACCCCAGTGCTAGTTTCTGTTTTCGGCTGTTTTTGTATTTCAGGTTTTCACGTTTCGAGAACTGCCCAGAAAAATTATATAAAAAATCAGCGTTCCAGAAACAACACTGCGTCCGAAGGGCAGCCCTGGGGGGGGGGGGCACCAGGGCTCCATGCGCCCTGGCGCCCCCCCCCTGGGCCGCGCCGGGGGGGCGCCTGGGCCCCCCGAAGCTCCCCCGATGCCCTACTTTGGCATATATTTAAAGGGTCCTCCGAAACCCTCAGAATAGGAACTCTTTTCGCGATCCCATCTCTGTTCCGCCGCCGCCGCCGCTTCCAAGATCGGGAGCACCAGGAGAACTCTTCCCGACACCCTGCCGGAGGGGAGGATCACCACCGGAAGCTTCTCCACCACCATGGACGCCTCCCGGATGACTCGTGAGTAGTCTCCCTTGGACCATGAGTCCATGACCAGTAGCTATGTGATGTTCTCCTCCCGTTCTTGTGCTTCACTAATTAGTCCTTGTGAGCTGCCCTACATGATCGAGGCACCTATGTAATCCTTATGCTGTTGCTATGTTGGGTTTGCTGGGTTACGATGGATTATGAGATTATGTTCAGATTGATCTTCAGTAATATATTTGATTCACCTCTATTATATTTTTGCTCATAAGTAATTCTTGCATGTTCTCCGTTGTTATTTATTGCTTTGGCCGAGTAATAGGTAGTGACTCCAAGAGGGAACATTATGCTCGATTGTGGGTTCATGCCCCTCGATGACTAGCTTGAGTGACAGAAACATGAGTCTAGGGGATGTGCTGTTGCCACAAGGGGGAAAACAACGGTGCTTGTGCCGGCGGGTGCAAGGATTGTTTACTTTACGCAAAGTTCTTTTAATGCAGTTGTCTGTTGCATTGAGTTTACACTATGGGTGGGACTCGCAACTTAATACCAGCGAGATGTTCTGGATAGATATCTCAAGGTGGATGATTAGTAGTAGATATTGATGGATTTCGGTCTACTTACTTTGGCGTACCGCCCATGCTTTCAACCTCAACCTTTCTTGCAATGTAGTCAGCATTGGTTTGCGTTCGTGATCCCGTCAATTGCCCAGCTGTAATTTGTTTACCTCACATAGCTGTTTTATCGTCTTTTGGGAGAGAGACATCACTAGTGAACATCATGAGACTCCGGTCCATATTACCATCATTGATCACATCCACTATTTACTTTTCGCTATTTACTTACTATTGCAAAACTTTATCTATCACTACTATCATTGCTTTTAATCCTTTGTGAACTACAAGGCCGGAGGGATTGACAACCTCTCTGTACTCATTGGGAGCAAAGTTATTTGTATCTCTGTGCAGGTCCACGTTGATTGCTACTAATCTAGCGCCGTAGGAATTGACACCTACTTGTTGAACCTAGGAGTCTCTGGGGATTCGATCCTTGGCATCTTTGCTAAGGGAAAACACTTCTACTTAATGCATCTTACACCTTCCACTTGGGGTAACCAACGAGGGGTTCGAGGCCCATCAGGGTTCCCAAGGAGTGGGGCAAAGGTTTCCCCTTTGGTGCAACAAGACCGAAGACCGCAAGGACGACAAGGAGGATGTCACCATCGAGCCACCACCGAGTCACCGGCTGATCCTTTTGCAGGCGAAGACCGCTTTCGTCTGGATAGGAACGTCCTTGTGTTCCCGCTCAAAAATTGCCGTTGTGGGATCCCTTCCCGCCTAAACATTTCGGGGGCAGAGGATCCTGGCCGCCTATATAAGTAGCTAGAACACCCACTAGTGAGGGGGGAGGTCAAGACAAGTCGAACCAAGTCTAGCCAAGTAGAGCAGATCCATATACTCTGCCACCACGCAAGGAGCAAGAACACCTGCCTCCTAACCCTCCTGAGCTCACCTCCCAAGCTCAGGAACCACTATACTAGCTCATATTCCAGCCCTCCCAAGGCTAGTCCACCAAAGAAGGAAGTAGGGTCTTACCCCACACGGTGGCTCGAAACTGGGTAAACTCTTGTGTGTTCTCTCTGTTGTTTGCTTGAATCCCTCCTCCGATACAAGAGCGAGATGCTAGGTAGACGTGAGTGGGAGAGATCTCCGTTCACGCCCCTGTGTTCGAACTTCTTGTGTTTTGCGGAGCCCTAAATCTGACATTTGGCGCGCCAGGTAGGGGGCGTGTCGAAATCTCGCCTCTCCGATGACCTCGTCGTGTTCTCGTCATCGACTCCGCTCCACAGCCATGGTGGACACACGCCGAGCTCGCGCCGCCCGCCGCGCCGCGAACGTCGCTCAGACGGCGCCCGGGGGCATCGTTGCACCGCTCCGCCACAACTCGCCGGTCGCCAATGCCGCCACCGACCCGGCCGTCCACGAGCAGCAGGACTCGTCGCTGCCACCGTCCGTCCGGCGAGATGGCCGCACGACAATGCCTTCACCCTAGCTAGCCGCGGCGTCGTCCTCGCTAGTCCGCCGCGGGCCGGTCTACTAGTAGCTTGCGCTGCTAATGGCGCGGGAGCTCTTGCGCTACAGCCTGGCAGATGACCTCTATGAAGAGTGGCTCCACCGCATCACCGAGCTCGTCAACACCGCTGGAGAAGCACCTGCACCAACGCACTTCTCACGTCCTCCGTCGCCCCCGGCGGGGAACGAAGGCCGCGGGATCCCGGCCTCGCCTCCGCTCCACCACGCCGGCTAGGAGGTCCGGTGCGTGGCCCCCCCGACGTGAGCAACCCCGCAGAGCCCATGCGCGTGACGAGGAGAGCTGCCAGGTGATTCAGCATCCCCATGCAGAGGCTCGTGGGCCCCCCCTGGCCCACCGTGCCAATACCACGCGCCACAAGAGGTGGTGGTGCCAGCGCCCCAAGAACCAGCACCGCAGGCGCAGGGGGCGCCTACGGTCATGAGCGTGACCTAGTGTCGCGCCCTAGCTTGTAAGCTACGGCGCCTCGTCTGGCCCGGAAAGTTCAAGCCGGACCTTCCTCCGTGCTACGACAGCACCACCGACCAACGGAGTTCCTCCAACTCTACGAGCTGGGCATCGAGGTGTCCAACGGCACCGAGCAGGTCATGGCGAACTGGTTCCCCATAGCTCTCAAAGATGGCGCATGCTCCTGGCTCCTGAACCTCACCGCGGGATCCATCTCCTTCTGGGAAGAGCTTCGCGAGCGTTTCATCGCCAACTTCCAAGGCACCCGCGACCGAGCCCCGGCAGCTGCTGATCTGCGCCGCGTGAGGCAGCAGCCGGGAGAGACCCTGCAAAAGTACATCTAACGCTTCAACACCATGCGCCTCCGAATCCCTAGGGTCTCGGACGAGGCCATCATCTCGGCGTTCTCCGACGGCGTCCACGACGTCATGATGAGGGAGGAGCTCGCCATTCACGAGGACTTGTGCACAACCCTCGAGATGTTCAAGCTCGCGGCAAAGTGCGCCATGGCGGAGGAAGGACGCCTCTCCCTCCAGGAGCTGCCTGAGGCAGAGGCGGACGACAAGATGACCAAGGACAAAGAATCAAAGCGCAAGGCACCCTCCGTGCTCGCTGCGGAGCCAGAAGTGAAGCGTGGTTGCGGCTACGATGACCTCCCCAGAGACAACCGACCATACTGTGTCTTGCACAACGTCCACAGCGACAACACTAACAACTACCAGGAGGACCAGGCGATGTGCGGCGGGCGCGTCGGGCAGCGCCCTGAGCGCGACAACCGCAGCTAAGGCCGTGGAGGAGGCCAAGGAGGAGGACGTTCGGACGGCAGGAACTCGCGCCAAGGGTGGCGTGAACAACCTCGTGAGGACCACTGGCAGGAGCAGCCTCGTGACGCCCCCTGGCGCGACCAGCCTCGTGAGGGTCGCCCTTAGGGCAATGGAGGTCTCCCTCCACTTCCACCACCGCCAAGAAGGAACGACGCTAACCGCCAGGGAGACGGGGCAGGGGGCTTCCAGGAGCCGCGTGCAGTTGCATGCATCTTGGGAGGAGCCCATGCCCCAGCTTCCCATCGCATCTTCAAGCAGTTTGCCCGTGAGGTGAACGCGGCGCTTCCCAGGCCTGACGCCGCGCGCAACCTCGGGTTGACCAAGCAAGTCATCGCCTTCATCCCCAAGGACCAGCTCAAGTGCACTGCGGCCCTAGGCGCCCTCCCGATACACTTAACCCGACCATCAACAACGTCCTCGTGACCAAGACCCTCATCGACGGCGGAGTAGGACTCAACGTCCTCTCCGTCCAGACCTTCGAGACGCTCCAGGTTCCCTATGATCAACTCCACCCGACCAAGCCATTCTACGGAGTCAAGGATGGCTCCACACTTCCGATTGGGCAGGTCCGCCTCCCCTTCACCTTCGGTGATCGCGACAACTACCACACCGAGCTCATCGACTTCGACGTCACCAACATCCAGCTCCCGTACAACGCCATCCTTGGGTATCCTCCCCTCGCCAAGTTCATGGCGGCGACCCATCATGGCTACAACATCCTGAAGATGCCTGGGAGCGGCGGAGTAATCACGATCGCCCCCAACGAGAAGGAAGCGGTGCGTTCCCTGGAGTGCACCTACCAGACCGCAGTGGTCGAATGCTCCGATGAGGATGGAGCCGTCCTCGCCCTGCAGACCGCCCCCAAGAAGAAGAAGAACCTATCCGTCAGCGGACCTCAAGATGCAGGGGCTCCTGACGGCCTGGCCTCAGTACTTGCGTCTGCTGATGAGGTGACCTTCACCGTCCCATAGGGGGGCGCGCCCAATGCCCCTCTCGTCCACGGCTCAGGGGCTCTCCTCTGGAGTGTCTCCGGACTGACCGGTGTCTCGAGGGAGGTGTTCGGGCACCACCTGCAAGCGTGTCTTGACGGACGTTTTTGTGAGCCCAGCATGAATCGTTTAGCGCTGGGGGCTCAGGACTTCATCAACCAAGTTACCGAGGAACTTCAGTACGCAAGACTCATCCGCGGTGGGCGTAACCGCACAACCCCAAGTTCACCTGCTCGCAGCCCGAGCGACCGCTTCCGCGTCTGCGTCGACATCACTGATCTCAACCGAGCCGCCCCTCAGGAGCCCTTCTGGCCGACAGCGTTCGGCCGGAGCAGGGCCCTCCCCTGCAGCTACGTCCGCACATTCTTCGGCTTCCGCAACGCAGCTGCCACATTCCAGCATCTCACGCAGCAGGCCTTGGGAGCTCGGGAGGCTCAGTGGTAGGCGGTCCAGATGGAGCAAGGACCGGACCCGCGCTACCACCAAGAGCCCTCAGAGCCCCTGGGCCTCAGGAGCCCGACGATCCTCAGGAGCGACCCGCATGGCTCGAGTCTTCAGCTAACCCAACTCTTCTTCGACAAGTATCAGGTGACGCTTCAGGTCTCCAATCGAGGGCGCCTCTCGGGTTGCATCATCGTCGGACTACTAGGGGCTGTTTCCCCGCAGTTGTCTCCCTTTTGCATGATCAGGGCTAGATGTTTCTTTCCATTCGCATTATCTACATGCTCGACGTCCTCACCGCCACTAAGGTCATGAGCCCTAATGAGCCCACTTGCGACCGCCCCATGATTAAGGACTGGCACGGCGTCTGTGCTTAGGTCCATCCCTGTAGCGTCGCTAAACCCAAGGGCTGAGCTCTGTCTCACGAGCCATTCCCGTGACGTCACCTCCCATGGTCCTTGGTTCGTTGTTCTCACATGGGCTAATCATGGATGGGTAAGTAGGGCCCCGTGGCAGGTTCCTCGCTCACGTGGGAACCGCGCGCCGGTTGTTTTTCTTTTGGATCATTGCACGACAAGACTGGGCACGACGTCTGTGCTCGGGTCCGTCCCTGCAGCGTCAACAAATCAAGTGGCTGATCTCTGTCTCGCGAGCCATTCCCGTGACATCACCTCCTGGGGTCGCTGGTGCTGCGGCCTTCTCATGCAATACCCTCTAGAGATGCACTCGGTGCAGGTCAACACAATGCATCTCTTTTCACATTTTGCAAAAGAAGACTCAGGTGCAACCCGCCTCAGGGTAGGGTCTCGCGAGTGATGCATAAGCTCATGAGAACTTCCTCAGAGTCATTCAGCTCATCCTGAGGAAGGCCCATATACAACTTCGTTGTCCTACCGTGCAAGCCACGTGTCGGGACGGGTCTGTACATGCCCCGGAGTCTCTCTCGGTGGGAGGCTCCCTCCCACCATTCAGTGGAAGTACCAAGCTCCGTGCTGGCAGATCCAATCGAGGAGCGGTTATGGCCAAGAACCGGTGGAAGCACCTAGCTCTGCGCTGGCCGCTACGACTAAGGAACGATTATGCCCACAATACGGGCAAGTGTCGTAGCTCTATGCTCCGTGCTAGTTATAAACAACTGAGGGTTGCCCCCCGTGGTCGCACCAACCTTAGGGAGCTTTTCAGCTCACGACGCTCATAGCTTCTCCTTGGATGGGTGTCGTGAGGGTGGCAAGGCACGGGGGCTATGCTCAGGTCACGCCTGGCAGACGCCACCCTACCAGGTGCCCACACACCGGGCCTTCTCGCGCCCCCATCCCAGGCGAAGGCTCGTGGGCAAGGTATGGTGCTCGTTCTCCTTCATGAGAGTCGTTTGTATGTCAAAGGGGACCACTAGGTATCACGACCCAGGGGAAGAACTGGCCACATAGCCCCTCATCCCTTGAGTCTAGTTATGACGATAACCCCGGTCATCCGGAGGGCTCAATGGTGATCGAGGTATGCGCGGGGTTGGGCCCTGCCGACGCAGAACGAAAACGGGATTGCTTGAACATCAAAGGGGACCCTTGGGCATCGCGACCCAAGGGCCTCACTAGCCACGTAGCTCCTCATCCCTTGAGTCTAGTTACTACAGTAACCGCGGTCATCCGGAGGGCTCAATGGCGATCGAGGTATGCGCGGGGTTGGGCCCTACCGACGCAGAGCACCCAAGCTAGCATGAAAGGAAGCAAGCATGGAAATCATATAGCTATTACAATAATACCAAGTTTTTCAAACTCAAGCAATGTTCTTACGCCTCCCCGAGGCACTCACACTTCTCTCTCTGAACAGGAACGGATCAGGCATTGCCAAGCGCATCATCACCGGTCTCCACCTCCTCGGCTGCGGTAGCTATGGCCTGAAGGAACGACTCCACCAACGCCATGACCTTCGCCCCCAAGGCCTCGACAGCCGTGCCCTTTAGGACTTCGGTCACGGGCTCGGACAACGAGCCCAGCTCAAGGATAGGGTCGCGAAGACTTAGGTGGCTGCACACCTGCGTCAGGACCAAGGTAAGGAGCGTGCGGCTCTCGACGTCGAGTAACTGGCCAATTGTGGCCGCAACATCGCGCATGGACTTCACAAGTGCGGAAAGGGGCTTGGCGGGGCCTCCCTTTGGGGCGGCCAGCAGTTCCTTGAACCCCTCCCCGTAGGCGGCCTGAAGCGTCTTGCGAGCCTCAAGGTCAAAGGCGGCAAGGGCCTCGGGACTCACCGCTGCCAAGGCCGCAAGGGCTTCCTCCTTGCCGCGAGCGTATTGGGTCGCCTTGGCCTGCTCAACCTCAACCTTCAGCTTCTCTAGGGCTGCACGGTCAGCAAGCTGCTCCTGTTGCAGCCGGGACGTCTTAGTCTTCTGCGCCTCGAGCTCCTTCTCCAACCTCCTGAGCTCCAGGGCATGCCCAATGCCTTCCTCGTGGAGGGCCTCCAGCTCGCTCTTCGCCTTGAGGAAGCGCTTCTCGTAGGACGCGGCGTCGGCTCGCGCGGTGTCGCGAGCCCACGTGGCCGCCCCAGCCTCCTCTCAACCCTAGGCAGCGACCGCCGAGGCCTAGTCCCAGGAGATCCGCGCAGACTCGTCTGCCAGGAGCCACCCGCAGATCAGCGCTAGGCGCCCTTCCATCAGGTGGCCATCACCATCTTGCAGTTCCACGCGAAGACGACCCAGCGCGGCGGAGGCAGCCTCCAAGGTCTCAGGACCAGGCTACGCCGGCTAACGCACGGGCACCGACAAAACCGACTGCTCGACCAGGGGCTCGGGGGCTCTGGCCCCCCTCGCTAGATAAGCCGAAGGAGAGGCCACCGCAACCTCATTGAGGCGGGGACGCCCTCGAGCGACACCACCGCCGCATGCTCGGCACCCTGGTCGACCGAGGCGCCCAGCACCGCGGCATACTTCCTTGAGGTCGCATTAGCAGCAGGAGGGGCAGGGCATCGCGTCGTGACCTCCCCCTTTGCATTATTCATCACACCTCCCAGGCTGCTGCGTCAGGGAAAGCACATCAGGGACACAACAACTGAGGATAGGCGAGAAATTGCACACTTACTCGTCGGAGGCGAGGCGTGCCCTTCTCTTCACCAGCAGGTCAGTAACAGCCGCTGGCGCCATGGGCATGCCGATAGCCCAGATCTGGGCGAGGCGTGAGGCAACAGTCCTGGGCACGGCCTCGGTCACCGGACTCGCTGGCATGGTACTCCTCGGCGGATTCGCCACATTGCTTCCCCTGGAAGCAGCGTGTCCGGATCGACGCGGAGTGGTCGCCTGGGCCCGTCCGGCGGCACCGGCACCTGGCGTCATTGCTCCAGCGAACGCCTCAGAGGAGTCCCCCTCGTCGTCCAGGGTCTCCTCCGAGCCCCCCTCATCGCTCTCGTCATCAGCACCAGAAGACACATCAAACATGGGCGGAGCACCCACGAGCGCACCAAAACCCGACACGGCCTTCAACAACTCGGCCTTGTCTGTGCGGCTCTACAGTGGCAGGTGGGCCCCGGGGAGCTCCTTCGGAATCATCCCCAGGAGAGTTCCCGAGGTGAAGTCCAGATCGTCCTCGGCCAGCAACCCTGAGTGCAGCCAGAGCCTGTCGTCGTCACCCATCAGCTCCCACATGGGGCGCGAGTGAGCCTGCAGCGGAGCCATACGCTGCCTCAAGAACTCCTTCATGATCTGGCCCCCTTCGATCCTTGAGCTCAGGTCGGCCTCAATCCTTTCCAAAACAGGCCCGACAAGGGGGTCGATGAGCTTCACGTAGCTCCAGCCGGCACGCTTCGCCGAGCGGGCAGTAGGCAGCGCCAGCAGAGGGTGGACGCGCTGGGCATCCAGACAGACACACCTCTTCTTGTGGGACTATATCTTCTTCCCGGCCATCATCAGCTGACAACGCTGGCGCTAGAAGATGAAGGAGACACAGCCCGAGCACGGGCCATCATCGTACCGGCGCATGGAGAAGAAATGGCGGAAGAGGGCGATGGTCGGCCTCACCCCCACGAGTGCCTCACAATGAAAGGCGAAGAGCGACAGGACGAAGATGGAGCGAGGCTGGATGTGGAGAGCGAGCACATGGTAATGTTCCAGTATGGCGTAGAAGAACTCGGAGAAAGGTGGCACGAGTCCCACGGAGATGCTGTGGAGGAAGAAGGGGTAGCATGACTTCGACAGGGTCCGCGTCATGGTGGATCCGGCACAGATCCGCGTCAGACCGTGCTCGTTGTGGGCGATCGACAAGAAAGGCTGGACCTCTGAGTAGTCCTCCTCCTTGGTGATGGAGGACTCCTCGAGCGCCTCATCAAGGGAAGAAGCAGATCCAGATGCCGACGTGACACTCTTGTTCCTCTTCACCATGGTTGAGGGAGCCGAAGGACGCAGGCGATTCAGGAAGGCAGGAGGCGTAAGGGGAGAAACCCGAGGAGGGAGGAAGGAGAGCGATAACTCCCCCAGCGGAGACGGTCCCTTTTTGTCAAGACGCACGGTTGCCGAGAAGGCACGGGGAGCGGGGCCGCCCGCATCCCATCCAACCGTCGCGCGCCAGCCTGGCCTGCAACATTTTGGGGCCCGCAGCACTTCGTCCTTGACTAAGGCTTCGCCCCAAAGCCAACTCCACGCGTGCCTTGGGACCGGGGGCTACTGTCGGCGTCCTGGGAACCAGAGTACCCAGACTTGCCTGCCTGCGGGTTGCGACACGCTCCTACAAACGTCCTGGTACGGCCCAGCTGATCGACCAGCTGTCCAAGACCCTCGCGAGGGGGCTAAGCATCATGAGGAGAACGACGTCAAGACCTCCTCGGGAGCGGCCTCGGCAAGGTTCTCCGGAGGGGCGGATAATCCGAGGCCAAGCCTACCTCAGGAGGAGGCAGTGATGTCAGTAGTGACGCACCACGCCAGCGGGTGCCAGCGTTTGCCGGTGGCACAGTTGCCATTTCGGTGCAAAGGGGCCAGCGCAGCCGCGGGTTCCCAAGGAGTGTGGCAAAGGTTTCCCCTTTGGTGCAACAAGACCGAAGACTGCAAGGACGACAAGGAGGATGTCACCATCGAGCCCACCATCGTGTCACCGCCTGATCCTTTTGCAGGCGATGACCGCTTTTCTCAGGATAGGAACGTCCTTGTGTTCCCGCTCAAAAATGGTCGTTGTGGGATCCCTTCCCGCCTAAACATTGGGAAGAGGATCCTGGCCGCCTATATAAGTAGCTAGAACCCCCACTTGTGAGGGGGCAGGTCAAGACATGCCGAACCAAGTCTATCCAAGTAGAGGAGATCCATATACTCTGCCACCACGCAAGGAGCAAGAACACCTGCCTCCTGACCCTCCTGAGCTCACCTCCCGAGCTCAGGAACCACTGTACTAGCTTATATTCCAGCCCTCCCGAGGCTAATCCACCAAAGCAGGAAGTAGGGTCTTACACCACACGGTGGCCCGAACTTGGGTAAACTATTGTGTGTTCGATGTGTTGTTTGCTAGAATCCCTCCTCCGAGACGAGAGCGAGACGCTAGGTAGACGTGAGTGGGAGAGATCTTCGTTCACGAACCTGTGTTCGAACTTCTCGGGTTTTGCAGAGCCCTAAATCCGACAATCACCCTATGGCATGGTCTCGTCAAGTTTGTGTGTGCGGGGAGAGGAATGAAAACAGAGATTTACCTAGGTTCGAGCCACATTACGTAGTAAAACCCTACTCCTGCTTTGTGGAAGATTGCCATCGCGAGGAGGCTGAGAATGAACTACTACAAGACTGATAACTCCGGAGGGCTCAGGATCTGGTGGATTCGATACCTCTCTATGGTCGAGACTAGCCTATATTTATACTTGTCATGGTCCTCTTCCCTTGGAGAAGGCGGGAAGGGTTGCCACAATGGCCAAACTTGAAGGGGGGCAACACTACATCCTATCCTGACTAAAGGTGATCTTCGCCTGCAAAGCTTCTGACCATGACAAAGTGGTGGGCTCAACGATGACATCTGTCCTGCCGAGCTTGTGGTTTTGGTCTTGTAGCAAAGAAATGGAACCCTCTCGGGGAACCCTCGGGAACACTCTCGGGGAAGAATAAACTGTCCTGGACTGTGCCCGCTGGTGCTCGCCTGGCCTTGGTTGTCATATCTCACGTCATTTTAAGCCTCGTGATGTCAGGCTTGCATAGAGATCTCCGCTGCTCGGGAGGTAGGTGTCACAGCTTGCTTTTTGGCCCTTTCTTTTTCTTCTGATTTTCTGAGATTTTTGATTGAGTTTTCTTTTTCCGTGGCTATGTGGACTGCAAACTAAAGAAGATGACCTCTTCTTTCTTTCAAGAGTGGCATGTCATACTCATATCTTTCTCTGGACCTTGGCATTTGCATCTTGGACCAAACCCTAATATTCTTTTTATAGGGAATATTCCTTTTTCTATTAAAGGAATAACCCTCTCTGCCCTAGGTTGTGAAGCAACATATATTCTATCACTCCTAAAATTCTCAAATAATTCTCATAAATTATTTGCGTCATATCTTCTTCAAATATGGGTAAACTTTTCATTGCCTTGTTCAAAAATAATTCACCAATATTCCTTTTCCTATTCTACCCTAAATGGCACATTATGAAGCAAGTGCTATTGTTCTTTGCCCAATTGACTCCAATCTTCTTGGACATCTTTTCATGTCCATTGCCACATGCACAAATTCAACTTTATTTGCCTAGTAGTTATTTAATGATGATTTTCCAAAGTTTCTGCCCAGAAAGAAACTTTGTGAAGGAGGTACAAGCTAGGCATATCCAAATGGGTTGCAATTTTGCATGGTCCTCAATATCATCATATCTTAGCCTTTCACCAAAGTTGAGCTCATGAAATGCCTCCATGTGAGCTCATCTTCAATTCTTTGATTCTGTCCAAAATTTTAGTTTGTGAAGCAAGTATATTTTATCTTGTATCATTGTTACTGACAATTTTCCAGGACCTTTTCCTACACATTGAACCTAAGTCCACAAATTTTGGACTCAATTAATTTAGCCATTTTCCCTCAGGAATTATTGCTAGTTTCTGGACAGTGAGGATGTTTGTAAAGGAAGTACCATTTTGGCTTGTCCAATTGGAATGAAATTTTTACAACATCTCTATATGTCCAAATTACGAAGCCTTGCCAAATCTCAGCTCAAGTGGTTACTCCAAGTGAGTGATACTTCATCATATTTTTTATGGTCCAATTTATGCAGTTGTGAAGCAACTCTGTTAAATATTTTTCCAACGGCCACCAAAATGCATAGGATTAGAGTCCTTCCTATCCTAAACCTCCCAGACAACTCCATTGGCCCTTACCATTTATATGTTGATCACTGCGTCATGGTTTAGTTTGATGCAGTAAACTTTAGAGTTCACATACGATGTAACCACATCACCTTTAACCTAGCTACCACCGCAGTTAAAACCTACCTTGGATGAACTTACCATTAGACATCATTTTCCAACCGTTAGCTTCTTCTCCTCGCCAGACTGCGCGGTGACCATCGATTTAGCATGCAGTGTGCGCGAGCTGGCCGTTTTTTGCTTCGGGCCCCTCCTATGCTCAGCATCTCAACGAGCACGGGCATGTCTAGCAGCACCTCCTCGCCGTCTTCTTCTCCCCGGACCCTTCCGCCCTTCCGTCAGCCTCTCCGTCAGCGCTCGTCGCCATGCGCCCACGGACGGTCGGTAGTCGACAGCGCATTGGTGGAGTTCGGCCGCTTGTTCCTCCCGTGGCTCGCCTCCCTTGCCTGTGTGCCGCTGTAGCTCGTCCCGCCTCTGTCTGCGCCTTCCCGCGTCCTCCCGTGAGCCCTGCACTTTGCTAGAGCCTTGGCCGCGCTCGTGCGGTGGTTATTGGCTCGGCACCTCGCCTCGTGATTATAGAAGCCCACCCCAAGATGTAATGCCTAGGATGGGACTATATCTCCTACGTGTCGAGGCACGACTTAAAGATATAAGCCCATTCTGGAATGATCACAAGTTTGGTACCTTTGCACATCTCATGTAAAAATAGGGATGGAAAACTGAAAAGATAGTTGGCTTACACTCGCCACGTCACACAAATACATTACATGTTCAAACATCATCCAGATAAACATCACCACCCATCTAAGGGTAAAGATCCAAATGACAAGATACCAAACATAACATTAAACCACAGGTCTAGATCGAATCCTAGTAGAAGCTCTACTGATCAACCGGATAGTTCACATAGTAACGTCTACGCTCCTCGTCGTACTCCCAGTCTAGCTCAGTACCATCGCTTGTGTAGCTCACCATCGTACCTGCATCTGGTGTGTTGAAGTAACTGTGAGCGACAGATGACTCAGCAATCCCGTTCCCTGGTAACACGACTATTCAAGCCTTGGGTGTGGAACAAGGCTGAAGAAAGAAAAAGAGGTTGCAGCAGCACTAGCCTAGCTTACGTAAAAGAGAGCGAGAAGAGAAGGTGCCTCGGTCGAGAGATGATCACGAAGTGATCCTAACTAAAGCAAGTCAAACATAACCCCACCGTGTTCACTTCCCGAATCCCTTTCGGAAAATCACCGTCACGGTACTAACGCTGGTAGTGTATTGGAACATGGTGTCAAGTTTTCTACAACCGGATATTAACAAGCTCCCATCTGCCACATAACCGCGGGAACGGCTTTCGGAAGTTCAAAACCCTGCAGGGGTGTTCCAACTTGGCCCATGACAAGCCCACGATCCGCGGAGTCGCAACTCCAAGGTGGGAAGGCCCGAGTATCCTCGGAATCCCGTGCTCAAGATACTCCGACTAAGGTAAGGCTAATCCAGCAAATCCTCCCGGCGTGCCGACACCCTGACAGTAGCCGCGCATATCTAGTCTCAGGACACGACCGGATGAGTCATCCTACAGGTGTATACCAGATACCTCGGGTTTCCCCAAGGCGGCCCCGCAGTCTGCTCGTTTCGGACCAACACTCATGTGGAGCACTGGCCCGGGGTTGTTGATTAAAATAAAAGGGATAGCTAGTCCCTATGCAAGTTTTAGTTATGAGGCGAATAGTACCAATGTTGGGACTTGCTGGAAAAGACTTAGCACTTAGCGGTTTATCGAGGGGGTCCCATAACCCCAACCGTGTGAGGAACGCATAATCAAGGAACATAACACCGGTTTATACGGTTCCTAGCGGCATGAGTGGAACAAAACACCAAGCAAAAGGCTTAGCCTTCCACCCATTATCAATATATAAATGATTTCATTTAATAATTAATATAGTGTGATATCCAACAAGCTTCAACAAGAAGCAAGAATCTTCAATCTTCACCTGCAACTAACAATGCTATAAGAGGGGCTGAGCGAAGCCTACGTATAGCCAATCAATGGTTTGCATAGGTAGGGGGTTAAACAGGTTCATGGTTACAATAGGAGGCTGACAGGAAAACATGGGCATCGAGGCAAAACTATAGATCGAGACTTCTAGCAATAGGCAAATATAGTAATGTTATCGGGGTTCGGTCATCTTGCCTGAAGAGTTGTCGATGGGATCGTAAGAGGGGTCCTCGTTCTCAACCTCGGTAGTAACCTCGTGCTCGTACTCGTACTCGGTCTCAGCTTCCGGCTCTACTCAAACACAAGAACACAAGGCAACGAATCAAACAAGATGCAATGCGTAGAAAAATTACTGGATGCATGACTGATGCACTATGGAAGGAAAACAGATGCACTATGGAAGCACAGAAAGTCTACTTAGGAAGCACAGTGTTACAACACAACAATATGCATCAAGCAAAATGCTTCAAAACATGATAACAAGAGGATAATATGAATCTACATGCAAAATCACACAAGTTACATATAGGACTTGCTCAAAACGGAGCAACGGGCTAAAAGTTACACCCGAAACAATAAACATGCACAGGCTGAAAATAACAGCCACATAGCAACTTCGGAGCAAGAGATAAATAGTCTACAACACTCAAACATCATGGCAAGGAGCATGGGCATAAACTAGACATACTCTACAGCAAACAATTCCATTGGAACATCTCCAACGGAGCCATGGATCAATAGCAACAAGCTATGACATATTGAACTTGACAACAAAACCCTGACAGCAGTAATTTGTTGCAACTTGGGAGCAAAAGTTAAATATGCTACAGCCACCCAGATAAGCATGTGAGAGCATGAATGGATAGCCAACAATATATACAACAAGGAATCATCAAGTGTCACCCCAAAACTAGCATGGATTTGCCTAGAACAACAAGCAAACATGGCATCTGGAAATTACAGATTCCAGAATTAGTGAAATTTCACTAATTATTAAAACAGTAGTAACATCATGGCATCTTTGAGAGCAAGTTTAAGTCACCTCAAAGCATAGCATGACAAGTGGTAAGCATCACAGTAAAGTACACATGATGGTGAATCCAAATCATCTAAGCATGCATCAAGGGGACAAACACATCAATAACAACGAGCTCCTCAACGAGGCATCTCGTAACAAGTTTAACGACATAACAACCACATAGTACTTTGCAAAGGAGATAAACATGGCAAGATGAAATCTATCATGCAAGCTTAAGCAATCAACATGTAGATCATATCATGATGAACACGTGGACATATCATTTGCTTCATTTGGATAAACATGCACCAAGTTATCACATTGCAAAGATGGCATGAAAACAACTACTAACAACATTTTAAACAAGTAGCACTCTTCTCATGAAGATTAAGACATCTAGACGACCTCAAACATGCATGGCACAATGGAACAAAACGTAGTACATGTCTCCACGATCATTTTGACATATCATTTCCTCAAATCGGACCACCACACAAAAAGTTATCCTCATAGCAAAACTGCTCCAGAAACTAAAAACGGACATGGACTTAGAAAAAAAAACAACCTCGAAGAACTGGGTCAACGCAGGGTCAAAGCGGCGGCAGATCGGGCCGGATCGGCTGCGGCCCACCCGGCCGGGGCGCTAACGGGCCTCGAGCCCTAGGGGTTTTGCCCACCCGGCCACGACCGGATCTGGATTGAGGGGCGTCTCCCCGATCCCTTCGAAGTGGCGGCGGCGATGGAGTTCCCCGAGCTCCCTCGGGAGCTCGCCGGCGGGGAGAGGCAGGGGCCGGCGGGGCCTTGCCGGGCCGGTGGCGCGGGGCCGGCGCGGCGGCGGAGGCCGGGCGGCGCGGCCGGGAGGCGGTGGAGGCACGGCAGGGCCGGGCCGGGCGGCGCGGCCAGAGATGGAGGAGGGCGGCGGCCGGCGGGGAAGGCGAGGAGGAGGCTGGTCCGGCGGCGGCGAGGTGGCGAGGTGGCCGGCGGCGAGGAAGAAAGGGGCGGCGGCCGGAGTTAGGAGATGAGTCGGGCGCAATTCCGTGCGTCAGATCGGAAGCACGGCGGCGGCACTACGGAAGCACGGTGGAGACTTCGGAAGGACGGTTTCCTGGGACGTCGGAAGCACGGATTTTCAACGGTGGAAGCACCGCGGATCAACGGTGGAAGCACCGGCGGCGAACTGTGGAAGCATTACGGTTTCAGACGCGAAAATTGGGGGAGATGGACGTTTATATAGGCACAAGGAGCTAGGGTTCTCCAAATGAGGTGAGGTTTTCGGCCACGCGATCACAATTGGATGGCCTAGATGAAGGTCAGGGGTTTGGGTTGGTTTGGTGGGCTGTTGGAGAGGTGTCTTGGGCCTCAAAGAGGAGGTACTTTCAGCCCACGAGAATAACTGTTGGAGCACCAAACGAACTCCAAACGCGACAAGATTTGACAGGCGGGTTACACACACCTAAACAAAAACACACGACATGTCTCACGCCAAACCGGAAACGTTACACGGCCAAATACCAAAGTAGGCCTCGGGGATGCCACGGACACGTGAGAGAGCTCCGGAACTCGAAACGGACAACGGAAAGAAACGAGTAGGACCGGATGCAAACGACAACACAAATGCAATGCGATGCACATGACTACAAGATATGGATGAAAGCCACACACGCACATGACAAAAAGACGAAAACCCGAAAAGACGAAGAACCCGGAATGGAATTAATGAAGCGAGAGATATATATTACACAAAAGGGAAGGTATTACATCCGGGGCATTACAAACTCTCCTCTACTACAAAAAGATCTCGTCTCGAGATCTAGGACTGGAAGAAGGAAGGGTACTCGGAACGAAGGTGATCTTCTCGTTCCCACGTAGCTTCTCGTTCCCGAGATCTAGGACTTTCAAGAATTTGATGGACTTGTTGCGGGTCTTGCGCTCGGTTTCTTCGAGAATAGCGACGGGGTGCTCTCGGTAAGACAAGACTTGTTAAGACAAGTCTTGCGCTCAATCTCCTCAAACAGAATGGTGCGTTCAGGAGTCTTGAAGCACTTGCGGAGTTGAGACACATGAAACACATCATGAACATTGGCGAAGTTGGAAGGGAGCTCAAGTTGATAGGCTAGGTCGCCTCTTTTGCCAAGGATCTTGAAAGGCCCGACGTATCTAGGAGAAAGCTTTCCTTTGATACCGAATCTTTTGGTGCCTTTCATCGGAGAAACACGGAGATAGACATGATCCCCAATGTTGAAAGCCAAATCACGATGCTTGCCATCATAGTAGCTCTTCTGACGCGACTGAGCGGCCTTGAGATTCTCACGTATGACTTTGCACATTTCTTCGGCTTCTGAGATCAAGTCATTGCCAAGAAGTTGGCGTTCACCGGTCTCGGACAAGTTGAGAGGGGTACGGCACTTTCTGCCATAGAGGATTTCAAACGGAGCTTTTCCGGCACTTGCTTGGAAGCTGTTGTTGTAAGAGAACTCAGCAAATGGAAGGAAATTTTCCCATTTCATGCCAAAAGATATGACACAGGCTCTGAGCATGTCTTCTAGAATCTGATTCACTCTTTCGACTTGACCACTAGTCTGAGGGTGAAATGTAGTGCTGAAACGAATCTTAGTGCCCATGGCAGACTGAAAGGAGTCCCAGAACTTAGAAGTGAACAAACTTCCACGGTCTGAGGAGATAACTTGAGGAATGCCATGTAAGGACACAATTCTGGAAGTGTACAACTTTGCCAATTGAGCTGCATTGATGGGTTCTTTGACTGGAAGGAAGTGAGCGACTTTGGTAAGCTTGTCAATCACCACGAAGATAGAATCATTCCCTCTCTTGGACTTAGGAAAGCTAGTGACGAAATCCTTTTCAATGTGGTCGAATTTCCACTCGGGAATATGAAGAGGTTGGAGAAGACCGGCTGGACGTTGATGCTGTGCCTTCACTCTTCTACAGACATCACATTCATTCATGAATTGGGCAATCTCCCTTTTCATGCGTGTCCACCAGTAAGATTGCTTGAGGTCTTGGTACATCTTGGAACTGCCAGGATGAATGGAAAGGAGGGAATCATGTGCTTCGTCCATTATGAGCTTCCTGAGATCACCTTTGGGAACCACGAGTCTGTCCTCAAAGAACAAGGTATCTCTCTTATCAACGCGATAGCACTTGTATTTAGGAGTACCCTTTGCAATACCATGTTTCACTTTCTGCACCATAGCATCACTGAGTTGGGCCTCATGGATCTGATCTTCCAAGGTAGGAGCAACTTGAAGATTTGCAAGAAAACCTTGCGGAACAACTTGGAGGTTGAGTTTCCTGAAAGCTTCACAAAGCTTAGGCTGAAACGGCTTGATAAGAAGGCTGTTGCAATATGCCTTTCTGCTCAAAGCATCTGCAATTACATTCACCTTGCCAGGTGTGTATTCAATGCTGGGATCATACTCTTGGATCATTTCGACCCAACGAGTCTGGCGGAGGTTCAGATTCGGCTGTGTGAAGATGTACTTCAAGCTCTTGTGATCGGTGAAGATGTCGACTTTCCTGCCCAACAGAAGGTTTCTCCACGTAATCAAAGCATGTACCACAGCTGCTAGTTCAAGATCATGTGTGGGGTAGTTCTTCTCACTTGGCTTCAGCTGACGAGAAGTGTATGCCACAATTCTCTTGTCCTACATAAGCACACCACCAAGTCCTTGAAGATAAGCATCACAGAATACTTCGTAGGGCTTGGACTCATCTGGAGGAGTTAGAACTGGAGCAGAGACGAGCTTTTCTTTGAGAGTTTTGAATGCCACTTCACAATCTGGAGACCAGTAGTACTTGACATTCTTCTGCAGCAAGTTGGAAAGAGGCTTGGCGATCTTGGAGAAGTTCTCAACGAACCTTCTGCAATAGCTGGCAAGACCAAGAAAGCTTCGGAGTTGCTTGACGTTCTGAGGAGGTTCATAGTTGACAATTGCTTCAACTTTCTCGGGGTTTACCGCAATACCGTGAGCGGAGATGATATGGCCCAGATACAAGACCTTATCGAGCCAAAATTCGCACTTGGAGAACTTGGCATAGAACTTATGTTCACGGAGTCTGTCGAGAACCAGACGGAGGTGCTTTTCGTGATCCTCTTCGTTTTTGGAGAAAACCAAAATGTCACCCAGATACACAAGCACAAACTCGCCGGTGTAGGGGTTGAAAATGTAGTGCATCATTCTCGAGAAGGTAGGTGGAGCATTGGCGAGACCAAAGGACATGACTGTATACTCATAGGAGCCGTAGCTCGTTCTGAAAGTAGTCTTGGGGATATCTTCTTCTCGAATGCGAATCTGGTGATAGCCCATTCGGAGATCGAGCTTAGAGAACACTTTAGCTCCTTTGAGGTGCTCGAACAGTTCATTGATGTTGGGGAGCGGATACTTGTTCTTTACTATCTTCTTGTTCAATGGCCAGTAATCGGCACAAAGGCGCTCCGTGCCATCCTTCTTCTTGACAAATAAGACACCACAGCCCCAAGGAGACGTACTAGGCCTGATCGGACCCATACGTTCCTGTTCATCAAGCTGTTTCTTCAACTCCTTCAACTCTTTAGGAGAGAGCTTGTACGGATGCCGGCATGCTGGCTCAGTACCAGGCTCGAGTTCGATGACGAATTCCACTTGACGGTGTGGAGGCATGCCTGGAAGTTCTTCAGGAAAGACGTCTTCGTATTCGTTTACCACCGGAATTTGAGATATGGCATTCATCTCTGCCTTGTCATTGTGAGAGAAAAGCCTGATTGTTTTATCCCGAGAGGCGAAGATAATCACATCCTCGTCGGAATGACTAATCTTGACTTCCTTCTGTGCACAGTCAATGTGAGCATCATGCTGAGAAAGCCAATCCATCCTGAGGATGAGGTCAATGTCGGAATTGCCGAGAACCACCGGTTTAGCCAGAAAGCGATAATCACCCATACGAATAGAAACATCCGGAGCAAAAATATTAGAAGTCATACGTCTCCCCGGAGAAATGACTTGTAACTTCTGAGGCAGACTTTGGAGGTCAACATTATGCTTGGACGCAAATGGTTGAGACATGAAAGAACATGAAGCACCCGAATCAAACAACGCTTTAGCAGGAAAAGAGTTCACTGAAAGGTTACCAATGATCACATCAGAAGAGTTCTCCGCTTGAGCTGCACACATCAGGTTCACTCTTGCTGCCTTTGAATCATGCTTGACAATAGCTGTACTGACAGGTGGAGGAGGCGGAAGGAGCCTTGGGTTGTTGCACTTGTTGGAATAATGACCCTTCGGGCCACACTTGTAGCAAGTCACCTCAGAAAGCGGACGAGTAGGAGGAACACTTGACTTGGAAGCTTGGAACTGCGACTTGGACTGATTGCCTTGGTTGTGTGGGTGGGAGAAACCACGGCCACCAGAGTTCTTGCTGCTGTTGTAGGGAGCTCGGATCACAGGAGGAGGTGGAAGCCAAAACTTCTGTTGCTTCGCGACCACTTGAGAAGATGAGGAGGAGTGAACAGCATCTCGAATCCTCTTTTTGGAAGCTTCCATCTTGAGCTGGACTGTCTCTTGCTTAAGCGCCATGTTATATAATTTGTCAAACTCATCAGGCTCGAACAAGGTGAGAGCAAGTTGAAGTTCATCCTTCAGACCTCCACGGAACTGATAGATCTTGCTCTTGGCATCTGGTATGTCTTGCTTGGCATAGCGGGCAAGGTTTTGGAACTTGACATTATACTGGTAGACAGTCATAGAGGCTTGCTTCAGGTTGCGGAATTGCTCTTGCATACCCTCGATGACACTTGTTGGAATGTGGTGAGAGCGAAAGTCCTTGCAGAAATCATCCAAAGAGATCACACGCCCTTCTCTGGAGTCTTTGTACTGCTGCCACCTGTCAGCTACCTGGTCCTTGAGTTGGAAGGCTGCAAACTTCACATAGTCCTCAGGCCTTACGTTGCTGCACTCAAAATGCTTCTTGATATCGGTTATCCAACCTTCAGCATCGAGAGGGTCAACACAGTAACTGAAAGCCTTTGGTTGATTGGCCAAGAACTGGTTGAGCGTAGCATGGTGCTGTTGGTTGAAGAAATTGCCTTGGTTCCCTGGAGCACCCTGATTTGCTTGATTTGCTTGCATCTACTGCATCATCTGCATAAGCATTTGGGTGTTCTGGTTTGTAGTCTGCATAATCGATCTCTAGGCCTCAGACGGAGGAGGAGGGGAAGGAGGATGGTCTGGAACCTCTTCACCCTCTGGGTTAGCGTTGGGAACCCGTTTCGGCGCCATCCTGAAAGAGATGACCACCAATCAGCAATTTGATTGCAAGAAGATATAAGCTGAAACAACGGATTGAAATGCAACATAGTCTTCACAAGAATCATTCGAACAAGAGGAACGAATGAAATTCTCAGCTTAATGATAACAACAATCTTCATGAGAAGCCACTGGGAGACAAAAGGTAAATAAGAAAAACAACAAGGTACAGATAGAACAAACACAAGATAGGAGCTTCGTTCGACATCTTTGTGCTGAAAGCCTATGGAATGTGTTACGAAAGGGTTTTGCAATCCCCGGATCAACATAGCCAAGGATCCTTTAAGATGCAACTCCCGATCGGAACGTCGGCCATAAAACCACTTCACTCAATGTAGAACCCCGAACTCCGTAACCTGCATTCGTTGGAAGAATACCTACGATCTACTGGATGAACCCACATATGAATTTCCGAAAGTTCCCAGTAATGCAATCAGGTGTTGGGGATACAGGGGAAGCATCGCGCACCCAACTCTAATCCTACATCCAGCTGTATCCATCCTTCAACACATAACCAGTTGTTCTCGGAAACCGTCTAGCTCGGACCTTCGAAACGCATCTACTATACAAAGCTATGGCAATACTCCCGAATTACCTCCCCAGTACTGGGTGATGTCGGGGTTATCTTGCCACTAACCGTATAGGAGAGTTTTCGATGTCGGTCGTCTTAAGTACTATAGAACTGCCGAGATATGCTTGTGACTACAATACCCCGAAGCTCAACTCCCCGGGACACTGCCACAACCCCTAATGTCAGGAGGCATCGAGAACAATATTCTCGTCACAAAGACATCGAAACAATCCAACAATACTCGCGAGATTCCTAAAAAAAAAATTGTTCGATTTTTGAAAGTAGAAGAGGCAAGAGTAGTCGTCAGGAGTCCTCACCAGAATGAAAAGAGATGAGGAGCAAAAGAAATCCTACTCTCCAATATAAATATAGGACTCAAAACATTTTAAGTGTGTGCCTAGACTCGACCGTCAACGATTCGATCAAACAGTGGGGGCTTCTAGGTCGGAGAAGGCTCTGAATACCAACTTGTAATGCCCAGGATGGGACTATATCTCCTACGTGTCGAGGCACGACTTAAAGATATAATCCCATTCTGGAATGATCGCAAGTTTGGTACCTTTGCACATCTCATGTAAAAATAGGGATGGAAAACTAAAAAGATAGTTGGCTTACACTCGCCACGTCACACAAATACATTACATGTTCAAACATCATCCAGATAAACATCACAGCCCATCTAAGGGTAAAGATCCAAATGACAAGATAGCAAACATAACATTAAACAACAGGTCTAGATCGAATCCTAGTAGAAGCTCTACTGATCAACCGGATAGTTCACATAGTAACGGCTACGCTCCTCGTCGTACTCCAAGTCTAGCTCAGTGCCATCGCCCTGTGTAGCTCACCATCGTACCTGCATCTGGTGTGTTGAAGTAACTGTGAGCCACAGATGACTCAGCAATCCCGTTCCCGGGTAACACGACTATTCAAGCCTTGGGTGTGGAACAAGGCTGAAGAAAGAAAAAGAGGTTGCAGCAGCACTAGCCTAGCTTACGTAAAAGAGAGCGAGAAGAGAAGGTGCCTCGGTCGAGAGATGATCACGAAGTGATCCTAACTAAAGCAAGTCAAACATAACCCCACCCTGTTCACTTCCCGAATCCCTTTCGGAAAATCACCGTCACGGTACTCACGCTGGTAGTGTATTGGAACATGGTGTCAAGTTTTCTACAACCGGATATTAACAAGCTCCCATCTGCCACATAACCGCGGGCACGACTTTCGAAAGTTCAAAACCCTGCAGGGTTGTTCCAACTTGGCCCATGACAAGCCCATGATCCGCGGAGTCGCAACTCCAAGGTGGGAAGGCCCGAGTATCCTCGGAATCCCGTGCTCAAGATACTCCGACTAAGGTAAGGCTAATCCAGCAAATCCTCCCGGCGTGCCGACACCCTGACAGTAGCCGTGCGTATCTAGTCTCAGGCCACGACCGGATGAGTCATCCTACATGTGTATACCAGATACCTCGGGTTTCCCCAAGGCGGCCCCGCGGTCTGCTCGTTTCGGGACTTGCTGGAAAAGAATTAGCACTTAGCGGTTTATCGAGGAGGTCCCATAACCCGAACCGTGTGAGGAATGCATAATCAAGGAACATAACACCGGTTTATACGGTTCCTAGCGGCATGAGTGGAACAAAACACCAAGCAAAAGGCTTAGCCTTCCACCCATTACCAATATATAGCTGATTTCATTTAATAATTAATATAGTGTGATATCCCAACAAGCTTCAACAAGAAGCAAGAATCTTCAATCTTCACCTGCAACTAACAATGCTATAAGAGGGGCTGAGCGAAGCCTACGTAAAGCCAATCAATTGTTTGCATAGGTCAGTTCTTTGCCATCTGTTTTTTATAAGCAGATGGCAAAGAAGTTCTTTGCCATCAGCTAGCAGATGGCAAAGAAGTTCTTTGCCATCAGCTAGCAGATGGCAAAGAAGTTCTTTGCCATCAGCTAGCAGATGGCAAAGAGCTGGCTGATGGCAAAAACCCAGATTCCAGTAGTGAATGTAGAATTTTTCATGGAAGTTTCTCTGTAAATAATTATCCCATTGTATTATAAAAATAATGTGCCAAGCTTTGGTTTTATGATGATTAGATTTCTTGTTTTCTATGTGCAGAACAAAAATAGATTCTTTGGCTATAGCGCGTGACTTTACATTTTGTACTGGAAGGTCAAATGGGTCCGAAACTTTTTACACATTGCTTATGTAAAAAAAAAAAAAATCAAATTTTCATATATTTTTTAGAATTTTTTGGAGTTACAGAAGTTTACTAAACTTCCAGATTATTACAGATTATCCTGTTTTTGACAGATTCTGTTTCTATGTGTTGATCGTTTATTTTGATGAATTTATGGGTAGTATCGGGGATGGGGGTATGAAGCATAGTGAAGTTGGAATACAGTAGATAATGTCCTAATATGAAATTGGAATAAGTTTGTAACAGTACCTAAAGGTAGTGATTTGCTTTATTATACTAACGAATCTCACAAAGTTTTTGTTAAAGTTTTGTGTGGATGAAGTGTTCGATGATCGAGGAGCTATCAATATGAGAAGAATAAAAAGATGCAAGAGTTCAAGTTGGGGATATATTTAAATATGTGGGTTAGATTTAAATATGCTAGTCATATTCTTCATGATGCTCTTCTAATGTTTCAATTCTTATCTTTTATGTGAGCATCATTGAAATCATCATGCCTAGCTAAAAGGCATTAAAGAAAGCGCTTGTTGGGAGACAACCCAATATTTACCCTTACTATTTTTGTGTGTTTACATGATTACGCTACTGTAGTAATCATGTTTTATAGCTTTTGTTTCAATAAAGTGCCAAGTAAGACCTTTGGGAAGACTTGGGTAAAAGTTAATGTGATCTTGTTGTAAAAAAACAGAAACTTTGCGCTCACGGGATTAGCTGCCAATTTTTACAGAATAGTGCTTTTGAGTTGATTCTTTGTGAAGAAGATTAATAGACAAATTCCTCACGTCCACCAATTTATTTCATAATTTTTATAGTAGCAGAAGTATGGTTGTTGTTCAGATCATTACAAACTGTTCTGTTTCTGACAGATTCTGTTTTCACTGCATGGTTTGCTTGTTTTCTAGTTTATATGGCTTATATTTATCAATATAAATTGTAGAAATGATATGGTACAATAGGAATTGTGTGATAACAATTATGAACCTTGTATTTCACACTACCAAAGTGAATGGTTTACTCTTTATCATACTAACCTATCTCATGAAGTTACGTTAAGTTTTGTGTGGCTGAAGTTTTCAAGGTTTGGGTGAGATATCGATATGAGGAGAATAAGGAGTGGAAAGACCCTAAGCTTGGGGATGCCCAAGGCACCCCAAGGTAATATTCAAGGAAGACTCAAGCGCCTAAGCTTGGGGATGCCCCAGAAGGCATCCCCTCTTTTCGTCTTCAAAACTATCGGTATACCTTAGTCGGAGCTATATTTTTCTTCGTCACATGATATGTGTTTTGCTTGGAGCGTATTTTCAATTTTACTTGTTGTTTTAATAATATCATTGGATCTAAAATCTTGAATGAAAAATAATCCTCCCATGGCTAGTTAATTATTTGACTACTCAGTGTCCTTCCGTTCTATCTTTTGGAGTAGTTTGTCATTTACTCACGTGCTTCACGTACATCCAATGAGGAAATGGTTGAATGAATTGAATATCACAAATCTGAATTTATATGTGTTTCATATGCTTATAATATGGGGAATAATGACTTCAGACATAATAAGTATAGGTAGTAAACTTATTGAAAGTTAGCAAATGCAGAATTGGTCACTTGAACAATTCATGAAAGAATATTGAAGGAAGTGAGATTTCACATATAAATATACTATCTTCAATATCTTTTGTAATTGTGAGCACTCTTTAAAATATGACATGCTAAAAGGTTGATGTTGGACAAGGAAGACAACTTAATGGGTTATGTTTTCCTATATCCGAAACGTTATATTGTCTTGGATCATCCAACATGTTGGGCTTGCCTTTCCCTCTCATGCTAGCCAAATTCTTTGCGCGAAGGAGAAATACTACTTGTGCTTCCAAACATCCCTTAAACCAATTTTGCCATGAGAGTCCATCATACCTACCTAAGGATTGAGTAAGATCCTTCAAGTAAGTTGTCATCGGTGCGTGCAATAGAAATTGCTTTCTAAATATGTATCATCTATTAGTGCGAAGAAAATAAGCTTTATACGAACTTGTGATAGTGAAGAAATAAAAGAGACGAACTGCATAATAAAGGTCTTTATCACAAGCGGCAATATAAAGTGACGTTCTTTCGCATTAAGAATTTGTACATCCAACCATAAAAGCGCATGACAACCTCTGCTTCCCTCTACGAAGGGCCTATCTTTTACTTTTATCTTCTACCCTTATAAAAGAGTCATGGTGATCATCACCTTTCCTTTTTACACTTTTTCCTTTGGCTAGCACTTTGTGTTGGAGAGATCCGGATATATATATCCACTTGGATGTAGGTTTTCATAAATTATTATTATTGACATTACCCTTGAGGTAAAAGGTTGGGAGGCGAAACTATAAGCCCCTATCTTTCTCTGTGTCCAACTAAAACTTTGAACCCATAAATATCACATGAGTGTTAGCAATTGTGAAAGATTAAATGATAGTTGAGTATGTGGAGTTTGTTGAATCAAAGCTCTTGCATAGACCCTTCCCGAAAATAAGATGAATTGCAATTGTTTGATGACTAAGAGCACTATTTGTTAGTTTTCAAGAAAGTTAATGATCTATACTTTAACATTTGAATAGCTTGTTACTTGATAATGAAAAGTTTTATGAGATGAGCTACTGTTATGGCATATGACGATGCTATAAAAGGTGATTGAAATTATCATTGATCAAACTTGTGCACCTGCTAGCATTCACACTTCATAAATTATTTATTTTATCATTTACCTACTCGAGGACGTGTAGGAATTAAGCTTGGGGATGCTGATACGTCTCCAACATATCTATAATTTATGAAGTATTCATGCTATTATATTATCCATCTAAGATGTTTTATCTACATTTATATGCTATTTTATACACCCTCCGTCCCAAAATAAGTGACTCAAAGTGACTCAACTTTGTACTAAAGTTAATACAAAGTTGAGTCATTTTTGAGTCACTTATTTTGGGACGGAGGGAGTATGATTTTTGGGACTAACCTATTAACCTAGAGCCCAGTGCCAGTTTTAGTTTTTTCCTTGTTTTTGAGTTTTACAGAAAAGGAATACCAAACGGAGTCCAATTGACGTGCCAATTTTTGATGATTTTTTATGGACCAAAAGAAGCCCATGGAGTAAAAGAGTTGGGCCAGAAGAGTCCCGGGCTGTCCACGAGGGTGGAGGGCGCGCCCACCCCCTTGGGCCTGGGCCTGTATCTCGTGGACGACTTGGAGACCACCTAGACGTGAGACCGATGCCAAAAATTTCTATAAATACATAAACCTCCAGAAAATAACCTAGATTAGAAGTTCCGCCGCCGCAAGCCTCTGTAGCCACGAGAAATCAATCTAGGCCCTCTCTAGCACCCTGCCGGAGGGGGCCATCATCACCGGAGGCTACGGGGAAGTATCCCGGAGGGGCCATCATCGCAAGAAAGGCAATGGACCAGAGGGAGAACCTCTCCCCATCTAGGGGGGATGCCATTGAGGAGGAAGCACAAGCGGGAGGACCCCTCCTCCTCTTTCTCAGTTGCGCCACAGTGCCATTGGGAGGGGAATCATCGCCACGGTGATCGTCTTCATCAACATCACCATCATCATCACCATCCTGACCTCTTTTACGTGGTACACTCTCCCGCACACGCTGTAATCCCTACTAGAACATGGTGCTTTATACGACCTATTATGATCCAATGATGTGTTGCCATCCTATGATGTTTTGAGTAGATATATGATACATCTCCAACGTATCTACTTTGGCAAACACTTTTGCCCTTGTTTTGGACTCTAACTTGCATGATTTGAATGGAACTAACCCGGACTGACGCTGTTTTCAGCAGAACTATCATGGTGTTGTTTTTGTGCAGAAATAAAAATTTCTCGAAATTGCCTGAAAATCAACGGAGAATTATTTCAGAAATATAAAAAAAGACCTGCAAGAAGATCCACACCGGGGGGCCCACGGGCTGTCCTCGAGGGTGGGGGCGCCCCCCCTTCCCTGGGTGCGCCCCCTGCCTCGAGGGCACCCCGAAGCCCCACCGACATATCCCCAGGTCCTATATATTATGTTTCGTGGAGAAAAAAATCAAAGAGAAAGAATTATCGCGTTTCACGAGACGGAGCTGCCGCCAAGCCCTAATCTCTGGTTGATCTGGAGTCCGTTTGGGGCTCCGGAGAGTGGAGATCGTCGCCATCGTCATCATCAACCTTCCTCCATCACCAATTCCATGATGCTCACCACCGTGTGTGAGTAATTCCATCGTAGGATTGCTGGACGGTGATGGGTTGGATGGGATCTATCATGTAATCGAGTTAGTTTTGTTAGGGTTCGATCCCTAGTATCCACTATGTTCTGAGATTGATGTTGCTATGACTTTGCTATGCTTAATACATGTCACTAGGGCCCGAGTACCATGATTTCAGATCTGAACCTATTATGTTTCCATGAATATATGTGTGTTCTTGATCCAATCTTGCAAGTCTATAGTCACCTACTATGTGTTATGATCCGGCAACCCGAAAGTGACAATAATCGGGACCACTCCCGGTGATGACCATAGTTTGAGGAGTTCATGTATTCATTATGTGTTAATGCTTTGGTCCGGTACTCTATTAAAAGGATGCCTTAATATCCCTTAGTTTCCAATAGGACCCCACTGCCACGGGAGGGTAGGAAAAAAGATGTCATGCAAGTTCTTTTCCATAAGCACGTATGACTATATTCGGAATACATGCCTACATTGCATTGATGAATTGGAGCTAGTTCTGTGTCACCCTAGGTTATAACTTCTACATGATGAATTGCATCCGACGTAATTTCCCATCACGGATCCAATGCCTACGAGCTTTACCTATATTGTTAGTCACTTATTTACTTTTCTGTTGCTATTATCTCAAAAACTACAAAAACACTATCTTTACTTTTATTGCTGCTACCGCCACTATCATATTCCTTTGCTACTAAATTATCCTGTTGCAGCTACTAAGTTTCCAGGTGTGGTTGAATTGACAACTCAGCTGCTAATACTTAAGAGTATTCTTTGGCTCCCTTGTGTCGAATCAACAAATTTGGGTTTAATACCTTACCCTCGAAAACTGTTGCGATCCCCTACACTTGTGGGTTTCAATATACTTTGCCTTTGGGTTGATTGATGATCTAGATTGGTATGAGTTGTATGTTTTATTTTTGTGCTGTCCTATTGTACCCTCCATGTCGCGCAAGCATGAGGGATTCCTGCTGCAGGGTGTTGCAATATGTCCATGGTTTACTTATTGTTGCGTTGCTTGAGTAACAGAAGCATAAACATGGATAAGTAAGTCACGGCTTATGGGATAAAGGGGACTTGATACTTTAATGCTATCGTTGGGTTTTACCTTAATGATCTTTAGTAGTTGCGAATGCTTGCTAGAGTTGTAATCATAAGTGCATACGATCCAAGAAGAGAAAGTATGTTAGCTTATGCCTCTCCCTCATATGAAATTCCAATTGTGATTACCGATCTTGTTAACAATTGCCTAGGATAATTCCGCACACCGACCCATCATTATTCCACACTCGCTATTTATAATATTCAGTAATATATTCTAACTTTATGATAACAGAACCTACCTTTATATTTAGCTCTCTGATATCATGCAAAGGTATCCTCTTCATACCCACAACGTAGTTTTATTTCTTGTTTCTAGTTGGAAGCAAACGTTCAGTGCACGTAGAGTCGTATCAGTGGCAGATAGGACTTGAGAGAATATTGATCTTACATGTAGCTCCTTGTGGATTGGACGCTCCATACTTATCACTTCCACCATTGGGAATTACTACGATGATTCCCTGCACTTGGGGACTATCAGGCCGCTCCTCACCACCATGGCCGCCGTTTGGCTTCGCATAAATTCCTGTCACCCGAGCCAATCCTCCACTCCCTGACCCCACCACTAGCTCCCTCGCACTCCGGCGATGCTCCCCACCTCCCAGTTCGTCGCCGAAGTATTTCTGGCCGCGTCTCCCGGAGCTTGGCCGTCGCTGTTGCTCTCTGCCACCACCCCGATCGAGCCCTCCAGCGCTCCTCACTCCCTCCCGTCGCTACCTTCGTCCTCTCTGGTGCCCGTAGAGTCGCCCTGACCACTCGCCCCTCGCCGGAGAGCCACTATGGACGCTTCT
The DNA here is from genome assembly GCA_902687465.1 of Secale cereale. NCBI lineage: Eukaryota > Viridiplantae > Streptophyta > Magnoliopsida > Poales > Poaceae > Secale > Secale cereale. The sequence continues at coordinate 229,778,256 of LR738712.1, forward strand.
CCCAATGCCCTGAGCCGTTGCCGGATCCCCTCTGTCCTCCTTCACTGCAGTCGTCTCGCTCCTCCCCGACACTCCCTCTACCAGGGGATGGATGCGGCACGGTCTCCCGATCCCGCCGGTGTACATGCCCTGACCGGAGATGGCCGGAGGCCACGGGGCCAACGCCGATAGCACTCATGTCCTCCTCCTCCGCTTTCGGTCATGGCCAGGTACGGGAGGAAGAAGAAGACCGGACGAGGAGAGAGAAGGATAAGGCGGGACCCACTCGTCAGCTGCATAGGACCCCGGGCCCCCGCTGCCACGTCATTTAAGCGGAAGCGTAATTCCGAAAATACGTTTTACCATAGGGTAACTGTGTTATGCCTTTGTTTCAGCCAAGAATACATTTTCACTGCTAGTAAGCGTATTCTCAGCTAGTGTGCTTTCTGTTTTTCAGTTCACAGGCATGTTTGTCGAGTTACTTTTTACAGAATGGTCCCTGAACTTCGTCGGGCTATAACTTTTTGCTCGAGACACCGATTGAGGTGAATCCAAAGCCCATTTCTTCGTCTCGTCGAGCCCGTTATGTTGGTATTATTTTCACTATGGTTTGACATACTGGAAATGAGCATTTTTTCCTCGCTCCTAATCAGCCCACTCCAAGAGAGAATCTTTTCCGGCGAATCTTTCCGCGAGCTTTCCGCACTTCTTCCAAGAGTATTCATCATACCCAGGCAAGCCACACCAACCACTTGCATGATAGCCATGCAGTAGCCTTGGTATTCTACTTAAACATTTAATAAGTGCATGTTTGTCTATATCTGTTATCGCTGTTTCGGTTATGCTGATGTATTTCTGTTTATCTTCGTGCCATGTTCGGATGTACCTGGTTATCGTGTAGTATTGCTAGTATTACTTTCATATGCCATGCATGGTAGTAGTACATGTTGATGTTGGTGACAGTCTTCGGTGCATGACTATCGTCTGTTCCGAGTACCGTTGTCATGCATGTTCCTTTGCATCCAGCTCATTAAATGCTTGCATGGTAGCATTGTTGATATGTTCTTGCATGATATTTATTGTTGATGCTAGTTGTCAGGTTATGCTATGAGTAGTGTTCTATTTGTGATATTCATGCTCGTCAGTATGCCATGCTCATCTGAATAAATGATTAAGTGTTGTTGTTATGATATTTGATTATGGTTGAACATCCATGCTCATGTTGGTATCATGCTAATGCATTGTTGTTGCATCATGTCATTTTAATATGACTTAGCTTATTGCATTCTAGTTTAACCGGATAATAATGAACTTGAGCAACTGTTGGCTGGGTCATGGTGCCACCATATCGAGCTGACCAGTGCTGCCACACTTACCTTTATGGGAAGGTCCTAACTGGGTATATTGTCACGCCTCTCGTCGGTGCCTCCAACGAGGGAATTTTATGGGCATGCGGTACACTGGCCTGGTAAGCAGACATAACCTAGTGTGTACGTTGTTGTTGTGGTAAGGATCCTTGTCCTCGTTTGGGACCGTATAATTTTTTCCACGACAGTGGCCATTGGAGCCTTTGGTAGGCACGGGGCCACCCATGACTTAGCCCAAAGGGGAGTTTGTCGGAGTGGCCAGGAGAGTGTCCTGGAAGTAGGACGGTTTTGTCGGAACACCATTGGTCCACCCGAATGGGAATGCGAGGCCAAGGGTTCTGTGGTGTGGGTAAAGAGCGCTACCTCTGCAGAGTGTGTGTGTTAATTTATCGATAGCCGCACCCGCTGATATGGGCATAGTTCGTGTTGGCCACGTTGTGGGTCAACAGTAATAATAATAATGTGCTTAATAACAACCCTGGTTCGATGATGAAGGAAGTTGGTTGAATACTTATGTGATCGTGAGAGGATCACTGTGGTATCGTGAGTACCAACTTGTTGGATATTTGGGATGTTATGCGAGAGTCAATGGTAAAGGTCAAGCTACTTGTGGTCATAAATGATTACTACGGTATTGTTAATACCAAGCTTGATTGGATCCTGAGATGATCGTGCGATGTCCATGATGGTAAGTGAGGTATGTGATGGTTACGAGGTAACCCGAGCAGAGTAAGTTGGTTCATGATAGTTTCATCATTGTTGCATGCTAGTATTATCATGTTCATATGTTCATGCCAAGCTCATATTGTTCTAGCTGTATTATCTTGTTTGTGCTATGCTTGGTCTGATAGTATCATGTTAATCCTTTGATAATATGTAATTGACATGCTATTGTTTGTCTAGATTGCTTTAGTTATTGTGAGCTTGCAAGTACATTCAATGTACTAACCTGGCGTGTCATGCCAGTTTGCAGGTCATGACGGATATGAGTGCTTGTTTGTCGTGGATTCCTTGTTTGCGAACTAGGATAAGCATTCCAGCCAGAGTCCCTGTGGAGTGGAGTTCACCACTGTCGTCGCTGTTCCGCTGCCAGTAGTCATCCCGCTGCTTCGTGTTGTTCTGCTGCTTGCATGGAGAAAACATGGCACGCGTAGTTTCGCCATGCCGATGTAACCCCTGTACCCACATAGATTGTAATAAAAAGCTGATTTGTTCTATGCTAAGCAGTGCCGTATTCCAGAAGATTTCTCCTCGATCTCTGGGTTGGAAAATGGGGTGATCCGGTTTCTCTGAGCCGGGGTGCCGCAGTAGGTTCAGGAAGCTGCCCCCCGGGGAGGTCTTAATGTCATTGTCCTCGCGAGTCTAGGGGCCCTTGCGAGGGTCTTACCCTTGGGGTCCTGAAGCTGGCCATACCGGGTCGTCGATTCGGCCACATCCTAGGCCACTGGCAGGCAAGTTTGGTTAACCCTGATCCCAGAATGCCGACATTTACCTCCTATATTACAAAATAATCGTACTAATAGGATTTTCATGTGTCAAACTTTTATAAAAAAGTGCATAATTTGATGAGGTTTTCAAATATACAAGGTCAGATTTAACATTGTCTATTTAGGTCAATCCTAATAGTTTAAGAGTAGTCTAAACGTGAATGCTTCTGTTTAAAAAATTCAAACGAAGGACCAAAAGAGCCTCTACTCACCTGAAACCCCATGAGACCAATGGTTGGTAGAAGGAAATTACTTTTATAATAACTCTGACATGTGAAACCTACCGACCCGACGTCCAAAGGTCTACAATAGGGTAGGTTTGTATATTCATCTAGACGCCATGTAGCCGCCTTAAAAAACATTCATACACCGTGGCTGCCTAAACACACATGCTATCGGGCGGAATCGTTCCCACCAACTATCTGGGACACCTGGGATTACCATCCTGCCCCCGACCCACAGTAGCTCTGAAATTTAAGATGGGGGCAAAGTTTGTACTTTCCCCAAATTCCAAACAAGAGCGTCCCAGTCCAAAACATGGTTCCCCCTTAGCTCCCCCGTCGAATTCCCCATCCATACTCCATGGGCGCCAAAACTCCATCTCCACCAGCTGCGAAACCAGGGGGCCCTACGTGTGCCACCCCATCGCACCGATCACCTACTACTCTCCTCCATCACACCATAGCCGATACCCCGACGTCTTTGTCCACCGCAACTACAATGCTCTCCACATCTACCAGTTGAAGCCGAGGCCGAGCTACCTCTAGGACACCGACGTCCACGGCCGCACCCGAGCCAGTTCAACGACACTGTCGTGCGCCTCACCGCTGTCGTTCCAATGTCGCCACCATCCATTGGAACGGAGTTGTTCCTGCTACTGCGTCATCCACCATCTCAGATCTGCTTCCCCTCCGCTGACAGATGGCCACCGCAACACAGTCGACAACTTGGCCATGGGTTCGTCAAAGGCTCAACCATCCTCCATAACATCGGGTTCTATGGTAAAACCAAGAAGATCGGCGTGAAATTTGGAGAAATAGCACTGGTAGCCGGAACTGGTACTCCTCTTCCCTTATTCGTGCAAATCTTACATGTCTGCTCGCACGATTGTCATCTCACTCAAGGTACATACTAGATGTTCATAGTAACTCGTGTTGCCCAATGTTTCTCCTCATATACTATTTCACCATAGCTAGAGGTCCATCGCCCGACTGGATTTCAATTCCTGGCTAGTTGATTCGCAATTAAAGGAAGCACCACCCGCGGAGGTGCTAGTCTTTATGTTCTACGGGGAAGCAGCACCTCAGTGTTTACCATCGGGGTGTATATGGCGTAGGAGCTACTAGGCCTGATTTAGAGGCCGACAATGCTTAAAGGGATGGTAAGGGCGGTACGAAGCATAGTGGTGGTGTGAGGTCGAGGGAAGGGCAGGGCGGCTGAGGTAGGGGTCTAGGCCGGTGGTCGCTGGCAGTTCGAGGAAATCGTCAATAGTGACTGGCGATAGGTAGACGAAATCCATCTGCCCGTTCCTTGTAGATCGGACGGTTCAAAAAAATTGATTGACTTATTTATTTTTAGTCCACTGTTATTTTGATAGCACCACATGTGGTGGTGTGCTCGCGGAGTACATGAATTTCCCTGCCATCCCTGTGCTCATATTTCAAAATCATCGAATCTAATTTCGTGTGACATGCATGTTGTAGAGCTAACATGTCTCTCCTCATTTATTTTTCACCCACCTACGATCTGCTACTTTTAGAGTGCACTATTTCTGCACACACTTCACCCATAGGCCATACTCTCACTATTGATTTTTTTGCATGGGTATTTCAGCCTATGACACACTGTTGATAGATACACAATTGAAAAGATAGAAGTTGCTCCTGCTTAAGTCACGTATAAGCAATAAGCATTACAATGCTATAATGGGTGTAGTGTTAGCAGATGCAGGCAGTAAATGTAGCTCTATAGTTGACGATCTCGTTCGCCACGAGCCACCATCCCAAGTGTTTGCTTTATCTTTGCGGTGTCATATGTGGTTGCATGTTACATATGGTGTCTAGATTGTATTGCTTCCAATTTGGTTAAATTGTATCTGCTTAGTTAACACGTTATACATTTGAATATGGCATGCCTTCCTGTTTTTGGTAAATACTACATATAACTATTAACCATGTTCTGACATCGAAAAAATGTTCTATTGTATCCCTCATCACTCACTTATGACGGCACAATCAGACTTGTGGATTTCTATGAGAGAAGATACTCTTTTAATGACTGAAGTGTCAGCCTCCCCACATGTTTCGCAAGAAACAGCAAGGCTAGATGAAGGTAGTCAATGTAGCTCTGTAGTTGATGACTCCAGTTCCCCTACTGCACCATCATTGGTGGTTGCTCTAACTTGGCAGTGTGATATGTGGTTGTACATTTCCTATGGTGTCTAGCTTGTAATTCTTGCAATCTAGTTAAATTGCATGTGCTATGCTGCTTAGTTTATACATTATACATGTTAATGTGGCATGCCTTCCTATTTTTGGTACATACTAAATCTGTCTATTAAGCATCTCCTTACATAATACTAATGTTATCTTCTATCCCGCATCAATCACTTATGACTAGACATCTTTAGTATATGCAGTGTGAGATTGGTTGCATCTTTCATATGATTTAAAGCATTACTGCTTCTTATTTGTTGAAACACCATTTATGATGGGACGCTTTTAACTTTAGTATATGTAGTGTGATATTGATTGCATCTTTCATGTGGTGTCTAGCTTGCGTTGCTTCTAATTTATTGAAATGGCTTGTGCTTAGTTCACACAAAGAGTTGTGAATATGACATGCCATCCTATTTTTCATACATATTCCATCCTCGTATCATGTATTCTCCTTACATCGAAGTAGTGATTGTGAGTATCGCGCATGAATGAGTTCTGAAGAGTGAATTTTATTGCCTTTTCTTGTCGGTTTGACAATGCAAAATCAATAAATCGAAAAGAAATTAGCAAGGCAGTGGATGATGGTGCTCCTTCTGGCCAACTAAAATAGAGGGTCTCTACAGATTCTACTCTGCCATCCCCCAACAAGATTTCAAGACAACACATGCATAGACACTCAACGTAGATGTGTTGATGATGAGCACATCCCCGTACTCCACCATTACAGGTTCTCCCTCTAACTTTGCACTATTATACGTGGTTGCATGTTACGTATGATATCTAGCTTGTATTGCTTCTAATTTTGTTGAATTCCATCTTCTTAGTTTACACATTATACTTGTGAATGTGACACGTGTTCTAGTTTCTAGAACATACAATATATGTCTATCACACCATGTTCTTACATCAAAGTACTACTATTGTGTAACCTACAACAATCACTTATCATAAGACACTTTTAACTTGGGAGTGTGATATCGGTTGCATCTTGCATTCTTTTCTAGATTGTACTACTTCAAATTTGTTGAAATGGCACTTATGACGAGATGGTTTTAACTTGGTAGAGTGATATTCGTTGCATCTTTCATATGGTGTCTTGCTTTAATTCATTGTTGCTAATTTGTCAACAAGCCTTCTACTTAGTTTACACAGCATAGTTGTGAATATGCAATGTTGTCCTCATGTGTTACAATTTCCATTTTCATATCATGTGGTCGCCTTACATGAAAGTAGTGCTCCTCAACATCTTACATCAATGAATTCTGAAAAGTGGTTTGTTTTCATTTTTCTTGTGGGTTTGACTTGACAAGGCAATAAATTTAATTAAGATGAAGAAAACAATTAAGGCAGGGACTGATGGCGGTCCTCCGGTGGAACCGCCATCCCAGGTGCTTTCTCTAGCTTGGCGGTGTGATATTTTCTTGCATGTTGCATGCAGTGTCTAACTTGTATTGATTCTAATTTCATTAAATTATATCTGCTCACTTTACACATTATACATGTGAATATGGCGTCTCTTCCTTTTTTGTATATACTACATATGTGTATTACATGTTCTTACATCGAATTACTGTTTGTGTCTATCCTTCATCAATCACATATGACGAGACACCTTTAACTTGGCATTGTGATCTTGTTTGCTTCTTGCATATGATTTACTTCTTGTACTGCTTGACATTTGTTTAAATGCCAGTTATGATGAGACACTCTTAACATGTTAGAGTGATATTCATAGCATCTTCCATATGGTGGCTACCTTCCATTGCATTTCTTATAATTTATTGAAATGCCTTATGCTTAGTTTACACATCATAGGTTTGATTATCTCATGCCGTCTTGTTTTCGTCCATATTACATCCTCCTATCATGTGGTTGTCTAACATCAAAGTTTAGTTCATATGTATCACGCATCAATTACTGCTGAAGAACTATTTCCTTTCCTTTTTCTTATGGGCTTGACTTGACATGCAAAGAAAAAGAGGAAGGAATACAAAATGGTGGATGGTGTTAGTACTCGGGAGGACCGAAAACGCAAGCGGAAGAGGTATGCAGATTTTATTGGTACTTATACTGCAATAGAAGGTCGAAGTTGACCGGGTAAATTTACAACACGGTATCCCCTGATCCACCGGCTACAAACCAATCCAGACGCAAACGAAAAATTGGCAGCAAACAAGAAATGACAGCCCTAGTTGTTGGAGCACCTTCTTCCATAGTACCAACATCCCCAGGTTCCCAACCTCCCTTGCCACCTGACACTACTTCGGAAGCACTCTTGACACAAGAGTACTTGGCAATATCAAGTAAACCTTCTGAGTTTCAACAGCAAGAAAGTAGTTGCTCGAGTCAAGTTAAAGTTGCATGCATGTTTATATGTAGTCTCATAGTTTGATGTACACGAGCACTTCCCATGTTCGTTATTGAACTAGCATCTAGGCGCAAGAAGAAATATACATTAGGGATAATGCTCGACAGGTTAACTAAATTAAAGGAGGAAGAATGGAGATCCATGTTGAGGCAGGTTTAAATAGGCCACGTGATGCTATAGAGTCAGCCAAGTTTTTATTATAGGCAACCATTGTCGTTCTATGTCATGCACGTATCCAACCAAGATGGATTCTGTACAGCAATGGCAAACATGAAACCCAGTTTAACTCCTTCCTCCATCATTTATCTGTAGGTATGGTTATGTACGGAAATTGGTAATATCGCCTTGCTCTGTCCCATACTTTCTTGGTTGTTGGAAATGACACTACCATAATTTTCAACGAAATAGTTCAAGTTGGATCGCCAAGATGATGCAACCAGACAAGCATGCACCCATGTTTTTAAGTCTGGTCTGTGATAATGTCTGTATAACTTGAGAAAAACTCACTTTGAAGGCAAGGCTAACAGTGAACTTTCCCAAACATCTCAAGTGGAAAATATAATGGATGAAGACTGGAGATCCCATGATAAACACTGGTCTGATCCAAAGTATCAGGTACGTTATATATATGTAATCAGAATATATGTTGAACTCCTATTTACGCATGACAAATCTATATTTTTCTAGGTGAACTATTCGTAGAACAAGGCCAACCGTGCAAAAGTGAAATTCCAACTAACGACAGGATCTCGTAGCAATTTTGCACACTATGAGGCTCTTGTAACTAGCTGTTGTTCCACTCTTTTGTTGTGCCATATTATTAGATCTATATTGACATGTTCCAAATGCAGAGGAAAGCCTACAAGTATCAAAAACTACCTGAACCAAATGATGTGGAAATCTTCAAGGATTGTCACACCAGTAAGACGAAGGGCATGAGTACACCTGTCAAAGCCGCTGATGTAAGTCCTTAATCCTCTTGCCTTTTAACTACTAGTTACTCTGACTTGTGCATTGAACTGCACGGTTTGTAGCTAATGTCTATTACTCTTTTCAATTTTATACACAGTTGTCTTAGCGTATCATTGCACCTTACAAGGTTTAAAAGAGAGTAGTGATGTTATTTTTCTCTTGATATGTGATATAGTTTCGTGCTGGACTTGCCCGCACAAAGTTACAATTGCCTACCTGTCTGTTCTCTGTTGTTTTATGATAAGAATGATGTCATACTATGTGAGTGATTCATGGATGAAGGGGTCCTCGAGGCGTCGACCTGTTGACCATGGGCCGAACTGATGAAGCCGTATAGTAATTGGTGAACAATGAAGCCGTGGTGTGCCCTCCAAGTCAAGGATAGGACGGATATCTTTATTCCTTGTTGTAATCTATCTTTAGGAAACCCTAAACCTATCGTTGTCTATATAAACCGAGGGTTGTAGTCATTAGGATTGGAGCTACATTAATCGCCTCATCACCTTAGGGTTTAGCTCATGCTGATGTCGACGTAGATCTACTCCGTAATCATGCACTCATCTAGTATATTTGAGCAGGACGTAGGGTATTACAAAAAGAGCACCACAGGAATCTTACAAAGGTGTATCTCCGAAGAAGAGGGGCAACAACTCCTGGTTGAAATACATGCAGGCATTGGGAGCTATCATGCGGTAGCTCGGACCTTGGTTAGTAAGGATTTCCGAGCAGGATTCTTCTGTTCCAACGCCCGTGAGGATGCTCAGACACTAGTCCAACATTGCGTCGGATGCCAGCTATTTGCAAATCAAAGTCGCATGCCCCCCATAGCTCTTCGGACGATATCGATAACATTGCATTTTGCGGTCTAGGGGCTCGACATGGTCGGGCCACTCAAAGGGAGGACAAACAAAAAGAAGTACTTGGTGGTCATGGTCGATAAATTAACCAAGTGGATTGAAGCAAGCCCTGTCACTTTAGCAGAATCTGGACCAGTTGTTGACTTCTTATCTAACTTCGCACACCGTTATGGTATCCCACATAGCATAATCACCGCTAACGAAACCAACTTCACCGCTCAGGAAGTTAAATACTGGTGCGGCAAAATGGGCATTAAGCTCGATTACGCTTCGGTACACCACCCACAAACCAATGGACAGGTTGAACGGGCCAACGTGGACATTATGAGTGGCATCAAGCCTCGCCTGGTCCATTCACTCGAACTATCAGATTGCCATTGGTCGGGGAACTCGATTCCGTGTTATGGGGGCTGTGCACTACTCCCAACCGGTGAACTGGATACACATAATTTTTTATGGTGTACGGTGCTGAAGCAGTCCACCCATGCGACATTATCCATGATGCGCCTTGAGTGCATATGTATGAAGAAAAGGAAGCTGACTTGGATCAGCAGGATGGCTTGGACGCTCTTGAAGGAGAATGGGATATAGCTCGGGCTCGATCCGCGCTTTATTAATAGCAAGCACGACGCTACCATAGCCTCGAATTACGGGCAAAGACATACAACATGGGGAACCTCGACCTCGGACTCCCCAATAGGCAGAAGCATAAACCCTTGCCCAAATGGGAGGGCCCGTACATCATTGATGAAGTACTTATAGGATGAGCATATCGCCTTCGCTGCCCGTCTGATGATGGCATCGAGTCGAACCCTGGAACACAGCTATGCTGTGGCACTTTTACGCTTGAGCTCCTGTCTGATGATGGCATCGAGTCGAACCCTGGAACACAGCTAGGCTGTGGCACTTTTACGCTTGAGCTCGCCACCGACATCCGCAAGAATCATCACCCCCCTTTTTGTGTTTTTATTTATTTCTTCTTTTCACTTTGATATGGTGAATGTTCGTCTTAGACAAACTATACAAAGCTCGTAATATGTACATCATTAAATGTAACACCCTGCTTTGCATGGGGGCTCCCTTAGATGACCCTAATAATACAATAGAAACATCAATAATTCCGATTGCAACTTTCTCATATCTTTCAAGCCAACATATGCACTTAGTTGACTAAAGATCTTTGTGAAGCTAGGTGGCCTGGCTCTGATGTTTACCCCTACGTTCCCGATTGTTCGGCTAGGGAATAAATAGATCACCTCTGCGATTGTTACGACTGAGTTATCCGGGACCGTACCTCAGACAAGTGAAGCAAAAAGCTAGCGTTCTTACAGAAAATAATGAGTCACCGTAAGGGAAGTGAATACGGCCTTGCACTTATCACCATGGCTTTGTCACAGCCATTGGTCTGCATTTGATCTCACGAATCCGGACTATATTTTCCCCCGAAGAAAGGAACCCTTGGAGGAACTATTTTCATCGGAAGATGTTTCTCACATCAAATAGTACTATAACATAACTTTTCGCACATGATTAATCTGTTCGAGCCAGATGAATGGATTTCTTGGTTCCTCAAGAGTTGCCTCATTGCCCGAGGAACATAATACAGAGCAATTCCCGATCACTGGTCGGGGATGAAGAAGTCAATGGTTGGTTAATATAACATTCTTTCAAAATACAAATAAGAATGTGGATCGAGCCTGATCAATGTAAAGTACATAAATACATAGAACTGTCCAAAACTATTCTTGATCCACATTATCTATCAACTGTTCTAAAGCACAATCCTTTTGGGCATAGCGAGCAGCGGGCATCACTTGATCATACACCAAGTTGAGTGTTCTCTCCTAGCCCTCAGGGCCCACCGGAACAACCGGGGCCATGTGATCTAGGTCTAGCTTGGTGAATCGAGTCTTTATCAATGCCGAGGCCTACCGCGCTCCTTCTCGGCACGCCAAACTTTTCCATAGTTTAAACCTTCACCGAGCCCCTTTAAAGAAACTACCTATCTCGGTCGTGCTCTCTAGCGGTGTATTCGATGGCCACAACACCTTCACCATGCTCTTCAAGACTTTTTGGGCCCTCTCGTGAGTCTTCTTGAACTCCCTTAAAAGATTCCCTCCATAGGTGTTGGCTTCTTCCTTGGGCCGCTCAGTCAAGAGACCTGAAAAGCATGTGTTGCATTTTGATATTAAGACGCCGATAGTGCTTGCTAACAAAATGGCAAGGCCATCACTTACCAAATATCCCACCTTTTAGCTTATGGTTCTCCTCTAAGGATTTTGCCAGCTGAGACTTGAAACTCTAAATCTCCGTAGCTTGCTGCTCATTCTCTGCCTTGAGCTCAATTTTCTCCTCATGACTTCGCGTTAGAACCCGCTTACCAGTGTCCAGCTCCTTCTAGAAACTGCGAACGGTTTCTGTGGCTGCATGAAGAAAAAGGTGTCAATATATAAATACACCATATATCCTTTAACACGGTGAGGACATTTTTCTTAATCATTGGACAAATCGTCGGCAGATTTTCGAGCCGCATCTAGTTCTGCCTTGGCTTTGGCTAACTGTGCTGGCTCTCCTCCAGGGGCTCAGACATCATTGTGATGTGTTCCTTCGGTTCCTACTGAAAAAAAATCATCAACAACCCTTAACTCGGCCTTACCGCCCAAGTTAAGGCTTGGGGGCTAGTCGGTTAGGGAACATGATTTGCTTTTAAGCTATTTTAGTTATGAACATGCACTCTAGTTGCAAACAGACTGGTGATCCCTTCAAGACCTGTCCAGGCCGCCCCAAGGTATGCATCCACCGAATTAAAGGCATTAAAATCTTGATGGACAAAGGCAGCATGACGTAAATCTTGCTTCTGGCGGCCATGATTCATTATAGTCTCTACTTCGGAATTGGTAACCGAAACAACATTGGAATCCGCCAAAGACCTGGGAGAAGAGTTGTGGTTCAATGCACCTGGAGAATCTTTGAATTGGCACAGGGGCATTCCTCTTCTGCGCAAGATGAACAAGTTTCAAATAAAGTAGTGTTAAAAGTGACAATCGTTGTAATTCCGCAATGTGTCACCTCTGGGCCGGGGAGACAAGTGCTTCTGTTGCGGCAGAGGCCTTCCTCTTTGACCCCTTATTATGGGCCGCAGTCGGAGTAATTCTAAATCCTCCCAAGCCGGTATTACGCATAGTGCGGCGACCCTTGGGAGCAGAAGTCAGTACATGGGGAATAGTGCGAGATGAGTGCCCTGTTCGGGATGGGGTCTTCTTTTCACATACACTAGAAGCAGGGAGAGCCCCAGGGTGGTCGGCTGTCACAGCAACCTTGACGCCGTCAAGGCTCTCCTGATAAAACACCATGTGTTCAAAATAAATCGACGTCTCAAGGTCGTCATGAAACCCCGGACCGTCGTCATGGGAGTGATCCTCCGGTTGAGGAGAAGGGAAGCTAATGAATTTGACTTGACGCATCCAACTATGTTCAAATATAACCAGTCAGAACTCAGGGCATAATTAGTATACTTGAATCAGTGGGCCTTGATTACCCATTTCGCTGGATTGTATCTGGAGCAGCCCTCCCAGATACTCATTTGAGAAAATTCCGCCACCTCTCCCTTGAAGAGATCGGCCAATGTTCTAGCCAAAGCCGCCTTGTTATTTGTCCCTTGTTGCTGGTAAAGGGTTACATCATTAGTCTCATTGTAGAACCATAAAGGATGACCCCTTTTTGCTGGAGGGGTTGCATGCATCGGGTGATGGCGATGGCCATTACTTCAATCATGGTCAGCTTACTACTGGTCAGCAACCTTATCTTGGTAGCCAACAAGCGCACCTCTTCATTGTCCTGTTGGGAAGGGCCTTTGGGCCGCTAGTCAAACAACTTTACCCGAAGTGGCTAGCCAACCCGGTCTTCGTCCCCAAGAAAGGAGGAAAGGACCATATGTGCGTTGAATGCACTGCGAAATGCGATTTGTTGTGCTTCCTAGATGCATTCTCGGGCTACCACCAGATCAAGATGGCGGCTGATGATGTCGAGAAGATAGCCTTCATTTCTCCATGTGGCGTGTATTGCTACGTCTGCATGCCCTTCGGTATAAGGAGCGCCGATGCCACATTCCAGCGGCTGGTGCGCATTACACTGGGGCCATAGCTGCGGTGAAATGTGGAGGCGTATGTCGATGATGCTGTGGTCAAGTTTTGCGAGGCTAAGTCATTGATTGAAGATTTGGGGGAAACATTCGCAAACCTATGCAAGGTGAGCTTGAGGGTTAATCAAGACAAATGTGTTTTTGGGGTTCCCTTTGGCAAGCTCCTCGGTTTCCTCATCTCCTCTCGAAAAATCTAAGCCAACCCCGAGAAGATCAAGGCTATCGAAAAGATGTGCTCCCTGAGACCCTCAAGGACATGCAAAATTTGGTGGGGTGTGTGACCTCCCTAGGGTGCTTTATCTCCAAGCTTGGCGAACGTGCCCAACCATTTCGCAAGCTGATGATGAGGAAGGGTTAATTCGAGTGGACCCCCGAAGCGGATGCGGGCTTAGAAGACCTCACAAGCCCGCCCATCATGCTGGCGCCTCGCCCCGGCGAGCCCTTGGTGCTTTACCAGGCATCTACGCCCCATTCGGCCAGTGCGGTGCTCGTGGCAATACGGGAAGAGCGCGTTAGTACCCGAGGGAAGTCCTACTGCCATCATGAGGCTGAATGTCCCAACAGGTCTCCAACGTTGCTTGACGGCGCCCCAGCCCCCCGCGCATCCTTCACCTATCGACACACAAGGACCACCCGTGCCCCCCAAAAGCAAATCACGACCGACACCCTATGTCTCGTCGAGCATCCTATGTACTTTGTCAACACGGTGTTGCGCGATGCGCGCTCGCACTACCCGATGCAGTTGAAGATCCTCCTCGTGCTCTTAGAGTCCTCCAGGAAGTTGAGCCACTACTTCCAGGGCTACCCCATCAATGTCATCTCTGCATACCCTTTGGGTAAGGTACTGTGCAGTCCCAATGCTGCGGGATGAGTCACGGAATGGAACGTCGAATTGTAAGCATTCCAGGTGGAGTTCTGTACAACAAGAGTTATCAAGCGGGTGGCGCTCACCGACTTCGTGGCAGAATGGGCGGATACCCACGATGGAGACCCTCCAGAAGACCAGTCCCTTTTTCCTACGGACAAGGCACCCGACTTCGTGGCACTTTCTCTCGGCAGGGCGCGGGAGCCGTGGTCATGCTCATTTCGCCATCCAGCTATGCTGAGAAAAGGTTCCCAACAACATTGCAGAGTACCATGGTTTGCTAGCTGGCCACACGGCTGCTGCCACTTGGGGATCAAGGGCCTCACCATCAAGGGTGACTCCTAGCTCCTCATCAACTTCCCCAACAAGGAGTGCAAGCCAAAGGACGAACATGTGGCAGCATAAATTGAGGAGGTACGTAAAATTGAAAAACGTTTCCTGAGTTTGGAACTGTAGCACATCCCGCGCAACGCGAAAATGGAGGCACATGACATAGCCAGGCTAGCATCCCGCCGCTAGCGTCAAAATCCTTGCGTCTTCGAGGGAAGGCTCTTCAGGCCATCAGTCGTACCCCCAAATGTTGTCCTGATGCTCCTTTGGGAGAAGATACCACTCGCACCACCTACTATGCCCCGGCCTGTGTCCCGAACTTGGGAGCCCGCTTGCTCTTGGCGTTGGAGCCTTAGGAAGGCGGTTGGGACGAGGACCTCAAGGCCTACCTGCTCCATGGAGCCTTACCATAAAAGGACGAGGGCGTCGAGCGCGTGGCACGCCAAGCCATCGTTTACTGCTTGCGGGACGGCGAGCTGTACCGCAGGCGCCCCAATGACACCTCCCTAAGGTGCATTTAAGAAGACCAAGGGCGCGAGCTATTGGCCGACATCCATAGATGGGACTGCGGGCATCACTCCTCATCATGCGTCCTCGTGGGTAAGGTGCTCCGCAGCGGGTACTGCTGGCCTCCAACGCTCCACAACTCCACCGAACAGCTCCTGCCTTGTGAGGCCTGGCAGTTCCACGCCAAGCTGATCCACCAACCGGTGCAGGGGCTCTAGATAATTCCACTATCATGATGCTCTGTAGTCTGGTGGCTAGACATATTGTGTCCGTTTCCCCGAGTGGCTGGCGGCAACCTCTACCTCTATGTAACCATCGACAAGTTCACCAAGTGGGTAGAGGTGGAACCTGTGCGCGCCATTCCCACATGATCGGTTGTCAAGTTCATTAAGGACCTCGTGAGCTAGTTCAGCATCCCTAATCGTGTTGTCACTGACAATTGCTCTTAGTTCATAAGCAATCTCTTCACGTCGTATTATGCTAACCAGGGAACACATGTATGCTACAATTTGGTGGCGCACCCACGGAGCAACGGCCAGGCTGACCACGCCAATGCGGAGGTCCTCCGGGGCCTGAAGACTAGGAGTTTCAAAAAGAAGCTTGAGGCATGCGGCAAGGGTTGGCTAGACAAAGTACAGCCCGTGTTGTGTTCCATCCACACCACTGCATCCAAGCCCACTGGAGAGACGCCCTTCTTCCTAATTTACGGAGCCGAGGTGGTCCTCCCGTCCCAGATCAAGCATGGTTTCCCGTGGGTCTTGGCATTCGAACAGGCGCGCTAGGATGCCTCGCGGGGAACCAATCTTGTGCTCGGTGAGGAGGCCTTCCGCTAGGCCGGCCTCCATGCCGCGAGGTACCAGCAGGCCTTGGGGCGCTACCACAATCGCAACATCTTCCCCCGGACTCTCGAGGTTCTGGACCTCGTCATGAGGCGGTACTCTCCAAGGAGGGCCTCAACAAGCTCTCGCCCGTGTGGGAAGGACCGTTCAGGGTTTCCCACGTTTCCAAGCTGGGTGCCATGCACCTGGATACGGCGGACGGAGTCCCCATGCAGAATGCCTGTAACATCCAGCACCTCCGCAAGTTCTACCCGTGACAGTCTCACGTCATAATGAGTGGTGTTGTACACGCCCCAGAGTCTCCCGGTGCACCACTCCACGGCCCTGCGGGGACTCCCACCCAAGTTCTCGTGGAAGACCCGTGCTCCACGCTGCCGGAACGGTCGAACAGCGACCTTGCCCACGCCCAAGTGGAGGCCCCATGCTCCGTTCTGGCGGGAAGACTAGTGTAGGAGCCGGACGTGACAGGCTTTCGAGTTATTTGTAAACCAAAATTGCAATTCTTCTGAATAAAACTTGCAGTTTTTGTCTTGTTCAAAGGTTCAGGTGTTGATTTTCCCTTGCGGTGTTTCCCTTCTCGAATTTCTTCTCAAACAAGAAAGCAACAACTGCATGTTTCTCCCCCTCCTGAGCGCCCCACAAGCGAGGGCTGGGCACAGTTCTTGTGCTTGCACTTGGGCCAGCCCTAGTGGCATTAAAGACCTAGGCCACAATGTTCGCGGGTTAGCCCCTGTGCACAACACCTCTTCAAGGCTCTGGTGCCTAAGTTCTCATGCAGTGCTCATGAGCGAGCCAACATGCACATGTTGCCCTTGGTCTCTCGCTTCAGGGATGGTTATCTCCTGGCCTTGCCAGGGCATAGCGACCCGTCATACCGGTGGTGATCTACCCTCGTGCAGGGGCTGCGAACGCAGAACAATCATGGGGGAAATGCGACCTAGGAAGGTGCGGACACGGTAGGATACATCATCAAAGAGTTTACACCAACCCTTTTTACATCCCGCGGTGCCATACTCAATTATTAGAAGTTAAAAAGAAGGAAAATAGCCTAAGGAGACACGTCCGCATCATCATCACTATCGTTGTCCCATTCCTCTCGGCTTCGTGCTGATGTTATTGGCTGCGCGATCGGGCATCCACATGGTCCTCCACCCACTCTACCAGGGCGTCGTGAGTCACCCTGGGCACAGGAGCTATCATGGCCTCGAAGTCAAAGTCGGGGTCGGACCGGACGAGATGACTAAAGACCCGCGTCGATGCCCGTGCGGGGAGATCGTGGCTTTCTTCCTGCATGAGCTTGCTCAACTTCTTCGTTCCCCCTTGAAGCCGCTCCATAATCCTGGTGAAGAAGGCGAGGTAGCCGGCATCGTCAGACACAAGCGGGCTAGAGACACTCTCCTAATAGATGGAGTATAGGGCCTCACGAGCCCTTCCCTTAAGGTCTCGGAACATGTGGGAGCGCATATGTTGCAAACCTTTGACGCCCCGAGACCAATGCGCGAGGTGTCTTCCAGTTATTCCTCGTCGTTGCCATGTCATCTGCTTGCGTGTTGCATTTTGCCATGTCATCATGTGCATTGCATCTGCATGTTTTTTTTTCAAAACTTGCATCCGTCTAAGTTCGCCCGTCCTTTTCGTTTTCCGTTCAGAGCCGAGACACACTCGCACGCGCCCGCGACACCTCCGAATAATTATTTTATAAGTGGCCGAAAAATGTTCTCGGAATGGGATGAAACTTGGCTTGTGGTCTTGTTATAGTGTAGGTAGACCGCGTGTCAAGTTTCGTTGCATTCACAGCTCGTTTGATAGCCCAACCGTTAAACTATAGCGGCACTATTGCCGGACAAAATCGTCAAACGTTTCGGTCTCCAAAACGCTGTGTCGGGCCTGTCTTCTCCCTCTCTTCTCAGCCCACTCACCCCTCTACACAGACCACTAGGCCCAGCTTACCCCCTCACTCGACCCGGATCATCCAATCTAGATCGGAGGGTCCAAAACACCGCCAAACACCTAACCCTAGCCCCCTTTCCTATTTAAACACTCCCACATGCCAATTTTGGAAGCCTAAACCTACCCCTAACCTCCAGTCGCAATCTCTCCTCCCTCCTCCTCGTTTTCAGCGCCACCTCCCTCGGGTCCGGCGCCACCAGCTAGCCGCCACCACTTGGCGCTCAACCATTGGCTGAGCCGCCACCTGCGCCACCTCCCATCCAATGGGACGCTGCCACGCAACCATCCCAGCATCCAGCGCCACCGCGGCCCGCCCATGCCTGGGGCAAGCCCGCGGACCCCATCGGGGCCCGTCCCGGAGCCCGTGCTTCCGATCGCCTCAGCGCCCTGGATCGCGAGCTGCTCGACATCCTCGCTCCCACAACCTAGCCGCCTCGACGCGCCCCGCGGGCAGCTGCCTCGCCGGAGCTGCTCGTTAGAGTGGCCCGCAGCACAGCTCCTTCGTCCGCCACCGCCTCCTCGTCTCCAAGCCACCCAGCCGCCTTGCTCCTCCACCCCGAGCGCCTCCCCGCCGCCTCTGGAGCATGGCCGTTCCTCCCATCGGCGACCACGGGCTAGGAGCTCGCCGCCGCTTTATACGTCTCCAATGTATCTATAATTTTTTATTGTTCCATGCTATTATTTGTGAAGTCTTGGATGTTAAATGGGCTTTATCATTCACTTTTATATCTTTTTTGGGACTAACCTACTAATCCAAAGGCCCAGTCCAGATTGCTGTTTTTTGCCTGTTTCAGGGTTTTGCAGAAAAAGAATGTCAAAAGGAGTCCAAACGGAATGAACCTTCGCGAGAGACATTTTTGGAGAAAATCACGCACACGGAGCTTGAGAACCACGTCAGGGTATCAAAGGGTGGCCCACGAGGGTGGGGGGCACGCGCCCCCTTCCAAGGGCGCGCGCCCTACCTCGTGGCCCCCTTGAGCGTCCCCCGGTGCCCTCCTTCTTCCTATATAAGTCTACATACCCCAAAACCTCCGAGAACAGAGAGAAAACCCTAATTCCACCGCCGTACCTTCTGTTCCCGTGAAGATCCCATCTTGGAGCCTATTCCGGAGCTCCACCGGAGGGGGGTCCATCACAGAGTTCTTCTTCATCATCATCATCATCGCCCTCACAATGAGTTGTGAGTAGTTTACCACAGACCTTCGGGTCCATAGCTAGTATCTAGATGGGTTCTTCTCTCTCTCTGGATCTCAATACAAAGTTCTCCTCGGTCTTCGAGGAGATCTATTTGATGTAATCTCTTTTTGCGGTGTGTTTGTCGAGATTCGATGAATTGTGAGTTTACGATCAAGGTTATCTATGAAAGATATTTGGTTCTTCTCTGAACTTTTTATGTGTGCTCATAATATCCTTGCAAGTCTCTTCGAATTATTGGTTTGGTTTGGCCTACAAGATCTATAGTTCTTGCAATAGGAGAAGTGCTTGGCTTTGGGTTCAATCTTACGGTGTCCTTTCCCAGTGACAGTAGGGGAAGGAAGGCACGTATTGTATTGTTGCTATCGAGGATAAAAAGATTGGGTTTATATCATATTGGTTGAGTTTATCCCTCTACATCATGTCATCTTGCTTAAGGCGTTACTCTGTTCTTATGAACTCAATACACTAGATGCATGTTGGATAGCGGTCGATGTGTGGAGTAATAGTAGTAGATGCAGGCAGGAGTCGGTCTACTTGTCTCGGACGTGATGCCTATATAAAATGATCATGCCTAGATAGTCTCATAATTATTCGCTTTTCTATCAATTGCTCGACAGTAATTTGTTTACCCACCGTAGAATATCGCTATCATGAGAGAAGCCACTAGAGAAAACTATGGCCCGCGGGTCTATTCTCAACATATCAATCTTCATCTACTTTACTTTTATTGCTTTTATTTGCTGTTCTTATAAACTAAAAATACCAAAAATATAAACTATCATCTCTATCAGATCTCACTTTCGTAAGTGACCATAAAGGGATTGACAACCCTGTATCGCGGTTGCTGCGAAGTTCTTATTTGTTTGTGCAGGTGCGAGGGACTCGCGCATGGTCTCCTACTGGATTGATACCTTGGTTCTCAAAAACTGAGGGAAATACTTACGCTACTGTGCTGCTTCTCCCTTTCCTCTTCGAGGGAATACAACGCAAGCTCAAGAAGTAGCACCGCGCGTCGTGGCTGTTGCCTCGCTGCCGGCCCTCGTCCTAGCCAGATCCGGCCTGGCCGTGGCCGGATCCGCCTCTTCCCCTTCCTATCGGCCTCCTCTCACGCCTCGTCGTCGACTGCCACTTCACCACCGCCGGCATTGACCCCGTCAACTGGTGCAACTCGCTGCCATGTGGGCCCGTGAGCCGCACCAACGGACACGTCGGTCCTGGATCCGGGCGCGTCCGAACCCCCCTCGGCAGTGCCACTGACTGGTGGACCCGTGCGCCCGCTCCGCCGGACATGTGCGCCCCACTCCGGACACGTCTGTTCCCCCCTTAGGTTGTTTTTTCCTAAGTCCCTAAAAAGCATTAATATGTATGCATCTTTGTGTGGCTGTAACTTTGTGCACGGTTGTCCAATTTGATCAAATGGTATGCCAGATGTTCGTCTCGAAGTTCTCTACATGTTAGTTGCATTTTCATGCATGTTAATGTTCATCTTGTTGTCTTAATCTTCATTGCAATACTGTTATGTGATGTTAGTGTCAAGTCCTTGTTGTGTGACAACAATATGTTAGCATGTTTGAGAGGTCACATCTTTGTGCATGTTGGTCCAAATGGAGTGTATGATATGTAAAAATGTTCATTATGAAGTGATGTACATGATGGTGGATGTTGCATTCATGTTAGGTGCCATATTGCCATGTTTATCTCTGTTGCAAAAGTGCATGTGGCTGTTAAGTGCTGAAAACTGTTATGAGATGCTGATTTGTCTTTTTCATATCTTTATGTGTGATTTTTGTTTGAGCTACATGTCAATATGTTTTAGAAGCACAATCATGCCATCTCTGATGTGGTCCAATCCAATTTCCATGATATGCCTAGTGTTGAGTGCAAAAAGCTTGCCAAGTGGCCTACTCACTGTTGCGGATTTCTATGACTTGTTGAAAACTTCTAAGTCTGAAACTGTTATAACCTGATGCCATGTTTGCTTGATGCCCCAATCAAATCCATGAATGTTTTGGGATGTCCAATGACCATGTTTTCAAGTACATGTTATGCTCTATCCATTCATGCCTTTGTCTGCATATATGCCCTGCTATAGCTTATTGTTTTCATGCTCTCAAGTTGCCTTAAAATGTTTCTGTCAGCCTGTTAACAGTAAATTCAATTTTGCCATGTGAATGGCTAGTGTTCTATGCATCCTATGACCATGTTCTTGCCGTGAGTAGCTTCATAAACATGTCCGAGTGCTGTTGGTTATATTCACACGTCATGATATGCTTTGAAATGAGTTGCACAAACTTGCAAACATGCCTACTTGTCGTTGTTGCTGCCATGTTTAGTTTATTTCACTAAGTCTGTGAAACTGTTATCTTTTGCAATCTTGACATGATGTTTTGAGCATGTTCCAGTGGTGTTTGGTTGTAGCTCAATGATCATGCTTGTAGTGCTTCACATGTACATGCTTGCCATGCCCTTTGTTGCCATGAAGTGTTATTGTATCATGTTGTTTTGATGTCAAGTAAGTGCCATGTTGTTATTTTTGGACAGCTTGTTGTTATATCTTGTTTCATGTGTATGTGATGAACCGTTGCTCCGTTTTGAGTGTGCTGTGTATGAAACTTGTGTGTTTTTGCATGTAGATGCATAATAACATGTTGTATACTTGTTTGGAGTGTGCTTGCTTGATGTGTGGATTCATTTTGTATCATTCCCAAGCTTGACTTGTTTTGCTCATATCTTCTAGGTCGTAGCTCTGAATTTAATGAACTTTATATGTAACTTGACTAGAATTTTGGGTAGATCATCATGGTGCACTCACCAACCCCTCCCTTTACCTCCATATGCAATGGTTTACTTTCCGCTGCCACAACTCTAGAATTGCATGTGTAGGAAGATTGCTTGACATGTGCTAAATTGCTAAAAAAACTGTCAGAACTTAATTTTTTTTGACTATATACTGCAAGGCATAAGCCTCACAGCCCACTTTATTGAAATATAATAAAATCAAATTACAACAAGGTTAGAAATACTTACATGAGAAAACTAAACAAAAGATCCTAAGGTAAGTTAGTTAGCCAATACATGATACTATCCTTATATTTACATTTTATCCTATGAGATAAAAGGGTCATGTCATGGATAAAATTGTGTCTCCATCGCCGGAAAAGAGGAGTTTCGTTTCTGAAGACCTTTCCATTCCTAGTAATCCAGATGTTCCAGGCAGCAGTGAAAACCACTTCAGTAAAGAATGGTTTGCCAAAATCAGCCCTAGATTTGCAAGCCATTTGGTAGGTGGTCATACCAGGTAATGGATCCCAGGAGATTTGCAAGTAGTTCCAAACTCTTTGGCTGAAGATGCAGGAGAAGAAAAGATGTGTGGGGACCCCGACTCATAAGTCGTGGTCACCGAATGCACGTGTACAGTGATCCCAGAGATCAATGCTCACTGAACACATAGAAGCTGAATAGCAAGAGTCTTACATCCATACATACCATATTACACAAATAGGACCATTATGGTCAAGTCTTGAGTATAGCGTTGCAGCGGAAATCTTCAATAACAACATGGACCCATGCCATCTGCCCTAACCCTACAGGCATTCTGACTGGAAAGCGTCCTAGCTCGCATGCTCGTCACTAAGAAATCTTCATCATAACCTGTTCTGTCATGCCTGGCCAATAAAATAACCAGTGGCAAACCAATGAGTACTTTGAATGTACTCGCAAGCAACCCAAGTGTGATGACAGAATAATTATGCAAAGCTCTACTTCTAAATTGGCATTTTTGCGGAAAGCTAGTTTTTCATATGCAAGCATGATCAACATATAACATGGACATGCATGTGTCTGCAACAAGTATCAGGAGGTCACAGGCATCATTATCGAGAAAGAGTTGTAATCAACTCATGCTCAAGCTCATTGTGACTTCCTCAGGAATCACATCATCAATATCTCTGATCCGAGTTGTTTCCTCACACATACACACCAGGTTTCGCAAACATTGGACGTAGCCCAAGAGCGGTTACCCAACTGTCCTTGACCGCGGACATGGCTATTCGAATAGTTTTACACTCTGCAGAGGTTGCACACTTTACCCACAAGATTCGGGGAACTTCCGTGTCATCCACGACCTGTGGTACCTCAAGTACCCGGGGTAAGCACCCGATCACTATCTTTCCCTAGACCACACTAATATGGTGTCCACTCGATTGGTAACAGCCCCGTGCCCCACATTTCATATCTCAAGATTTTTGGAGCCTCGCTCCCATATTCACCACATACCTCAAGCACGGGGTACCAACGGTGTGTCCGGTGCCCTGTAAAGACAGTCATGGCCGCCTATCCAAGCACGACCCCGTCCCGAGAGTGACCTCATTTCACCCCCGTCGCTAGTAATGCGGGCACCATGCTAGTATCGACCTAGGGAATCAATAATGCCCTTTCCCATATAAGGGTAGAGTGGTTGCGCATGTAGGGTTGGAATAACGGTCGCAACTTAAACCATTCCGTTTTTCAAAACAACACACACACTTTCCTCGGTACACCACTTCGTCATCAAGTGGTTACCCATCTCACCATCTCCCTCGGGCATAAGTGGCACCCGACGGGGTTTTCAAAAAGTCTTTTGAAAGTATCCTGGCTCCGTCACCATGCATATACCCAACCCATTTGCGTAGCCGCTATTATAGCAACCTAACTACTCCCACCCACATAACCCTCATAGGAAGGTAGGGTCATGTTTGATGCAAGTTTCAACAGTAAGTAACGAAGGTAGCAACCAAAGTGGTCTCCACCTCAACATGATTCCGATGCATCGATAATAAGGTGCTATGAGACATGCATAAAAAGTTTCTCGAACATGGTCAAAGGGCTGCTTGCCTTGTTCTTCCGAGTCTTCAAACCTTCTGGTCCATCTCCGAGTATTTCATTTATTTCGTCAACTAACGATGGAAGCAACATAATAAGCAACACAATCAAAGCAAAAATAAAAGTGCTCTAAAAATAGGAGTTGGACTTTTCTAGGATACCTCTGGACATATGAAAAATAACCAAGGTGGTTTCATAGGTGTTGGATCAATAGGTAGTTTGGAACATTTCAATATGATGGAACCAATGGGTTTATGGATTTGGAAGAAGTATACAGACATATTTTCTTGAATGATGAGCCAAGGCACCCATCAACAAGTCATGATTTTAGAAGCATCTAGGAGTTGGTTTCACTGGATTTGGAATTCAAATGAATTTCCTAGGATTTTGCAAAGCTGATAAATATGAAGAAATGGCTCAATATTTGGTGGGGTACAGAAAGTATTAATAAAAATGTTCCAAAACTAAGTTTAGATATGACAAGCATCTAGCAATTTGAATCACTGCATTTGGATCAAGATTGAGCTCTCTGTGAATTTCTAAAGTTCGTCACAGAAGATGAAATAATGGCATTTGATAAATATTTGTGAAGGAAATGTTTCTGGAATAATGTGCATGTTGCACCATTTGATAGAGCATGATTTATGGAGCCATAGGAAATTTGAATCATCAAGTTTGGAGTTCAAATGAATTATAAATGAATTTATGAAGTTGTCTGGAATAGAAAAAGAAAAAGGAATAAGGGTTATACCCCTATACGGCGTGCAGGGCGAGGGATAGCTTGTGGGCCGGCCCAGCGGCTCGGCTGTGCGGGCAGAGGGGGTGACGCTGAAGGCGTCATTTCCGAAGTACGCTTCCGCTTGGGGAACACGGCACCCGCCTGGCCCGTCTCCACTTAAACTGTTGGGCCCTGCTGGCCGGGTCGCTGACATGTGGGGGCCCCCTGCAGGGTCATCTTCCTCCTCCCGCTCCCGCGACAGAGGGGAGGGAAGGCTCTGGCCGCGCGACGCCGGCGCTTGCCCCCGGCGGCACAGGCCACCTCTGGCCAGGCCGAGGCCACCGGAGGGATCCCCGGGGAGCGCCGCATCCAGGAGGTGGGCTGAGGCCAGCGGACGGCGGCCGAGGCGGCCCCAGCACAGGCCATGGCGGATGGCCACTCGGGCGTCTGCGAGAAGGGGGGGCTCGGTGCCCCGGAGCATTGGGAGAAGAGGGGGATAGAGCCACCGGGCCCTGGCGCTTCAACTAGTGGGGAGAGGAGGAGCGGGGGAGTCCCCCTTTGCCCGAATCAGAGCGGAGGCCGGCGGCCGCACTCTTGCCATGGAGGGAGGAGGAGCACATGAGAGGGAGAGGGGACATGTCTAGGAGATGCACGGGAGAGAGGAGGGTCCAGAAGAGGCAAGGGGTGCTCGAGGGGAGGCTTTATGTAGGCGCAGCCGCGGTGCACCGTGAGCACGGTCCATGGACGTGCTCGGGCGAGCTCGTGGAGAGAGGAGGAGGGCAGGGGAGGATAAGGCCGACAACGGGGCGTGTCGTGGACGCCGAGGCGACCTCGACGGACACGCTCGCTCTGCCCAAGGTCGCCTGGAAGCCTCGGGAGGGCCGAGGTACAGTGCCTCGGCACACTGTAGCGTACTCCAGAGCGTGCCTTTGGCCGGCATGGTTATGCCTTTGCTTCTTGGCCGTGTCCCCCAGTGTCCAGCAGTGCTAGGGAGTAGTAAACAATGGGGAGGTGGTCTTGGATGCTCTGGGGAGCCACTGGAATGAGGAGGGAGGTGAAGGAGAGGGAGTTTACTGCTGTCCAGCAGTGTGAATTGGGGTTTTACCCCCTCCAATGATTGAGCTGAGGCCATAGAGAAGTTACTGGGGGTAGAAGATGATCAGGAGAAGCTGTGGTAAGAATTTGAGGTAAAGGGGAATAGTAAAAGGGGTCCAACCAATGGTTTTGGCAAACTTGCAGAAGGTGTTTGATCAGGTTTTGGGGAGGCAAATGACCTCCACCTGACATGGGACTTAATAGGATCAAATTTCACATATATTTAGGCTCCTCCACCAAAATTGAGCTCATTTGGGCAAAGTTGCCAATGTAACTTTGGTGAACCCTAGAAATCAACAGAAAGGGTCTCACCTTGTTTGGGTTAAGCAAATCATCTCCCCTTGATGCACCACTTGGTGTAGCATCATCATTTGGGGTTATGATCATGCCCACAAAGTTTGAAGCCCCAGGTAAAAAGTTGGTAATGTAAAGTTGTTCAAATTTGAATTTGAACATAAATGGTTTTGGGGCACTTAGACCAAGTTATGCTTCTCCAAAACTTGTGCCATTTGGCATAGATGCATAATTACATCATCTTAGCATGTGCACCAAGTTTGAGAGCATTTGGACAAGTTTGGCAATGTAGAGTTGCTCAAACTTCAGATATGGACATAATGGTTTTGAGGGGATTAGATGATATTTCCTTGATATTCAAGGCATGAGGCTTTGCAAGATCATCAAATATGTCATATTTGACATGATAGAATTTCCCTGGAATTTTTGGAGAATATTCCCTTTGTAAATATTTCAAAAGCTTGAAATATCCAAAAAGGGTTTTGGAAGGATTTGCCCAATATTTTGAACATGACCATGTGTTGAAACTCTTATATATGGACAATATATGTCCTATGAGTTTCCCTGAATTTTTGCAAATATTTTTGAAATAGTTAAATAATTTTTCCATATTAAAGACCATTTCTGGCCTTAAGAAAAAGCTTTTAAATAAAATATAAAAACAACTTTTAAAATTATAATTTTGTGGTTTCTGGGAGTCCTATACCTAATAGGATTCAAATATACTTTTTGAAAGATTTTTCACACCCTAAATAAGGTACATGCAGTGCAAACCTCAATTCAGGGGTTTTTGGAAAACTAATTTTAGAAAATATTATTTGGCCAAAATATTTTTATAATAAAATTCTATACTGGTCTATACACATGGCATGATCGTTGGGAAAAAGTTTTGGATCGAGGAGATGAAGTATAAGAGTTGGAGGATTTATTTGATTTTTAGAGCACTAGCAAACAGCAGACAAAAGTCAAATCAAGCAAAGTCAAAAACACTCAAAAGTTTTTGCAAATCCACATTTTTAACATGATAATTAGCTTAAGCAAAGTGACATGAAAATCAGGGTGTGACAGACCTACCCCCCTTACAAGAATCTCGTCCCCGAGATTCCTAGACTAGGCGTGGAAAGAAAGGCGGAGTCTTGGATACGGGGTAGTCTTCACTTCTTCTAGTCGGTTCTGCTTATGGGTGGTGCTCCACTGGACCTTGAAGTACTTGATGGTACGGCTTCGCGTCCGTCGTTCTGTTTCGTCTAGAATGCGGATGGCTTCTCGCGGTAGGTCAAATCAGGCTGCAGATCAATGGCTTGGTGATCAACATCCTTGTAGAGATTAGGCTTGTCCGGAACTTGGAGACATTTCCGGATTTGTGCCACATGGAATACATTGTGCACACCGGATAGCTCGGGTGGTAGTTCCAACTGGTAAGACACTTCTCCTCGTCGCGCAGTGATATCAAGGGGTCCAATGATCCTTGGTGCGAGCTTCCCCTTGACGTGGAAACGCTTGGTTCCCTTCAGAGGAGTTACCCGCAGGTACACATGGTCCCCGACATTGAAACTCGTGTCCCGACGGTGAGTATCAATATAGCTCTTTTGCCTTGACTTGGCTGCCTTCAAACGCTCTCTGACTAGTTGGACTTGCTCTTCTGCTGCGCGAAGAATACCCGGTCCAAAAACTAGCCCTTCTCCAGTCTCTGACCAGTTGAGGGGTGTACGACATCTGCGTCCGTACAACACCTCAAATGGTGCCATCTGAAGGCTCGACTGGTAATTGTTGTTATAGGAGAACTCGGCAAAAGGGAGAAAGTCTTCCCACTTGGCTCCATATGCCAAAACACAGGCTCGGAGCATGACTTCGAGAATCTGATTGACTCGCTCTGTCTGACCTCCGGTCTGTGGGTGGAAAGCCATGCTGAAAGATAACTTGGTTCCCAAGGCTTCTTGGAACTTCTTCCAGAACCTTGAGGTGAACTGGGTTCCTCGATCTGACACAATCTCCTTGGGGAATGCCATGAAGACTTACGATTCGGTCGATGTAGAGAGCTGCCAGCCGGTTGCCATCATAGGTGGTCTTGACAGGAATAAAATGGGCCACCTTGGTCAAATGATCGACTATGACCTAGATAGAGTCATGTCCTCTATCCGACCTTGGTAATCCAGTGACGAAGTCCATTCCGACTTTATCCCACTTCCACTCAGGAACCTTGAGTGGTTGAAGCAATCCAGCGCGTCGCTGATATTCAGCCTTGACCCTTTGGCACACATCACACTTTGCAACATAGGTTGCAATCTCTCTTTTCATCCTGTGCCACCAGAATCGTGCCTTCAAGTCTTGATACATCTTGGTTTGAGCGTTCCTTTGAGAGGAGTGGTTTGCAGATACGCCCGATATTCGACGTGGAAGTTTACTTCTTGATGACGGTGGTCGGTGTAGATCTTCCTTCTTGACAGTGCGGTCTTCAAATGTCTTCTATCCAGCTGTCCGTCGCTTCTTTGTCTTCGGGCAGACAAGTAGGCCATCAAATAATGATGTTACCCAACTTGTCCAATTACTCCATGAGGTCTATGGGGGTACGCAAGGTAGGCTGGGGTATTGGTGGTGGTCTCCGCTGAGTATTTGCAGAGGCCTTCCTGACTTAGAGCGAAGGCCCGTGGTCAGAATCTGACCAGGTTGTGGCTTGGTGGGGCTTAAGGGTTTCAAGGATTCTAGTGAGTGAGTGAACGTTTATTATCTTATACTTAAGCACAATTTCTGAGATGCCAATAGATCTATCTAGTACTCTGAACGAAAAGCATAGACCAGCTTCAATCACCACTCATGCCATACATATCCTCATGATTCTCAAGAGACGGTCTAACAAAATTGCACTAGTCTACGATCCCCAAATCCATATGTATGTCTACCCCTAAAATCCAAGGGTAGATCATACATGATGCTAAGCTTGAATTAAACTCCACAATCCAAGCACTCAACCTAGTCTTGCAAGGCTCACGATAATGCATCTCTATTCTAAGGAAACACGTCATATGCCACTCCAAGATTTTGTTTCCTTCCTATAGATCAACTCCAATAGCCCGGTAATTTCCACCAATCACCACATGATCCAACAATTCTACAAATCCGATGTCTACGGTGTTCCACAAGGTCTCAAGTCCCTATAATACCCAAATACTCGGAAGGACTGTGCATCACGATAGTAAGTCCACCAAATTCTCATCATCCGGGTCAAGTAAACTCCAAGATTACGATTATAAAGATCCCTAAATCAACTCCGACAAATAATCCAATCTCCTAGTTTATTGTCCACCGAGAAGCATGATATCATAATCAGGATCATAGGCCTAAATCCAATTTTACTTCGAACCATGCAGACATATCCAGCATTATACCAACCAGAAACACCTACATAAATCCAGATCTCATGCCCAACGAGAACTCATACATGCTTCCCAAGGTCATGATCCCAGCAATGAAATCTCACAACCCACCAAGGTCTCAGATAATTCCTCGAAGTCACTGATATAAAGCCACCAAGTCATCTGTCTTATATCCTCGAACTGGTCTATCTATGGCATCGTCAGTTCTTGTGCTATATTAGGATGAAAATGTGCTCACTCGCTGTGTCCACTAGCTCCTTTACGAACCTAGTGTTGTGCACGGTTATATAGGCTTAACAGGTTCTGTCACAATTCTATGGGTCAAGCACTTGGTTAAGGTTTCATGCTGGAGTGACTCGTGAAGTCTCAAAGGGTCTAGGAACGGGGTTACTGGTCTGTAGGGTTAAACATAACTCTACGGGGTTACACTTGGCCACGGAGGTTGTAGCAGAAGTCTTCAGTGCCAGTTGGCTGCCGAGGTAGAATCCTTGGTGCGTCTTGTCTTGCGGGTCTTCAATTGGGGAGAGAGAGAATAGAGTGAAGAAGCAGCGTAGAGGAGGGAAATGCCTAAAGGGTGTTCTATAGTGCAGGTGCAACAAACAGGTGCAAAAAGGTCGGAACAAAAGAAACAAGGCAAGGAAGGTGTTATAGCCATGCACTTGTTGCCTGGGCCAAGAGTGCGACTTATATCAAAACACAAGCAAATAAAAGCAAACAACACACAATCATGGTTCTATTCGAACCATCATATGGACTCGACTGCGCATAGGGGGTACACGACTCATCCTACCCTAGGTGTTCTCGGACTCAGTGTCGTGACTTGTGCCTCGTGCAGTCTTCTGAGCTTCCTCAGGTGTTGCTATGTCCCTTGTAGTTGCTTGAGGAACGATCCGGGTTGTGCCTGAAGAATCTTCAACAACTTCGCGCCTGATGAGGTGATGTGGTGAAGGTGCCTCCTCGTAGCTGGTGTTGACTTGGTCTTCTCTTGTCTCTTTAATCATGACGATCCCTTGTGCCTCCTGGGGCGTCGAGGGTACCAGGTAGGCAATCCATATGCAATGACAATAACAAGGCATAATAGAGGTCCAACATGTCGGTTTCGTTGATGAAAACATCGACACCAAGAGCGGGGGACGAAGAGAACCGTTTTCCTGCTCACTATAGTGAGGCGGACCAAATGGCAAGGTTCTCATCCACCGGTGGTTGTCGATACAACAACGACAGTGACAAGATTACTCTATTAGCGACGCATATCATGATTTTGCATAACCTATACCCCTGGTCATCATAGGCCAACGTTGCATCTTCTTGGGGCACTGTCAGAAGTGTCACCATCTTTTGGATCTTCATGTCCTCATCAACCGAGGATGTAATTTCTGTTGGTATCATCTTGTCGTGGTGTCGTCAATCTTGTGTGCTGAAGTGGTGGGTGAGTGTTTGGCAAGGTGCACTCCACGAGGATTACAGAAAATCCAGTGGTCAGGGGCATAAGGGTTCTAGCGACCCAGGTTTTGAAGGGCAAGAGATCAAGTATAGCCTAGTTTTCGAAAAACTGAGAAGGGAAGAGAAGTATAGGCAGTTTTGAAAACTAGTTTTACCCTAACTAACGACCATGCTAACTAAGGCTTCCTACAGTCAGGATGGCTCTGATACCAGCTCTGTGGGGACCCCGACTCATAAGTCGTGGTCACCGAATGCACGTGTACAGTGATCCCAGAGATCAATGCTCATTGAACACAAAGAAGCTGAATAGCAAGAGTCTTACATCCATACATACCCTATTACACAAATAGGACCATTATGGTCAAGTCTTGAGTATAGCATTGCAGCGGAAATCTTCAATAACAACATGGACCCATGCAATCTGCCTTAACCCTACAGGCATTCTGACTGGAAAGCGTCCTAGCTCGCATGCTCGTCACCAAGAAATCTTCATCATAACCTGTTCTGTCATGCCTGGCCAATAAAATAACCAGTGGCAAGCCAATGAGTACTTTGAATGTACTCGCAAGCAACCCAAGTGTGATGACAGAATAATTATGCAAAGCTCTATTTCTAAATTGGCATTTTTGCGGAAAGCTAGTTTTTCATATGCAAGCATGATCAACATATAACATGGACATGCATGTGTCTGCAACAAGTATCAGGAGGTCACAGGCATCATTATCGAGAAAGAGTTGTAATCAACTCATGCTCAAGCTCATTGTGACTTCCTCAGGAATCACATCATCAATATCTCTGATCTGAGTTGTTTCCTCACACATACACACCAGGTTTCGCAAACATTGGACGTAGCCCAAGAGCGGTTACCCAACTGTCCTTGACCGCGGACATGGCTATTCGAATAGTTTTACACTCTGCAGAGGTTGCACACTTTACCCACAAGATTCGGGGAACTTCCGTGTCATCCACGACCTGCGGTACCTCAAGTACCCGGGGTAAGCACCCGATCACTATCTTTCCCAAGACGACACTAATATGGTGTCCACTCGATTGGTAACAGCCCCGTGCCCCACATTTCATATCTCAAGATTTTTGGAGCCTCGCTCCCATATTCACCACATACCTCAAGCACGGGGTACCAACGGTGTGTCCGGTGCCCTGTAAAGACAGTCATGGCCGCCTATCCAAGCACGACCCCGTCCCGAGAGTGACCTCATTTCACCCCCGTCGCTAGTAATGCGGGCACCATGCTAGTATCGACCTAGGTAATCAATAATGCCCTTTCCCATATAAGGGTAGAGTGGTTGCGCATGTAGGGTTGGAATAACGGTCGCAACTTAAACCATTCCGTTTTTCAAAACAACACACACACTTTCCTCGGTACACCACTTCGTCATCAAGTGGTTACCCATCTCACCATCTCCCTCGGGCATAAGTGGCACCCGACGGGGTTTTCAAAAAGTCTTTTGAAAGTATCCTGGCTCCGTCACCATGCATATACCCAACCCATTTGCGTAGCCGCTATTATAGCAACCTAACTACTCCCACCCACATAACCCTCATAGGAAGGTAGGGTCATGTTTGATGCAAGTTTCAACAGTAAGTAACGAAGGTAGCAACCAAAGTGGTCTCCACCTCAACATGATTCCGATGCATCGATAATAAGGTGCTATGAGACATGCATAAAAAGTTTCTCGAACATGGTCAAAGGGCTGCTTGCCTTGTTCTTCCGAGTCTTCAAACCTTCTGGTCCATCTCCGAGTATTTCATTTATTTCGTCAACTAACGATGGAAGCAACATAATAAGCAACACAATCAAAGCAAAAATAAAAGTGCTCTAAAAATAGGAGTTGGACTTTTCTAGGATACCTCTGGACATATGAAAAATAACCAAGGTGGTTTCATAGGTGTTGGATCAATAGGTAGTTTGGAACATTTCAATATGATGGAACCAATGGGTTTATGGATTTGGAAGAAGTATACAGACATATTTTCTTGAATGATGAGCCAAGGCACCCATCAACAAGTCATGATTTTAGAAGCATCTAGGAGTTGGTTTCACTGGATTTGGAATTCAAATTAATTTCCTAGGATTTTGCAAAGCTGATAAATATGAAGAAATGGCTCAATATTTGGTGGGGTACAGAAAGTATTAATAAAAATGTTCCAAAACTAAGTTTGGATATGACAAGCATCTAGCAATTTGAATCACTGCATTTGGATCAAGATTGAGCTCTCTGTGAATTTCTAAAGTTCGTCACAGAAGATGAAATAATGGCATTTGATAAATATTTGTGAAGGAAATGTTTCTGGAATAATGTGCATGTTGCACCATTTGATAGAGCATGATTTATGGAGCCATAGGAAATTTGAATCATCAAGTTTGGAGTTCAAATGAATTATAAATGAATTTATGAAGTTGTCTGGAATAGAAAAAGAAAAAGGAATAAGGGTTATACCCCTATACGGCGTGCAGGGCGAGGGATAGCTTGTGGGCCGGCCCAGCGGCTCGGCTGTGCGGGCAGAGGGGGTGACGCTGAAGGCGTCATTTCCGAAGTACGCTTCCGCTTGGGGAACACGGCACCCGCCTGGCCCGTCTCCACTTAAACTGCTGGGCCCTGCTGGTCGGGTCGCTGACAGGTGGGGGCCCCCTGCAGGGTCATCTTCCTCCTCCCGCTCCCGCGACAGAGGGGAGGGAAGGCTCTGGCCGCGCGACGCCGGCGCTTGCCCCCGGCGGCACAGGCCACCTCTGGCCAGGCCGAGGCCACCGGAGGGATCCCCGGGGAGCGCCGCATCCAGGAGGTGGGCTGAGGCCAGCGGACGGCGGCCGAGGCGGCCCCAGCACAGGCCATGGCGGATGGCCACTCGGGCGTCTGCGAGAAGGGGGGGCTCGGTGCCCCGGAGCATTGGGAGAAGAGGGGGATAGAGCCACCGGGCCCTGGCGCTTCAACTAGTGGGGAGAGGAGGAGCGGGGGAGTCCCCCTTTGCCCGAATCAGAGCGGAGGCCGGCGGCCGCACTCTTGCCATGGAGGGAGGAGGAGCACATGAGAGGGAGAGGGGACATGTCTAGGAGATGCACGGGAGAGAGGAGGGTCCAGAAGAGGCAAGGGGTGCTCGGGGGGAGGCTTTATGTAGGCGCAGCCGCGGTGCACCGTGAGCACGGTCCATGGACGCGCTCGGGCGAGCTCGTGGAGAGAGGAGGAGGGCAGGGGAGGATAAGGCCGACAACGGGGCGTGTCGTGGACGCCGAGGCGACCTCGACGGACACGCTCGCTCTGCCCAAGGTCGCCTGGAAGCCTCGGGAGGGCCGAGGTACAGTGCCTCGGCACACTGTAGCGTGCTCCAGAGCGTGCCTTTGGCCGGCATGGTTATGCCTTTGCTTCCTGGCCGTGTCCCCCAGTGTCCAGCAGTGCTAGGGAGTAGTAAACAATGGGGAGGTGGTCTTGGATGCTCTGGGGAGCCACTGGAATGAGGAGGGAGGTGAAGGAGAGGGAGTTTACTGCTGTCCAGCAGTGTGAATTGGGGTTTTACCCCCTCCAATGATTGAGCTGAGGCCATAGAGAAGTTACTGGGGGTAGAAGATGATCAGGAGAAGCTGTGGTAAGAATTTGAGGTAAAGGGGAATAGTAAAAGGGGTCCAACCAATGGTTTTGGCAAACTTGCAGAAGGTGTTTGATCAGGTTTTGGGGAGGCAAATGACCTCCACCTGACATGGGACTTAATAGGATCAAATTTCACATATATTTAGGCTCCTCCACCAAAATTGAGCTCATTTGGGCAAAGTTGCCAATGTAACTTTGGTGAACCCTAGAAATCAACAGAAAGGGTCTCACCTTGTTTGGGTTAAGCAAATCATCTCCCCTTGATGCACCACTTGGTGTAGCATCATCATTTGGGGTTATGATCATGCCCACAAAGTTTGAAGCCCCAGGTAAAAAGTTGGTAATGTAAAGTTGTTCAAATTTGAATTTGAACAGAAATGGTTTTGGGGCACTTAGACCAAGTTATGCTTCTCCAAAACTTGTGCCATTTGGCATAGATGCATAATTACATCATCTTAGCATGTGCACCAAGTTTGAGAGCATTTGGACAAGTTTGGCAATGTAGAGTTGCTCAAACTTCAGATATGGACATAATGGTTTTGAGGGGATTAGATGATGTTTCCTTGATATTCAAGGCATGAGGCTTTGCAAGATCATCAAATATGTCATATTTGACATGATAGAATTTCCCTGGAATTTTTGGAGAATATTCCCTTTGTAAATATTTCAAAAGCTTGAAATATCCAAAAAGGGTTTTGGAAGGATTTGCCCAATATTTTGAACATGACCATGTGTTGAAACTCTTATATATGGACAATATATGTCCTATGAGTTTCCCTGAATTTTTGCAAATATTTTTGAAATAGTTAAATAATTTTTCCATATTAAAGACCATTTCTGGCCTTAAGAAAAAGCTTTTAAATAAAATATAAAAACAACTTTTAAAATTATAATTTTGTGGTTTCTGGGAGTCCTATACCTTATAGGATTCAAATATACTTTTTGAAAGATTTTTCACACCCTAAATAAGGTACTTGCAGTGCAAACCTCAATTCAGGGGTTTTTGGAAAACTAATTTTAGAAAATATTATTTGGCCAAAATATTTTTATAATAAAATTCTATACTGGTCTATACACATGGCATGATCGTTGGGAAAAAGTTTTGGATCGAGGAGATGAAGTATAAGAGTTGGAGGATTTATTTGATTTTTAGAGCACTAGCGAACAGCAGACAAAAGTCAAATCAAGCAAAGTCAAAAACACTCAAAAGTTTTTGCAAATCCACATTTTTAACATGATAATTAGCTTAAGCAAAGTGACATGAAAATCAGGGTGTGACAGACCTACCCCCCTTACAAGAATCTCGTCCCCGAGATTCCTAGACTAGGCGTGGAAAGAAAGGCGGAGTCTTGGATACGGGGTAGTCTTCACTTCTTCTTGTCGGTTCTGCTTATGGGTGGTGCTCCACTGGACCTTGAAGTACTTGATGGTACGGCTTCGCGTCCGTCGTTCTGTTTCGTCTAGAATGCGGATGGCTTCTCGCGGTAGGTCAAATCAGGCTGCAGATCAATGGCTTGGTGATCAACATCCTTGTAGAGATTAGGCTTGTCCGGAACTTGGAGACATTTCCGGATTTGTGCCACATGGAATACATTGTGCACACCGGATAGCTCGGGTGGTAGTTCCAACTGGTAATACACTTCTCCTCGTCGCGCAGTGATATCAAGGGGTCCAATGATCCTTGGTGCGAGCTTCCCCTTGACGTGGAAACGCTTGGTTCCCTTCAGAGGAGTTACCCGCAGGTACACATGGTCCCCGACATTGAAACTCGTGTCCCGACGGTGAGTATCAATATAGCTCTTTTGCCTTGACTTGGCTGCCTTCAAGCGCTCTCTGACTAGTTGGACTTGCTCTTCTGCTGCGCGAAGAATACCCGGTCCAAAAACTAGCCCTTCTCCAGTCTCTGACCAGTTGAGGGGTGTACGACATCTGCGTCCGTACAACACCTCAAATGGTGCCATCTGAAGGCACGACTGGTAATTGTTGTTATAGGAGAACTCGGCAAAAGGGAGAAAGTCTTCCCACTTGGCTCCATATGCCAAAACACAGGCTCGGAGCATGACTTCGAGAATCTGATTGACTCGCTCTGTCTGACCTCCAGTCTGTGGGTGGAAAGCCATGCTGAAAGATAACTTGGTTCCCAAGGCTTCTTGGAACTTCTTCCAGAACCTTGAGGTGAACTGGGTTCCTCGATCTGACACAATCTCCTTGGGGAATGCCATGAAGACTTACGATTCGGTCGATGTAGAGAGCTGCCAGCCGGTTGCCATCATAAGTGGTCTTGACAGGAATAAAATGGGCCACCTTGGTCAAATGATCGACTATGACCCAGATAGAGTCATGTCCTCTATCCGACCTTGGTAATCCAGTGACGAAGTCCATTCCGACTTTATCCCACTTCCACTCAGGAACCTTGAGTGGTTGAAGCAATCCAGCGCGTCGCTGATATTCAGCCTTGACCCTTTGGCACACATCACACTTTGCAACATAGGTTGCAATCTCTCTTTTCATCCTGTGCCACCAGAATCGTGCCTTCAAGTCTTGATACATCTTGGTGTGAGCGTTCCTTTGAGAGGAGTGGTTTGCAGATACGCCCGATATTCGACGTGGAAGTTTACTTCTTGATGACGGTGGTCGGTGTAGATCTTCCTTCTTGACAGTGCGGTCTTCAAATGTCTTCTATCCAGCTGTCCGTCGCTTCTTTGTCTTCGGGCAGACAAGTAGGCCATCAAATAATGATGTTACCCAACTTGTCCAATTACTCCATGAGGTCTATGGGGGTACGCAAGGTAGGCTGGGGTATTGGTGGTGGTCTCCGCTGAGTATTTGCAGAGGCCTTCCTGACTTAGAGCGAAGGCCCGTGGTCAGAATCTGACCAGGTTGTGGCTTGGTGGGGCTTAAGGGTTTCAAGGATTCTAGTGAGTGAGTGAACGTTTATTATCTTATACTTAAGCACAATTTCTGAGATGCCAATAGATCTATCTAGTACTCTGAACGAAAAGCATAGACCAGCTTCAATCACCACTCATGCCATACATATCCTCATGATTCTCAAGAGACGGTCTAACAAAATTGCACTAGTCTACGATCCCCAAATCCATATGTATGTCTACCCCTAAAATCCAAGGGTAGATCATACATGATGCTAAGCTTGAATTAAACTCCACAATCCAAGCACTCAACCTAGTCTTGCAAGGCTCATGATAATGCATCTCTATTCTAAGGAAACACGTCATATGCCACTCCAAGATTTTGTTTCCTTCCTATAGATCAACTCCAATAGCCCGGTAATTTCCACCAATCACCACATGATCCAACAATTCTACAAATCCGATGTCTACGGTGTTCCACAAGGTCTCAAGTCCCTATAATACCCAAATACTCGGAAGGACTGTGCATCACGATAGTAAGTCCACCAAATTCTCATCATCCGGGTCAAGTAAACTCCAAGATTACGATTATAAAGATCCCTAAATCAACTCCGACAAATAATCCAATCTCCTAGTTTATTGTCCACCGAGAAGCATGATATCATAATCAGGATCATAGGCCTAAATCCAATTTTACTTCGAACCATGCAGACATATCCAGCATTATACCAACCAGAAACACCTACATAAATCCAGATCTCATGCCCAACGAGAACTCATACATGCTTCCCAAGGTCATGATCCCACCAATGAAATCTCACAACCCACCAAGGTCTCAGATAATTCCTCGAAGTCACTGATATAAAGCCACCAAGTCATCTGTCTTATATCCTCGAACTGGTCTATCTATGGCATCGTCAGTTCTTGTGCTATATTAGGATGAAAATGTGCTCACTCGCTGTGTCCACTAGCTCCTTTACGAACCTAGTGTTGTGCACGGTTATATAGGCTTAACAGGTTCTGTCACAATTCTATGGGTCAAGCACTTGGTTAAGGTTTCGTGCTGGAGTGACTCGTGAAGTCTCAAAGGGTCTAGGAACGGGGTTACTGGTCTGTAGGGTTAAACATAACTCTACGAGGTTACACTTGGCCACGGAGGTTGTAGCAGAAGTCTTCAGTGCCAGTTGGCTGCCGAGGTAGAATCCTTGGTGCGTCTTGTCTTGCGGGTCTTCAATTGGGGAGAGAGAGAATAGAGTGAAGAAGCAGCGTAGAGGAGGGAAATGCCTAAAGGGTGTTCTATAGTGCAGGTGCAACAAACAGGTGCAAAAAGGTCGGAACAAAAGAAACAAGGCAAGGAAGGTGTTATAGCCATGCACTTGTTGCCTGGGGCAAGAGTGCGACTTATATCAAAACACAAGCAAATAAAAGCAAACAACACACAATCATGGTTCTATTCGAACCATCATATGGACTCGACTGCGCATAGGGGGTACACGACTCATCCTACCCTAGGTGTTCTCGGACTCAGTGTCGTGACTTGTGCCTCGTGCAGTCTTCTGAGCTTCCTTAGGTGTTGCTATGTCCCTTGTAGTTGCTTGAGGAACGATCCGGGTTGTGCCTGAAGAATCTTCAACAACTTCGCGCCTGATGAGGTGATGTGGTGAAGGTGCCTCCTCGTAGCTGGTGTTGACTTGGTCTTCTCTTGTCTCTTTAATCATGACGATCCCTTGTGCCTTCTGGGGCGTCGAGGGTACCAGGTAGGCAATCCATATGCAATGACAATAACAAGGCATAATAGAGGTCCAACATGTCGGTTTCGTTGATGAAAACATCGACACCAAGAGCGGGGGACGAAGAGAACCGTTTTCCTGCTCACTATAGTGAGGCGGACCAAATGGCAAGGTTCTCATCCACCGGTGGTTGTTGATACAACAACGACAGTGACAAGATTACTCTATTAGCGACGCATATCATGATTTTGCATAACCTATACCCCTGGTCATCATAGGCCAACGTTGCATCTTCTTGGGGCACTGTCAGAAGTGTCACCATCTTTTGGATCTTCATGTCCTCATCAACCGAGGATGTAATTTCTGTTGGTATCATCTTGTCGTGGTGTCGTCAATCTTGTGTGCTGAAGTGGTGGGTGAGTGTTTGGCAAGGTGCACTCCACGAGGATTACAGAAAATCCAGTGGTCAGGGGCATAAGGGTTCTAGCGACCCAGGTTTTGAAGGGGAAGAGATCAAGTATAGCCTAGTTTTCGAAAAACTGAGAAGGGAAGAGAAGTATAGGCAGTTTTGAAAACTAGTTTTACCCTAACTAACGACCATGCTAACTAAGGCTTCCTACAGTCAGGATGGCTCTGATACCAGCTCTGTGGGGACCCCGACTCATAAGTCGTGGTCACCGAATGCACGTGTACAGTGATCCCAGAGATCAATGCTCATTGAACACACAGAAGCTGAATAGCAAGAGTCTTACATCCATACATACCGTATTACACAAATAGGACCATTATGGTCAAGTCTTGAGTATAGCATTGCAGCGGAAATCTTCAATAACAACATGGACCCATGCAATCTGCCTTAACCCTACAGGCATTCTGACAGGGAAGCGTCCTAGCTCACATGCTCGTCACCAAGAAATCTTCATTATTACCTGTTCTCTCATGCCTGGCCAATAAAATAACCAGTGGCAAGCCAATGAGTACTTTGAATGTACTCGCGAGCAACCCAAGTGTGATGACAGAATAATTATGCAAAGCTCTACTGCTAAATTTGCATTTTTGCGGAAAGCTAGTTTTTCATATGCAAGTATGATCAACATATAACATGGACATGCATGTGTCTGCAACAAGTATCAGGAGGTCACAGACATCATTATCGAGAAAGAGTTGTAATCAACTCATGCTCAAGCTCATTGTGACTTCCTCAGGAATCACATCATCAATATCTCTGATCCGAGTTGTTTCCTCACACACACACACCAGGTGTCGCAAACATTGGACGTAGACCAAGAGCGGTTACCCAACTGTCCTTGACCGCGGACACGGCTATTCGAATAGTTTTACACTCTGCAGAGGTTGCACACTTTACCCACAAGATCCGGGGAACTTCCGTGTCATCCACGACCCGCGGTACCTCAAGTACCCGGGGTAAGCACCCGATCACTATCTTTCCCTAGACGACACTAATATGGTGTCCACTTGATTGGTAACAGCCCCGTGCCCCACATTTCATATCTCAAGATTTTTGGAGCCTCGCTCCCATATTCACCACATACCTCAAGCACGGGGTACCAACGCTGTGTCCTGTGCCCTATAAAGACAGTCATGGCCGCCTATCCAAGCACGACCCCGTCCCGAGAGTGACCTCATGTCACCCCCGTCACTAGTAATGCGGGCACCATGCTAGTATCGACCTAGGTAATCAATAATTCCCTTTCCCATATAAGGGTAGAGTGGTTGCGCATGTAGGGTCGGAATAACGGTCGCAACTTAAACCAATCCGTTTTTTAAAACAACACCCACACTTTCCTCGGTACACCACTTCGTCATCAAGTGGTTACCCATCTCACCATCTCCCTCGGGCATAAGTGGCACCCGACGGGGTTTTCGAAAAGTCTTTTGAAAGTATCCTGTCTGCGTCACCATGCATATACCCGACCCATTTGCGTAGCCGCTATTATAGCAACCTAACTACTCCCACCCACATAACCCTCATAGGAAGGTAGGGTCATGTTTGATGCAAGTTTCAACAGTAAGTAACAAAGGTAGCAACCAAAGTGGTCTCCACCTCAACATGATTCCGACGCATCGATAATAAGGTGCTATGAGACATGCATAAAAAGTTTCTCGAACATGGTCAAAGGGCTGCTTGCCTTGTTCTTCCGAGTCTTCAAACCTTCTGGTCCATCTCCGAGTATTCCGTTTATTTCGTCAACTAACAATGGAAGCAACATAATAAGCAACACAATCAAAGCAAAAATAGAAGTGCTCTAAAAATAGGAGTTGGACTTTTTTAGGATACCTCTGGTCATATGAAAAATAACCAAGGTGGTTTAATAGGTGTTGGATCAATAGGTAGTTTGGAACATTTCAATACGATGGAACCAAGGGGTTTATGTATTTGGAAGAAGTATACAGAAATATTTTCTTGAATGATGAGCCAAGGCACCCATCAACAAGTCATGATTTTAGAAGCATCTAGGAGTTGGTTTCACTGGATTTGGAATTCAAATGAATTTCCTAGGATTTTTCAAAGCTAATAA
Organism: Secale cereale; assembly: GCA_902687465.1. NCBI lineage: Eukaryota > Viridiplantae > Streptophyta > Magnoliopsida > Poales > Poaceae > Secale > Secale cereale. The sequence continues at coordinate 229,820,079 of LR738712.1, forward strand.
ATATGAAGAAATGGCTCAATATTTGGTGGGGTACAGAAAGTATTAATAAAAGTGTTCCAAAACTAAGTTTGGATATGACAAGCATCTAGGAATTTGAATCACTGCATTTGGATCAAGATTGAGCTCTTTGTGGATTTCTAAAGTTCATCACAGAAGATGAAATAATGGCATTTGATAAATATTTGTGAAGGAAATGTTTCTGGAATAATGTGCATGTTGCACCATGTGATAGAGCATGATTTATGGAGCCATAGGAAACTTGAATCATCAAGTTTGGAGTTCAAATGAATTATAAATGAATTTATGAAGTTGTCTGGAATAGAAAAAGAAAAAGGAATAAGGGTTGTACCCCTATACGGCGTGCAGGGCGAGGGATAGCTTGTGGGCCGGCCCAGCGGCTCGGCTGTGCGGGCGGAGGGGGTGACGCTGAAGACGTCATTTCCGAAGTACACTTCCGCCTAGGGAACACGGCTCCCGCCCGGCCCGTCTCCACTTAAACTGCTGGGCCCTGCTGGCCGGGTCGCTGACAGGTGGGGCCCCCCTGCAGGGTCATCTTCCTCCTCCCGCTACCGCGACAGAGGGGAGGGAATGCTCTGGCCGCGCGACGCCGCCGCTGGCCCCCGGCGGCACAGGACACCTCTGGCCAGGCCGAGGCCACCGGAGGGATCCCCGGGGAGCGGCGCATCCTGGAGGTGGGCTGAGGCCAGCGGACGGCGGCCGAGGCGGCCCCAGCACGGGCCATGGCGGATGGCCACTCGGGCGTCTGCGAGAAGGGGGGGCTCGGTGCCTCGGAGCATTGGGAGAAGAGGGGGATAGAGCCACCGGGCCCTGGCGCTTCTACTGGTGGGGAGAGAAGGAGCGGGGGAGTCCCCCTTTTCCCGAATCAGAGCGGAGGCCGGCGGCGGCACTCTTGCCATGGAGGGAGCAGGAGCGCATGAGAGGGAGAGGGGACATGTCTAGGAGATGCACGGGAGAGAGGAGGGTCCAGAAGAGGTAAGGGGTGCTCGGGGGGAGGCTTTATGTAGGCGCAGCCGCGGTGCACCGTGAGCACGGTCCATGGACGCGCTCGGGCGAGCTCGTGGAGAGAGGAGGAGGGCAGGGGAGGATAAGGCCGACAGCGGGGCGTGTCGTGGACGCCGAGGCGACCTCGACGGACACGCTCACTCTGCCCAAGCTCGCTTGGAAGCCTCGGGAGGGCCGAGCTACAGTGCCTCGGCGCACTGTAGCGTGCTCCAGAACGTGCCTTTGGCCGGCATGGTTATGCCTTTGCTTCCTGGCCGTGTCCCCCAGTGTCCAGCAGTGCTAGGGAGTAGTAAACAATGGGGAGGTGGTCTTGGATGCTCTGGGGAGCCACTGGAATGAGGAGGGAGGTGAAGGAGAGGGAGTTTACTGCTGTCCAGCAGTGTGAATTGGGGTTTTACCCCCTCCAATAATTGAGCTGAGGCCATAGAGAAGTTACTGGGGGTACAAGATGATCAGGAGAAGCTGTGGTAAGAATTTGAGGTAAAGGGGAATAGTAAAAGGGGTCCAACCAATGGTTTTGGCAAACTTGCAGAAGGTGTTTGATCAGGTTTTGTGGAGGCAAATGACCTCCACTTGACATGGGACTTAACAGGATGAAATGTCACATATAATTAGGCTCCTCCACCAAAATTGAGCTCATTTGGGCAAAGTTGCCAATGTAACTTTGGTGAACCCAAGAAATCAACAGAAAGGGTCTCACCTTGTTTGGGTTAAGAAAATCATCTCCCCTTGATGCACCACTTGGTGTAGCATCATCATTTGGGGTTATGATCATGCCCACAAAGTTTGAAGCCCCAGGTAAAAAGTTGGTAATGTAAAGTTGTTCAAATTTGAATTTGAACAGAAATGGTTTTGGGGCACTTAGACCAAGTTATGCTTCTCCAAAAGTTGTGCTATTTGGCATAGATGCATAATTACATCATCTTAGCATTTGCACCAAGTTTGAGAGCATTTGGACAAGTTTGGCAATGTAGAGTTGCCCAAACTTCAGATATGGACAGAATGGTTTTGAGGGGATTAGATGATGTTTCCTTGATCTTCAAGGCATGAGGCTTTGCAAGATCATCAAATATGTCATATTTGACATGATAGAATTTCCCTGGAATTGTTGGAAAATATTCCCTTTGTAAATATTTGAAAAGCTTGAAATATCCAGAAAGGGTTTTGGAAGGATTTGCCCAATATTTTGAACATGACCATGTGTTGAAACTCTTATATATGGACAATATATGTCCTATGAGTTTCCCTGAATTTTGGCAAATATTTTTGAAACAGTTAAATAATTTTTTCCTATTAAAGACCATTTCTGGCCTTAAGAAAAAGCTTTTAAATAAAATATAAAAACAACTTTTAAAATTATAATTTTGTGGTTTCTGGGATTCATATACCTAATAGGATTCCAATATACTTTTTGAAAGATTTTTCACACCCTAAATAAGGTACTTGCAGTGCAAACCTCAATTCAGGGGTTTTTGGAAAACTAATTTTAGAAAATATTATTTGGATAAAATATTTTTATAAGAAAATTCTATACTGGTCTATACACATGGCATGATCATCGGGAAAAAGTTTTGGATCAAGGAGATGAAGTATAAGAGTTGGAGGATTTATTTGATTTTTAGAGCACTAGCAAACAGCAGACAAAAGTCAAATCAAGCAAAGTCAAAATCACTCAAAAGTTTTTGCAAATCCACATTTTTAACATGATAATTAGCTTAAGCAAAGTGACATGAAAATCAATGTGTGACAAGATGGCTCACATCTTCATGTATATGATGAGGACATAGAACACAGGTTAGGTCATCCACATGCCAATGCCTGCGTTGCAGCATATCTCTGCTGTTCAGGCTGTCTCTAAGTAGTAGCCAACCAAACATTTTAATCTTCATTGTGCATGCGCTTTTCCATATCCAAGGGAAGATAGGGTCAGTAACTATTTGCTGATGAACTTAAAATTGAGAAAATGCAAAGTTTTTATTTGGTGAAGAAGTCTACTGACGCCCCTCTAGACATACTTCCTATCCTACGACCGTCATTAAACTTTGAGCATGTGTCCCGTCACATTCCAAATTACAAACGGTTCACACCGATGAAAACCTAAACATTTTCCCACTTAGGAGCGTATTAGTAGTCGGATATAAATACTACTACTTCAAGATGACTACACATTACTCATCAACTCCTCATCCACAAAAACAAACAAGTCATTGATCATCGTTCCCTTGAGTCTGCCATGGCCAGTGTGAGTTCTGTGTCGAGAGATTACCTCCAAGGAGAGGCGAGCATGGAAGCGGAAGCACGAGAGATGTCCCACCTCGCCGCCAAAGTAGTAGACATGTCCCGCCGCGCGGCTATATCAGCAGATAGGTCCCGTCGCGCCGACGAAGCAGCACGGAGGTCCCGCCATGTCGTTGATGCAGCAAACTTGTCCAGCCACGCGCGGAAGCAGCAAATATGTCCCGCCGCACCGTGAATGCAGTAGAGATGTCCTCCCGTGCTGCGGCAGCATGGGAAAATGTCTCGTGGGCGTGCGAGGACTCTTACAGGCGCATGAATGCGCTCGTCCATAACAAGATGGATCAGATCTCTGGCTGGGTGAGGTTGTAGGACAACATGAATGCCTTATTTTAACAGGCTACCTGCGTTATCCGACAACTAAGGGAGTGCAATGCGAAGCTCCGGGACGAGCAGGATGAGAGCACTGCCTTGTTGAAGAGGACCGACATCATCGTTAAGAATCTTATGGAAGAGAATGGCATGTTCCGCATTGAGTGCCAAATGCTCCTAGAGGAATCCATGGATGCTCTCAAGCAGCACGTTGAGGACAATAAAGAGCTCATTGCCGCTTGTCGCGGAGACTAGTTCCTTCTTCTTTAGCCCTTGTGTATTTCGAGCGTTGTCGGATTCAGGGCTCCGCAAAACTGTTGTTAAGTTCGAACAGTAGGGTGCGTGCGACGAACTCAACTTCCCCTATCTGCGTACTCGCCATGTCTATGGACTAGCTCCATGAACAAGAAGGAAAATGACATGGGGCAGTTTACCCAGGTTCAGGCCATATAGCAGTGAGTGGCCCTACTCCTGCAATATCGTGGATTGCCCCAAGGTGGGATGAGGAAGAACTAGTATAGTGGTTGAACAACCTTAGGAGGGGTGTTCTTGGGCGTGAGGGTGCTAGTCGATATTATCTCTCTGGATCTGGATCCGGAGCCTCTCTATGGTGGTGGCTAAGCTATATTTATAGGGGCCATTCACTACTGGAATCTGGCACTTTGCCATCTGCCATGGCAGATGGCAAAGGCATGGTCGGCTGATGGCAAAGGCTTTGCCATCAGCCAGCAGATGGCAAACAGTTTGTCTGAAATCCTGTGGGCAAAGGCTTCTTTGCCATCTGCTGGCTGATGGCAAAGAGCCTGTGCCTTTGCCATCAGCTGGCAGATGGCAAAGCCTCTTAACGGAGTTAGCCCCATTAGAAGGATAACGGCATACTTTGCCATCTGCCAGCAGATGGCAAAGGCTGCAGGCTCTTTGCCATCTACCGGCAGAGGGCAAAGGCTGTATGCTCTTTGGCGTCTGCCAGCTGATGGCAAAGAGCAGAAATAGGCCAGCCCAAATTTTACATGTAGATGACACGTGGCCTCTTTGCCATCTGCCAGCAGATGGCAAAGTGCCTATATTGCCCCATTTAATTTTGTTTTTTATTATATCAATTCATTTTCACAGAAAATCAAACACAAATATATTTATATGACCAATATAGCATATTCAACACATATTACCAATTGTCATGAACACATATATATCCAACACATGTTACCAATAGTAGCAAGTTTCATCCGTACATATACATAGTTTCATCAATATTACACAGTTTCATCCATAGGTAGCAAGTTTCACAAGGTCAAAACAAAAACTAAATACAAGCACTCCATCAACCCAAGCTTCCGTGATCTTAAGCAAATCTGTAAAATGGGTAAGAAGAAAGTTAGAAGAAGAAGACTAGAAGAAGAAGATTATTATGATGCAACTAAAATGTGAAGATTATTATGATGCAACTTATATCTGTAAAATAGGTCATTTTGGAGCTAAGTAAGGTTATTATGTCATTTTGGAGCTAGATAAGCATATGAAGTCATTTAGGAGCTAAAATATGTCATTTCTTAAGCATATTATGTCATTTTAGAGCTAGTTAAGCATATTAAGTCATTTTGGAGGAAAAAATCCTAAGCGTAGGTCATTTTAGAGCTATCCTAGGTTATATAGGAAAAAATGCTAAGTGTAGGTCATAATATGTCTAAATTAGTGCACGAACGATGACAAAGAATTTATTGATCAAAGTATCATCCATTAATAATTGTGTTGATCTTGCATTGTTGGTTCACATGTCAGCATTAAGTATCTAAACATGAGCTTCTTATACTTAAAAATTCTATCGATATGAATAAATATACCGAGTGTCTGACATGCTAAAAAAGGAGGATGGTAGAAGCTGCAACTCATGATTGGAGATAATCCACTGTTTATACTTACCTAGCAATAGGGCTTCTTAGTAGACAGTACTCAGGTAGGAACCAGATTGTTATCATAACGAATTGCTTCAGAACCAAGGATGGCGACACTACTAATTGATCCATTGTCGATCTGGTTCACCAGCTGCCACTTCACACAGTAGCTACAATTGAAGTTCCAAATTTGTAAAAGTCAAACTAACAAACAAGAAGTAGCTCCAGCTCTTGCTTCAAACTCATACCATTTCTATTACAATTTGTAAAAATGCCTAACCTGCAAATGGTAATTGGCATGCTTTGGCAATCACCCGAGAGCATCCTCCACATGCAAATGGTAAGTAGCAAAGTGTTGCAATGAACATGTAGTTCCCACCTTATTCCACTGTCTCCACTCTCCAGCGGTCACTGCACTCTCTTCTCTCGACAGTTGCATATCCTTTTTCATGTCTATAAGAAACATCAAGTTTGATGGACAAAATATTTTATGAAACTCATAAAAGTCAAAAGCATCTACAAATGAAAATCAAGTACATTTACTATTTATCTCTTTTATCATCATTGCTGGATTTACAGTTAATGTATGGAGCAAATGCAAGGAGGAAAATATTGATCAGGTTGGTGACAGTGTACTTAAACACTGTCTCCAACTTCCTCTTAAGTTTTTCTAATTCCCTCCACAGATTCAGAAATACCAAGTCACCTAAGTTTTCTGTTCATAACAAACGGTGGAACCGCACGTAGATGGCCAAAACTAGGATTTCAAGTAATTTGTCGAGCTCCACATTCTGGGTCTCCGGCGTGTGGGAAAAAATCGGTGTTATAAAAGTGGATTAGGCGCTAGGTGCCATATGACTGGGTGCCTATATACTTATGCATGGACTGCCACTCACATAACCCAGCACCTTGTACAGCGTTGCACATATTTCACGGTAAATTTAGGTAGTATTTTGCAAACAATTAAGAATGCTAGTATCCAGAAGCTGTATAAAGGTTCGACCAAACAGAAATTAAATTCAGAGCAATTCCCTTGATCCTTAATCATCTTTATCAAATATCAGCAATCATTATCATAAAAAAAATGGATTGATCGTGCACATACATGGAAATGGAAGAAGAAAGATAGGTACAAATCAATGAGGAAAACTACACTATTTAGTAGATTACACAACAACTGGGCAGCTCATGAATAGCATGGACATACCATCAGTTTTCTACAATAACGGACCAGCTCGCAAATAGCATGGATATACCCGTCTTTCCTCACCTCCAGAAGCCATCCCCAAAGCATGATTCCTGATTATATACATTGAAGAGCATAGCAGAATCATATTGGAAGAGAACAACATAGCGACAGCAAAATATGTCGTTCTTCACTCCAATGCCCTACAAAAACGTGAAATAAATGAGGTTACATGATGTACATACAACATGTTCAACAAATGATCAAACATAAATATAATTATTGGCCCTCAAAATATGTGGTGCTACACTGAAATCACTAACCATGATCTCTGGAGGGAATTCAGAGTAGCAGAGCGCGTAGTTTAGCGACCAGGTGGATGGATTAACAAAGTCGCTCCCATGCTGTAAAAGATTGGATAAAGAAAATCAAACAAAGGTCGTTTTTATTCCTCGTCACCAAATCACCGTGGCCTCCCACGACAATGCTAGATGAGACATTGAAAAAACACAATAGCCCTCAAGGTCTTTCTTGCAGAACTATCCTCAAACACCCAGCGTACAACCACTTACGCATTCTAACACACCAGATGGAGAGGAAGTAGGCCTTGACAGGGATGCAGCGCACTAAGCCTTCTTCCCCCTCTTCCTCCTGTCGAGCCGAGGGGGCCGGAGCAGCCTCTGCCGCCGCCCGGATCCAGGCCCAGTAGACTAATACACTCAATCACCCAAAACAGAAAAATAATTAACAGAGGGAATATAATTTGGTTCAAAGTAGATAGAGATCCCATCTTTCATTTTATTATTGTGTGAGCAAGAAAATAAAATTGAATCTCCATAATTAATGCCTCACCATCAAAGGAAACAATAAACTAAACAACTGGGAAATAATTGCTAATAAAAAATTGCATCCCATGTGCAAGGGTATAGTGAGCATAGAAAACCAAACCATCATTTACAGTCCTCAAGAAGACTAGGGATTGGTTGGTAAAAGATACATCATCATTGGAAAATATTAGTATCACATATAATAAATAAACCCAAACGATATCCAAATAGCTATCCAAACAAGAGAGCTGGAAAGTAGAACATATGACTACAACATTAATCAGCAGCTATAGGTTAAGTACTGTGCATAAATAGTTTAGGATCCCAAAAAAATATTGTTACTTATCCAAACAGAGCAAGAACATGAATATGCAACAAATCTACTAGGCTCAAACACAGTTGAAGAATTCATACACCATTTGAGAAACCAAAATCTGACCACAACCAAGCAAACCCTAACTAAAACGTCAGATTGAACCCTAGCTAGGTGGTGTTACCAAACAAACACTAACTAATTAAATCCTATCTTAGTCGAGGTTCCTCATACAAATGAATACACAAGAATGCGCCGACGGTGGTCTGATGCCGGCGATGGGTCCGCTGGCAATTGGATATGCGAGTATGTCGCTGCCAACTCGAGAGGTGTGTTCACATGATGATTCATATCATGCTTGAAAATGCACAATCTTGCATGCTAAATCTGGATCAAAGAGGAAATGTGGCTACTGTGGGGGTGGAAGGTGTCGTCAGTTAGATCAAAGGCAACGAATGAGATGATTTAATTAGAACAAAAGGATGGATTCCGCTTATTCTGAATCTGCTTACTGTGCGGCCGCTTTCTCCATATTGGTAACGTCTCTCTCTCCACCCCGTGCCTTGCGCACTCCCCTCTCATAGTACCACTGCCTCCAGATGATGATGAATGCATGTAACCACTGTCCCCGCGGCAACGACGTCTGCACACAACATTGATAATTCCACATCCGCCAACTGGCCACCATGACTCATCTTAGATATTCAGGGGCATGCACAACAGCCAAATTATGTGCAACTGAAGAGACGAGCAGGAGATAGTTCTTTGGCATAGGGGCTTGAGCTTGCTGCTAGCAAGTTCAGTGTTACTGCTCTATTCCAGGGAATCTAATTTGATCACCAGGCTAACAAGTATGTGGCAATCAATCAACTCGCAAAACAAGAAAAATCAAGCATGTCTGTTCTAAGGGTTGTTCATGCTCTGCATCCCTCAAATTTAGTGTCTGCTAGAATTAGTGGTTGCAGATTGTTGGATTATCGATCGATGTGCTTAAAGATTTAGACAAATGATGCGCCTATGTAAATAAAATTTAGAGTCGGACAGTACATACATGCATATCATGAAACCTTTAGGGTCCTTAATTATTATAATATTCATTTTTGTCATTTTATTTTGCAGCACGACATTGGCATAGCTACCTCTACTCAGACTGGATTCATATATCAAGTTTAATATTAATTTCGGACCAATAAAAAGACTATTTGCCTATTCATTATAAAACGAACGAGTCAGTGCATATCAAAGGAAATATTTGGTGGAGTTGTACAATTAATCCCTGGTGTACCATGTATTGAAAATACAATTCATTCTGTTTCAAACAATATGATGTTCATTTGAGCTACTAATACATGAACATTGTAGCACATACAGGAGGAACTCAACACAAAAAAGGTTGAACAAAAGGAGGAACTCCCCAGTTATGAGCAAACTATAGTAAGTTTCCAATTCAATAACTTTTTGATTGACCAACTCATATGACATGTATTTCTTTTAAATAATTATACCATTAGATTTTTTTAAACAATTAAGTCGTCAGGTCAACATTGAATTTCACTGACCATTGCACAATGACTTAAAATAGTCCAGAGTATATCTAAAAAAAATAATTATTACATAAGGGCTTCCGCTTGCCACGGGGCTGCACACTTGCGAGGTGGCGATGTTGCCGCGAGCATGGTAGCCGGCAGCCTCGCCGCTACACGACTTGGTAGTGCGTCCTTCACACAGGCATGAACCATCATAGCATCTCAGACAGGTAAGATATTCAGTAGCATGCACAGCAGCCAAAGTATGTGCAAACAAAGAGAAGCGAAAGAAAGATTTCTGTGGCATAGGGGCTTGAGATCACTGCTAGGAAATTCAGTACTTCCGTGTGCACGGTTCTACTCCAGGGAAGTGAGTTTGATTACCAATTTCACATGTACGTGACAATCAATCGTCTTTTGAAAGACATACATTCCAAAAACATTGTACTTATTTCTTATTGTGGAACTGTGTCTCCAATATAAGTGATTAAAGCAGCTAATATAATTTTGAGGAAAATAAAATAAGCATGCAAGAGGATACATGTACCAGGATAAAAATAGATAAAACTGGCCATGATTTGTGGACTTTTCATCATCACAGCGTATCTGTGCCAAATACATACATATGTATTAGTATAATTTTTTCGATGAATAGACGCAAAATTATATACTAGACAGTAATGTTAGATATTACATTCTGTTGGATTGTTTTTTGTAAAATAGATTAAAGACAGACAACAAATTATATAGCTTGGAAAGACATGAGCTTACCACAATTATATGTTTTATGTTTTTGGATGTGGAATATGTTGCTAACAACTCATCACACAGGATGAAACAAATCTAAATGAGCTCACTAATATTTCCTCATCATATATATTGGCTACAATTGTTTTCGACCAATGAGTTTTTGCGTATATTGTGCATTCTCAATATATTTATGTAATTTTGCATGTCTACATGACATCCTATTGCAACATCTCAATGCTAATTTAGATTTAGAACACATAGGAAATCTATTGCGCGGGTCACTCCACTAGTTTACCATAACATAATAATCACAAAATAAATGCCATCAACCATCAGCCAGCTTCCGTACTAGAATCTAGAAAAAAAATCCCCCACCTCAAAGGGGGCGAACGGCGACGCGGCCCGCCAAATCTGCCGCGCGGGGCCAAAATGCGGAGCCTGGAAACCCTGCGACGGAGTCCCGAAGGAACGAATGAACG
>LR738712.1:229830933-229902543 GCA_902687465.1 Secale cereale
CGTGTGGTCTCTGCCTGACCCAGACCCGCCACCGGCTCCAGCGATGCTCCGCTCCTCTATCCGCGCCGCGCCGGGAGAGGCAAGGTTGGTGGTGGCACGGGGGAGGGGAGGGGGGCACGGGGGAGAAAAGAGAGAGAGAGTAGATGAGTTTTTTCCTCTCTTTGCTTTTGCGAGGCGGCCACGACGGGAGGGGGGAGCAAGCAGAGCCATTAGGTTTTTTTTTAACTAGAAAAAATAACCCCATCTCTTTGCCATCTGCCAGCAGATGGCAAAGAATCTTTGCCGTCTGCTGGCAGACGGCAAAGAGGTGGGGCTGGTACGCCGTTACATTCTTGATGGACACGGGATTTGCCAACCTCTTTGCCATCTGCTGGCAGATGGCAAAGATTATTTGCCATCTGCTAGCAGATGGCAAAGAATTGGCTGATGGCAACCATATTCTTTGCCGTCTGTCAGTTCTTTGCCATCTGTTTTTTATAAGCAGATGGCAAAGACGTTCTTTGCCATCAGTTGGCAGATGGCAAAGAGCTGGCTGATGGCAAATTCCTAGATTCCAGTAGTGATTGTCCTCTTCCCCCAAAATGTCGGCGGGAAGGGATCATAGAACGACCAAATTTGAAGGGATACAACTTGTACATCTTATCCTAAAGAAAGGTGGTCTTCGCAAAGCTTCTGATCCTGACGCCACGGTGGGCTCGGTGATGGCCTCCGTCATACCGTCCTGGCGATCCTGGTCTTGTTGCACGAAAATGGCAACCTTTGGCTTATTCCTCGGGACTCCGCACCCACGCTTGCCTCTTTAGCACAAAAGAACAATCCTGCGGTCCTGCCCCCGCTGTGGCCCACCTGGCCTTGGTCATCTTGGCTTGCGTCATCCAAACGTCACGAGGTGGGGGCTTGCATAGAGATCTCGCTCCTCAGGAGCCAGCCTAGTGAGACTGATCCTTCCGGAGTTCTTGGTGTCGTCCGCCTCGCGAGGCTTGTCCCTTCGCGAAGGTCTTGAGTGTGGATGCTGATGATGGTCCATACCAGGCCGATGAAGGCGCCATGTCATGGGCCGCAGGCAGGCAAGTCTGGGTACCCTGGTTCCAAGAATGCCGACAGTAGCACTCGGGCCGAAGGTGCACTCAGGCTTGGCTTCGAGGCGAAGCCAAAGGGCAAGGGAGAAGCGTTGCGGGCCCCAACCGCAAGTGGCCCAGTCGATGCATGGCACAGGGTGAGCGGTGGATGCCTCCACTCCTCCATGCAGCCTTGGAAACCGCTTGACTTGGCGGCCGCCTATTGCTAGCATGGCCTTGCCAAACTTGACTGCCGCACTCAGACTTGGTTCCCCCTCCTCCTTGCGAACTTGCGAACTTGCAGCTTTCCTTCCAGACTCGGCACCGAGCCAATCTCACCTTGTCTCCATGCCCCCTAGGTCGAAGAAGAAGAAGAAGGGGAAAGCCAACACTCCTATTGAATCTTGATCAGGCTTGGAGCCCGCGCTCGACCGATCGAGTGTGATCAACTCGGAGGGGTTGGCCAAGATCTGGCTAGCCCTCGGCGCCAACTCCAATGAGTGGAAGGCGACGACAGTCCGGGCTGTCTCCCGGTCCATGGTGGATATAGAAGCCATTGAGATCCCCATCCATCTTCACGCTCTTTTGGAAGGCTTGGTCCCTCCTTTCTCCAATTTCTTCAATGCCATACGCTCGCATTACCAGATCCAGCTGCTGCATGTGGACCATGCGTCCATCATCCTGCTAGCAACCTTCGCCTTCCTGTGCGAGGCCATGTTGGGCATTACCCCATCTGTCGCCTTGTTCCGCTATTTCTTCTCACTCCATCTGGTCGACGACCAGCAGCGCTTGGGGTGCGTGGCCTTCCAAGCCGAGGAGGCTGGCTTGGGCATCGACTTCGCGCTCTGCCCGGACTTGAAGGGGTTCTGGAAGCAATGGGTGTTCGTGGACGCCGCCACGCTTAGCCCTCTACTCCAGCTCCCGCAAGGACTAGCGGAACCCAGCTCCGGTTGGGGCCACGAGAAGCTTGTCAATCGCTAGCTTGCCGTTGTTTGGACCAGGTTAGCCGGATTGAAGAATGCTGGGGTGTCGGCTCCAATGTTGGTGTGGGAGTTTGTCAGGCGGCGAATCGCCCCGCTTCAGCGCCATTCCCGCCCAATGTGGACCTTTATTGGCCCTACGGACGCCATAAAGCATCAGGTGCCTTCGCTTCCTTCCAAGACGCTGCGCACAGTGCTTGAGCTCCCGACCGGCGACCCAGCGCCTGCCGCGCTCCCAGAGGATGGTTGCCTCCTGTACAATTGTTCAAACAAGGAGCGCTTCGCGAGGAAAATGCCCCTTTTCGTTGAATGGGGGCTACTTTCGGAGGGCCCCGCCAGAATCCTATCTTGGTGACTTAAATGCTTGTTCATCCTACGACGTGCGCCCCAGATGTGGGCTTAGGGGGGAGAATACCACCGGAGGCTCCGAAGGCGATTGATGTGGAGAAGACGTCGCCTGACGCTCCCGAAGTAGTCACCCCAGGAGCCCCCGTCAGCGCTCTTGAGGTAGCCACCCATGGGAAGGCGCAGCCCGTTGCTCCTGAGGATGTCGAACCTGAGGGCCCGACGCGTGTCTCCGAGGTGGCAACGCACCTCCCAGCCACTGAGGATCATGCCCCGGCCTTCGGCCTGCTTCACCCGAATGTCGAGGCACTCCGCAAGAGGAAAAGGCTGTGTGGCTGGATTAGCGATGGTCTCCGGCCCCGGAAACAGAGGAAGTATATAGTAGTGAAAAGTTAAGTGCCTTATCTTTTGTGGTTCTGCATGAGCGGTGCTCTTTCCTGTCCCTACCTCCTCATGGTCTCTCCGATCATGACGTGAAAGATCCTGAGGTTTGCCCCTCGGGGGCTCTTGGCTCACTATCAATTTAGGGCTCCCTGCCCCAGGCACCCGCGCAAGGAATGTGTATGGCTCGTGAGGCGAGTGCGCCACCGAGGGACCGATGGCCTGGGCCTTCTACATCCATGCTTCGGGGTTGCTTCCGGGGTGTCGAAGGTGTGCTCCGAGTTCCCTCGCAAGTCGTCACTAGTGGTTGGGCTCCCTCAGTGCTGGCCCCGTCTGCGAGCGTCGGAGCTGCTTCACTTGACCCCTCTGCTAGTGTTGATAAAGCGGCTGTGGCAGCGCTGACTACCAGCCTCTTGTGAGGGACAGGTGGGGCACCTCGTGGTCCCCCAGTAGCCCCCTGTGCCGAGGAGGGGCTCGGTGATGCACTGGATCTTGCGCATGGGCGAAGTGTCGTTCACCATAACCTTTTCCAGGAGACCATCAATGCGCTGGGCCGGCTTGGGGTAGAGCTCATTGATGTTGATGTACTCCTTGAGTCAGAGAATATTCGCCTGGCACAAGAGTGGCACAAGCTGAAGGATGCCATCAGACTTGGGCATCAGCAACACAGCGAGCCTGCGCGGATCCTACGGAGTCCCTTGCGGCTTCTCGTGAGGCTTGTTCTCACACCTTGGAAGAGTTCATGGCCGCTGACCGCCGCCGCGAGGTGGCAGAGGAGTGGGAGAAAGAGCTTTAGGTGTCGAATGCTGCCCTTGAGCAGCAAGTCCAGGCGCGGCGGGCCGCGTTGGCGACACCGTGGAGGGAAGCCCCCTCTAATGAGAAGGAGATCCAGGAGTGTGTGGAAGCACTGATGCTTGAGACCTTGGAGCACAGCCTGGAGCTTGAGCGGCTGGAAGTTAGGGAGTGCCAAGTTTCTGAAGCCGAGGATGGCATCGCTGCCCGAGAAACCAGGATCTAGCAGGAAGTCGATCACAAGGTGGCGAAGATTCGCGAGGCCCTTGTAGAAGAATACCACCAGAAGCTGAGCCTTCAGGAGGCCAAATCCTAGCAGCAGTAGATTGAGATGGAGGAGAGGACCTCCACCCTCAGGGGCAACAGGCTGCCAGGGCACAGCGCGAGGTAGCCGCTAGGGAGGCTCACTCCTCCACCCAGGCCGAATTGTCTTCACTTTAGAGGAAGGTCGCGGACACCGAATCCCTCGTGGGTCGAGCTGTGGACGAGGCGAGCTGCTGCCGGACAATGCAGTGCAAGCGCTCTTCAATGCTCGAAGGTCTCATGGCAAGGGTCAATCGGGCCGTGGACACGATCTACGAAGAGAGCGTCCTACGGCCTCATGAGGTCGATGATGATGGCTACCTCCACTTCTTCACCCAAGTCATGACCCGTCTAGAGGATCGGGACACAAGAGCTCACCAGCTGGTTGAGGAAAGAAGTCGAGGTATCCTTGGGCATGCATTCTCGCGCATCTTCAGCCACCTTCACAGCCTTGAACCTAACTTTGAGTTCGACGTTGCGATAGCCCCCGTGCTTGGGGCCACTCTAGGTGTGTTGGCGAAGTTTGTGGACAACCACGTGGATGACCTGATCATGGAGCTCGCTGTCGAGGGAGATGTGAATATACCTGCGTCTAGAGAGGGTGATGTTGACGATGATGATGATGACAATGTTGAAGGCGACGTGTCTCACTAGGCTCTAATTTCCTGTTCTGTCCTGTATGCAACAAAAAATCTTCGGGTACTACCCCGGGCGGGTGTGATAGCATTTAGAGAGAAGAGTTTCTTTATAATGTATGAAATGAGGACATGCTTTTGAGGTTGGTTGTGAAAGGCGCCGTCTCAAGTCAAGAGGCCCTTGAAGAAAGTGAATACCACAACTTATCTGGGGTGATGATGGTCTTGGATGAGTTCTCACGGCGCGAGGGCACCTTTCTTCTAAGATGGCATCTGGAGGCTGATGGGGTCCTAAGACTCCTGACAAGCCTACAGACCTTCCTGAGAGAGCCTTGCGAGGAGTTAAATTTTGAACCTTGGCAAGGCGTGAGTACGGTGGCCCTGTGATAGCCGTTTGTGTGACGCTTGAGGCAGCTTAAGCACGCGTAGTGCGCATAGCACGCCTAGCCCCCGCTCGCGACGCGCTTATGGGGGAGGGTAGCAGGTGTGAGCTCCGCTTCTAGACAAAAATAAAAGGCAGGAAAACACCGCAAATCGAAAAAAAATTACCCTTTTCCTTTTGTTAAGAACACGAAACTCCAAGTATTATTCCAAAATAAGGCAAATAGGGCTACTGAAAAAGGGCCCAAAACCATCAGCTGCATTCGGCACCTAGGCTAGTCTTCGTCTTCCCACCAGCGCGGAGCTAAGAGCATGTCCAGTCACGCCCCCAATAGGCCCTCCCAGGAGATTTTTTCGCGCCAGCGCCCAAAAATCAGCCCAGTCGCGCCACAAGGAACCCGCTTTTTGCCAGTTTGGGCTCAAACTCGCACCGGCGGACCCAGGACAAACCCGGAGCGTTGGGGGCGCTCGGGGTCACCGGTGCGAGCGATTTTGGTGTGAAAGAGTCGCGGGCCTGCCAAGTCAGCGACGCGCGCCTCGTCTTCCCTTAGAACGCCTCGGTTTCCCGTGGGGAATCAATGGCAAAGGCTGTGGCCATTCAGCCTTGGCATTGATTCCCCACGGGCGGTGGGTCACGGGTTGCGCGGCGAGGCCTCCCTTCCCGCCACGCGTACACACAGATTGGGGCTATATAAATAGCGCCTCCCTCTTGCCTGGCGCCGATGTTCCTCCCCTTCCCTCCCTCCCCAAGCCCAAAGCGATGGCCAAACGATTCCCCGGCGACGCAGTGGTGGCTAACGTCTTGGGACGCCGCTTCCTCCACTAGTGGGAGGCCTACCTCTTCTTCGAGGCCAACATCCCTGCGCCACCGGACATGCGCGTCAGGCCGACGGGCTGGAGGATCAGCAACGGAGGCGTCCCCATCCCCCTAGTGCCCGACGTCGACTCGCGCCTCACCATCTTCGCCGCCGAGCTTGACCGTGTGCGGGCATTCCTAACGGAGGAGCAACGCTCCTTGCCCCAGTATGCCGCTGACTACCACGCGGCATGGGCGGCGTACTTCCAGCGCCGGCAAGCGCAGCGGCTAGCATCCACCAATGGGGCACCGGTGGTGGGGCCACCAAGGACAGCAAGGGACGCCGCCTGTGGTGGGGCGTCCCCGGCCGCACCCTCCACGAGGTAATGGAGTATCGCGAGGACGGAAATGACCCATCACTTTCATACCCTGCCGCGGCGTTCGCCCCGCCCCCCGCTGGAGTGTCGGGCAATGGATGCCCAGGAGGTCCGCCGGCGCTGCTCGGTGTCAAGGCCGAGCCCACAGCTGAGACACCACTTGGCCGGCGCACCCGCATCGCCGGCATCGTCATCAACGAGAGCGGCAGGCGCGCCTCCTCCTCGGCTCCTCCGTGCTACGTCAAGCCAAAGACGTAGCCGGGGCTCCCCGTCGTGAAGACAGCGCACGGGCTCACTGGCGGCATCAAGGAGGAAGAGCTCGACGACGAAGCGACCCTGAAGTGGGCGTGCGATGACTGGGCGCAGATGGAGCTGCAGCGCCAACACCTCACCTACGAGTGGTTCGAAGATCGTTGCCGTTGCCGGGATGAGGGAGGCGTCGTCGTCCTCGACGACTGCGACGAGGACGCGCCGCTGCCACCAGTCCGCCAGGGCAACGCCGTGCAGGGTTCCAGCACGGGCAGGCACGTCAAGAAGGAGAAGGCCGTCGACGACGAGGATGGCAGCGACCTCAGCAATTTCACCGCTATTAGCGACTTCTTCGCCCCTTAGTTTTTTTTAAATAACTTATGTAACGTCGAACATGTGGAATATATGTCAAGCTTGCCTAATTTAGCCGAATGTTTTGTCCAATTTGCCAAACTTCGCTGAATTCCTTTAAAAAAATCCCGCGTCTGGAGGCGACACTGGGGCCGGCGGCTGGAAACCCGCTCACCCCCATGCCGATTTTAGTGCCGGCTCGCCCCCAAGCGGATATTTTACACGGCCAGTGGGGAGCCAACGGCTGGAGATGCTCTAAGCGCTTCGACTAGGCGTGGATATAGTCATTGGGGGACTGTGTCAACGGCCAGCACGGAGCATGGTGCTTTGACTTGACGTGGGTTGGGGCCCTCATGAGGCCCGAGGGCGGCACATAGGAGACTCTGCGGCATGTACAACCCCAACTCATTATTACGTGAGAGTGTCATGAGAGGAGATATTCATGAACATCCTTGGCACCTAGAGAGGGCCCCACCACCGTTAGGGCGTCCGGAAACCAGGACGAGACCAAGGGGCAAGGGGGATGCTGGCGGTGCCCTGGCGACCGCAGGCGCTTTGCCGGGGGAAGGGCTCGCTGGCGCCTACCCCGAATGGTGGCCTACCTCTGAGTGGCATGCACCGCCGCCGTGGCAGCGCCTTGTCCCGTGCTTCAGCAGGGGTGGGCCAGGTGCCGGGCCTTCCCCACGCATCCCCTAGTACGTTGCATCCGCCTGAAACGGGGACGCCATCCTAAAGTCCATGGTTGTTGTAAAAGCTTGGTTCACCTACGGTCCATGGTTAGCGTAATCATGTCCCTGAGATATTGGCTGTGCCAGGTGGCTGCTGTTGATGAAGGCGTCGATGAAGCCCCAAGGTGGCCCATAGAGGGCTTCATGCTCGCTCGACCTCACCATCCAAACTGGCGGGGGAAACAGTAGATGGCTTCTTGGTGAATACAGTGGGTCTGACGCTGGGGGTGCGATGGTGTTTGTGGCTCCCGTCCTTGGGCCATTGACTGTCCACCCGACATCACCGTCCTCTCGGCCTGGCGTCAGGACGTGGTGGGCATGCGTCAATGACCTGGCGCGGCTTCAGGAGGTGCCACCTGAGCTTGCCACGCCCATGGGCATCACATCCCTTGCCAGGAGGGCGGTGTCACGGCTCAGGTCGGCATTGTAAGGTCTTCCGGGCTCCTCGACGAGAGGTGCGCGGGCGCCGCGGAGGCCGGCGTGCACCCTTGGTAGCGCTCATGACGCGGGTATGGTGCAAAAAGGTGTAGCGCCTCTGCATGCTGAATCGAGCAATTATGCGACCCGCTTCAGCAGGGCGTCGTGGCCACCTTCCGCCAGCCTCCACCGTATGAGCTCTCGCGCCAAAATGAGCGCGACCCTCATATTCGCCTTCTCCCGGCGTGTGTGTGGTGTCGTCGCAGCGGCGTAGCTCGAAGATCGCATGGTAGAGCGGTTGCGACGTAGGGTAGAAGCAAGCGGCAGCAGCCCGCGATTGGCAGCATTGGGCGGTGGGCGTGCCGTGCGGAGTGCGGAGTTGAGGTCCTCGTGGATGGAAGGCGCCGCCTGAGCAGGCCAAGCGGCCCGTGGCTCAGTGTGAGCCTGTGGAGTGTCAGCCATGTAGGCGACAGGGCATTGGTGAGCTGACCGCGAGAAGAGAGACTCCGATGCGCGCCTAGCTGGCACCCCAAATGTCAGTTTCAGGTCTCCGCAAAACCTTTGTTGAGTTCAAACACTGGGGTGCGTGCAAAGAACTCAACTTCCCCTATCTGCCTACTCGCGGTGAGTGGGCCTACTCTTGCAATGTGGTGGATTGCCCCAAGGTGGGATGAGAAAGAACTAGTACATTGGTTGAACAACCTCATGAGGTGTGTTCTTGGGCGTGAGGGTGCTAGTCGATCTGATATCTCTGGATCTAGATATATCCCCTCTCTATGGTGGTGGCTAAGCTATATTTATAGGGACCTTGGTCCTCTTTCCCCAAAATGTAGGCGGGAAGGGATCCCACAATGACCAAATTTGAAAGGAGACAACTAGTACATCTTATCCTGACGAAAGGTGGTCTCCGCCTACAAAGCTTCTGATCCTGACACCGCGGTGGGCTCGCTGATGACCTCCGTTCAGCCGTCCGGGCGATCCTGTTCTTGTTGCACGGAAATGGAAACCTTTGACCGATTCCTCGGAACTCCGTGCCTGCGCTTGCCTCTTTAGCACCATAGAGAAAACCTGTTGTCCTGTGTTCGCTGGCGCCTACCTGGACTTGGTCCTCATGACTTCTGTCATCCAAACCTCATGAGGTGGGGGCCTGCATAGAGATCTCCGTTCCTCGGGAGCCAGCCTAGTGAGACTGCTCCTTTCAGACTGTTCCTCGGGAGCCAGCCACGTGAGGTTTGGCCCCTCGTGAACGTCTTGAGTGTCAATGCTGAAGATCGGTCGTACTAAGGAGGTGGAGGAGCCACGTCATTGGCCGCAGGCAGGCAAGTCTGGTTACCCTAGTTCCCTGAACGCCGACTGGCATTGCGGCATGTGGCTTTTTTAATTATCTTCTTAAATATGTAAGACAATTATTATCCACTGTCATCGTCCTTATATGCGTCAGTCTTGCTATAAGTCGTAGTGGATGCAATATAGGTCCATCGGATCTTACATCAAGATCCATGCAAAACTTTCTTTTCATATTTTCTTTTCTATCTATTAAATCTCAGTCGAGTGAGACATAGCCACGCCATGAAAAAGGGACTCGGACGCCATTAATGGAGACGTTGGGAGGGAGGTGGGAGGCGGATAGAGGTCAAATGGCTCTGCTCCCGATGAGTACCGCGCACGACACCTTCTAGCCAATAAAAAAAGGAGACGTGTGGCGGCTTGAAATTGGTAAGTAGAACGACCACGGTTTTAATAATACTTGTATTTCCGATTTGTAACATGACAACACTTGTTCCAAAATGACTTTGCTGATTGTTAATGTGTGCACCTTTGCAAACATGACAGATAAATTACCAAATCATGTTAGTGCCATGTCATGACACCATGCCAAGTTTCATGATTTTTAGGCGAGTTTTGGATTTACGGGAATTTCAAAACCATGTTTCTCGATGTTTTCCGACCGAGCCAAGACCCCCAAATGTTTGAATTCCATTCCCACTTCTTCCATTGGACCCAGAACTACACATAAATTATTTTCCAACCAACTTTTCTGCACTCGAGCATGCGCTTGTACTTCAAATTTGAATTATGTGCATTAAATGCCTGGAAAATGAATTAATGTATAAAAAGGCCAAATGAACCCGGAATAATTCCAAAATTTAGCACGAAACTCCTATTTGGTTTAAGCTTCCTATGTAAAAAGTCAAGGCGGGAGAAGGCAGTGTATATCATTTCGCATACGGAGGTGACACACGTTCCCTCTCGGGCACATGTGATGTTCAAACCAACTTTGGTGCATTGGAGCAAGTCCTTGTAGTTCAAATTTGAATTATGCACATTAAATGACCAGAAATTCAATTGATGTATAAAAAAGGCCAAACGAACCCGAAATAATTCCAAAAATTTAGCATGATACTTCTATTTCGTATAATCTACCTATGTACAAAATTTAAGGCGGGAGAAGGTAGCATACGTATAACATTTCATACACAGAGGTGGCATGTTCCCACTTAGAACCAGGAGCCTTCTCGAGAGAAGCTCTGGTTTGCAAGAAGCTTGTATCAAAGCTTGTCCCAGTTCGGCCAAAAAAATTACCATAGCATGTTTGTGCCATGCAATGACACCATGCCAAGTTTCATGATTTTCAGGCTTGTGAGACACATGTGATTTTTCAACCAACTTTGGTGCACTGGAGCATGTGCTTGTAGTTCAAATTTGAATTATCCACATTTAATGACCAGAAATTCAATTAATGTATAAGAAAGTCCAAGGAAACCAAGAATAATTCTAACTTTGAACACGGCACTCATGTAGTTATATGTTGCCTCTGTAAAAAATCATGGGGGGCAGCGTATATCGTTTCACACACAAAGGTAACACGTCCCCCCTCGGGAACCACGAGTCTTCTTGAGAGAAGCTCCGGTTTGCAAGAAGCTTATACCAAAAACTTGTCCAAATGTGGCCATTTTTTTACCAAAGCATGTTGGTGCCATTAAACGACACCATGCCAAGTTTCATGATTTTCAGGCGAGTTTTGAAATTCCAGGAATTTAAAAACCATGTTTCTTAATGTTCCTGGCCGAGCCACGACGCCCAAATGTTTGAATTTCATTCCCATTTCTTGCATGGGAACTATAAATTCACCCAACGACACAGATGTGATTTTTGAACAAACTTTGGTGCACTAGAGCATGTGCTTGTAGTTCAAATTTGAATTATGCTCATTAAATGCGTAGAAACTCAATTAATGCATAAAAATGCCAAACGAACCGGGAATAATTCCAAATTTAAACACAACACTCATGTAGTTGCATGTTCACTGTACATAAATGTTCTAGCAATCCAGATACCATCCTTTCCCTCTGTAATACCATTTTGTCTTTCAAAACATAATGAAAAAAATAAGGTATACCACAAACAGTTTACTAGAAAGAATCATGTGGCATGCAATATAAAATATCTTGGCGCACCGTCTTGTCTGGCTTACGTAGGAAGTTTGTCATTTACAGTCCACCGCCCCCACTTGAACCAAACTTGTGTGCCAGTTTCTCGCGGCACCGAGCGAAATATTTTTGCCATCGCGGAAATATCTATCTCCCCGCCCCCTCCCTCCCACCAAAAACCACATTTCCACTATTCCACCTTGCTTTCCGAGTTCAAACCTTCACTACTGCTTGCTGGCACCACAGCCACCTCGCCGGCGACCCTTCTTCTCGCAGCGCCGCCTCCTCGCCGGCTACCCTTCTTCTTACAGCGCCGCCTCCTCGCCGACGACCCTTCTTCTTGTAGCGTGGCCTCCTCGTCGGTGAGCCTTCTTCTTGCTGCACGACCTCCTCAACGCTGACCCTTCTTCTTACTACGCGGCCTCGTCGATATGGTCAGGTAATACACACCTCACCCACACCATCCTCCTCCTTCCCCATCCCACATGCCCCAACAGACGACGCGACGCCTTCCGCTGAAATCACTAACCCCTCCTCCAATTAAGCGTGGCCCACATCCATTTTGCACGTAGTATAAAGTGGAGCTCAGTAGCATCTGGTAGCAAAGAAGCAAATCGCGGCCGCACGCGCGCCCGAGGGCACTATGGCTGCCATGCATGCCGACCGCCAGATCTTGGAGGAGCACCTCATTTTTTAGGCCACCGTCGACACTGCCACACGGTTGTCCACTTTATAATACAGTTCGTGTTATTTTCTCGAGGCCACCGCTAGTGCCTTCTTGTGATTTGTCCTCTATATTATTAATATGTAATCTAATGTTCAGTTAACAATTTGGTCCTCTGCAATGTAATCTTTAGTTAATAGTTTGGTCCAACAATTGCTACATTTCGTAGTACTGTTCTAAAGCATTCTTTGTTTTGTTAACTGTCTTATCTTCTAGTACATGTTTCTATTACGCAATGTCGTGCTCAGTTAACTGTTTTGGTTCATTTGGTCTGCTGTCCATTTAACCGTTTGGTTCAATTCTACAATTTGATTTTCATTTCCTATGGGTACAATTTCGTATTGTTATGCATGTGAAGTACATCGAATTTGGCTGTACTCAATACATATTGTACCGATAGTATGGTAACTCTCAGTTAACCTAATGAAGATCTTCCTTATGGATGTTGTAGGGAAACAATGGGAGACACTGCGGTTTATCATCGAGGTTTGCTCATGCATGGTCCTTTCGCTAATACTCCCTCCATTTCCAAAGATAAGTTTTTTAGAGGTTCCAACAAGTGACTACCTACGGAGCAAAATGAGTGAATCTGCACTCTAAAATAGTCTATATACACCCGTATGTTGTAGTCCATTTAAAATGTCTAAAAAGACTTATATTTAGGAATGGAGGGAGTACCACATTTTTGTGCAATTGCAGGAATCATTCTAATATTTAGGTTTCTTGCAATTTGGTCATGCACATGTAGTTCCTGCTGTCAGAGACTTAGACCCACTATTCGACCCATTTAGCGTACTAGAAAATGAGATGTCCATGAATATTAGTCAAGTCAATAAACTCAGAAAGAGTGTTAGGATGAAGAAACTTGCGATGAATAACAACAAGATCTTTGTTTGCTCAATGAAGAAGACGTCAGACAATTATAGGATGGTACTAACTCTTTTACCTTGTTTTTACCCATTGCACCATTTCAAAATTTATAACAACGATTTCTACATTTCTTTGTTTTCAGTACTTTTCAAAGCAGTTCACCGATGATTACCTCTCAAACCACTTGCATGGTCAAGAGGCGAGGAAGGTATTCATTCAACACCCATGGTACAATATTGACGTCTTCCTGAAGAGGTCGAAGGTTGGGCTGGCAATTATCCATAGCCACTGGCCTAAAGTTGCAAGGAAATTCAACATCACTGAAGGCTCAATATTTTCCTTCCGCTTCTCCAGTTTCCCGCATGAGATTAATTTGTCTATTTACCTTGTATGATGCTACTTTCCAAAGGTTTTCGATGTTGCATGTGAAACTTGGTGTCGTTGTGTAATGGCGTTACTGAGTGACAAAGCTATCTGATGTAACTCGATTATGAAATCCTGGTTGCCGTTATAGGGATATGAAATATCTGGTTTGTTTTATAAGAGATATCAATTTGATTAGTACATGTATTATCAATAATAGGCTAATTACCCTGCTTATTAGGGTTTTCTATTGCAGATGGCTACTCAGACAGCACCGTGGGGGATGAACTCAAACAACCCACATGGTTCCTGGAAAGTAGGTGTGTTCGATCAACTACCAATCACACATGACTTCCACCAGAGAACTGTTTGCGTTAGGCCACCTTGCACAAACGTTTTCACACAAAAAACTGTGTGTGATATACATACGAATGGAAATGATGTTCTGTGATTCGTCGTGTGGGATGTACATACGAACAATAACGATTGGGTTTCGATGCCTCAACAGATCGCACACGAGATCATTTTTCCCCAGCCTGTTTTCCTGGATGGCCGATTCCCGATGGTTTGTGGGTCGTGAGGGAAGGACCCCCCGATCACACACACTCACTTGGAGACGGTTCCAAACACCATCGCGGAAAGGGGTTAAAAATCATTTGTATAGCACCTCGCTATAATAGTGAATACACCACTATGAATCTGCTCCTGTCTCCCTATGAGAATGCCATCCACAGCACTAACGCTTATCTTGCGCATTTTAGAGGATCCACTTCCGGTAATCTATGAAAATATAAGCTTTCCAAGTAGTCCACATTCGCGGACGCTACTATTTGAATAAATCATTAACCCTACAGTGGTGTACTTCTTGACCCACGCTCTCACCACTTATCGCTGTTTACACGACATGTACTCGGCAACCTTCAAGCGGAAGCTCATCGAGGGTGCCGACCACGACCAGACAACCACACAAGTCACTTGTCCAGGTTTATTACATATTTGAGTTCCATCCGCAAGGATGTCTGTCCGAGGTTTCCACTACGGCCCCAAACTGATGTGTGCAAGGTTTGTCGAGCCCACCAAATGGGTGCCTCGGTACACCGGGACATGGTGTATCTACCGCATCATAGCCTACCCCTATGGTCAGCGCTATGCACGGCCTCCAACACATATCCTATAGACACCAGAAACTAGTTGCAACTCGTGCACAGATGTCAATGTCATAGCCCTAGAATTTGTTTGTAATTAGTTGCATCAACATCCATGCACCATGTTAAAATTCAAATGCAGTTGAATTGGGGATGTTCAAACCCTAGCACTAAATCAATTCAAATCGGGTTGAATAAAATCTTTTTCAGTAAACCCAAAATGTCACTAAGAAAAGTTCATGATTTCTGGTTAAGGTGGAAACCTGTGCCAAAAATTATGAGCATATTTCATATCCATTTATGGATTTTCGAGTTATTCCATATTGTATTTGAATTGGGGCTTTTAATATCTATATATATTTTCAACTGCTCCAATAATGCTAAAACTTTTGTTGGGGCTCTGGAATTATTCAGTCAGCATCCAAAAATATTTTCAAAATTTAATAAAATAGTTTAGTATTTTTACTAAATAAAACCGAAGAGAAAAAAAACAGAAAACAATGAATTAAATAGAAAGACAGAATAGAGAGAAGGACTGACCTGGCAGCCCAGCACTATAGCAAGCCATACCAAAGGGGCAGCGCTGTCTTCTTCCTCCTGCAAGGAGGAGAAGCAGCTGCGTGCCCGCAACACAGGCAGCTGGTGCCACCTCCTCCTTGCCCGCTTCCCCTCCTCGAGCCAGCCCGAAGTGCCAGCGAGATGGCCTCAACCCCCTATGACATTCCCATCTTCCTCTGATTTCTCTGTCCCTCTCCCCGCCTTATCATCGCCATGGCCGAGAGCCATGCGAGCTCGCCGCCATGAACCTCGCGGCTACAGCCTTTCCCACGCCTCCCGCGATGTGACATGAAGCTCCGCCGTGACCTATTCTTCCTCTCCGTTGAATCACGCATCGCCGGACACCCTGCAATGCCGTCACCACCATAGTTTTCGTCCTCGGATGCGGCAGCTCACCTTCATCGATTCGCCATCTTCGACGCTTTCGCGAGGCCACTGACCTACCCTGCCGCATCCCTTTGAGCTCCTGCTCCTCCCTCCTTGCTCATTCATTATGTTTCAGTGCCCTAGTTGCCAATCCCACCATGGTCGCGAGCTTCTCGCCGCCAGCCATGAGGTCACCGTGGCTAGATCTCACGCACGACACATCCAAGAACACCCCTGAGCTCAGTGTGCTCCTAGGAGCCTGCTCCACCCACGAGATCATCCATAGACGCACCCTAGAACCAAGCTTAGGAGAAACCGAACTCGGTCCGCCCCCCGGTTCCCCGTCGACATTGCACCTGACCACACCGTAGCCTCACGTGCGGTCCTTTGGATGCGGATGAGCAAGAGCTCCTCCCCGGTGACCTCAGAGCGCCAAACCACCGCCCATAGCTCAAATCCGAGCCGTGGCGCCATCGTTTTAGTCGCCGATGACCAGGCCCCGTCAAGTGCCGATGTGGCGGCCATTAGCGCTAACCCCTGCCAACTAAACACCCGTAATAGCCACTGACAGCAGGCCCTACCCCTAGTCAAACCCCAGTCAACGCAGGTTTGGCCAGAATTAGTCCATGTTTCACTGACGTGTGGACCCCACACATCAGGTTTGACCTGGACCAGCCCCTGTTGACCTGCTGACGTCATCCTGACGTCAGGCCAACGAAGTAAACGTTTTCGGGAATTTAAATAAATTATAAAATTATTTATGAATTTTTGAAAATATCCTAATTTCAGAAAAATCATAGAAAATCAATTGTAACTCCAAATGAAATATTTTATATATGAAAAATTATTAGACAAATCAGGGAATCTGTTTATGGCCTTATCATGCATGTTGGACAAACTTATAGCTGCTGAATTGGGCAAATCAAATGAATGGGTCTTGAAATGCCTTATATGGAGTTTAAATTTGAACCCTTGGTTCAAATCAACTTCATTTAATCCTTTAGCCATTGCATTAGGCCAAAGCACATCATATTGCTATGTCATGATCATGCATCATAATGTTGCATTACATTGATTGTGTTCTTTCTCTGTTTGCCGGTGTTGTCCCCTCTCAGTAGACGTTGTTCGGACGATGATTTCGATGCACTGATGAAGAGTTTTGCTATCTTGAGAAGCGACAGGAAATCAATCCGCCTTTGAGCATTCTAATAAAATCCTCTCGCTCTTGCTCTCTTTTACTGCATTAGGACGACAATGTTTTAACTGCTTTTTGCTGTGGTAGCTGAACCCCTTTCCTCTACATGACATGTCAATGCCACAGTAAATAGTTAAAACCCACTAGGATGGGTAAGAGTTGTTTGAGCCTTGATGTGCCTACTCTTTCATGCTTGCTTGTTATGCCTGCTATGCTTAGATTGTGTCAGGTGTGATTCATCTAGGATGGATTGGAAATGAGGTGAACATGTCCTACTATTGAGAGCTAAGTGTGTGAATACGATTTGGTAAATTTAGTGATGAGATGCCATGTAGGAGTACATGATGGGTTGTCTCATTGAAGCCGTCCTCAGGAACTGAGTTCTATGTTTCTGATCCAAGACTGTTACTACCACATATTGGGCTCCGGGCACTCCAAGCTCTCTCGACTTATTAATCACCTTGATCTCTGTCCAGGAGTTGCGACTAGTTTCTGGTGTTTGTAGGAATTAGTGTTGGAGGTCGTGCGTAATGCTGATCCAAAGGATGGGCAATGATGCAGTAGATACACCGTGGCCTCGTGTACCGAGACGCCCATTTGGTGCCTCGGGAACCTTGCACACATCGTTTGGGGCCGTAGTGGAAACCTTGGCAGGACTTCCTTGCGGATGGAACTCAAATAGGCGATAAACTTGGACTAGAGTCTTGTGTGGTTTGTCAGGTTGTGGCCGACACCCTCGCTGGCTTTTGCTTGAAGGTTGTTGATTACATGTCGTGTAAACGGTGATAAGTGGTGAGAGCGTGTGTGAAGAAGTATACCCCTGCAGCGTTAATGATCTATTCGAATAGCCTCGTCCGCGGATATGGGCTACCTTGAACTCTTGCATTGTTCATCGACAAGTGGAAGTGGATACTCTAAAATGCGCAAGATAAACATGAGTGCTATGGTTGGCCTTCTCGTAAGGAGACGGGGCAGATACATAGTGATGTATTATTATGGTGAATATGTGGACTCGTGTGCGCCACCTCAAAAGAGTTACCAGCAGTCGCAGTACATGATAGCCACCGAGTCAAATCTGGCTTGCTGTAGTTCAACTCCACTACCCCTTTGTTGATTCTGATGCATATGTAGCTAGTTCTTATGTAAGTCTTCCTGAGTACATTTGTACTCACGTTTGCTTAATTTATGTTTTTGCAGAGAGACTTTGGTCTCACTAGTGGTTCTGCGTGGACTTCGACGGTTGGCTTGTAACCTCAGCTACGATCTTGTATCCTTGGGAGGGTCTTGTAGATTGTCAGGCTTGATAGCCTTCTTCCTTTTTAGATGTCTGTAGCCAGACATGTTTATGCTTCTGTTACTTGTATCCACTGTATGTTGGGTCATGTGACCACTATTTGTAATAAATGCTATGATGGCTCTTCTCGGCCTTTATCTATATGAGTTGTTGAGTTATGTTGTGATGTCATGTTGTATTGACACTTATCATGCATGTTATGCATACATGTAACGTGTTTTGGTATGCGTGGGATCCGACACCTAGTTGTTTATCCTTGGTAACCTATCTTATGGGGAAATGCTTCCAAGTGCTTCCACGGACCCTTGGTAGCTTGCTACTGCTCCGAAACACATGGATTTACCGGCATGTGTCCATCCTTGCTGTTTTGTCTGTCCCTTCCAGGGAAATTTTACACAGTGTATAGCAGTGTCCTATTAGCTTGCTACAACCCAACAACACTCGCTGATGACCGACACGTGCATTAATGGGTCATGTATGCATGTCCATGTAATTTAGCGCCGCTTTGGGTTTATGACAAGTCATGTCGAGCCGGGATCTCTATCATATGGATGCTAGTGACACTATCATATACGTGAGCGAAAAGGTGCAAACGGTCCTGGGCAGGTAAAGTGGCACCCGAGGAGATTGACGGTGTCATGGACTAGGGGGTACTCACCACATTGTCCCCCGACTAGCTGGATCGGCCCGAGGACCCCCACGGCGGTTCATTAATGGGCCACTTCGGGCAGCCCTTGGAGCATACAAGGAGGATTCCGCAAGACTTGGCGCCCAAGCCAAGGACTCTCCTAAAACCCTAGGCCTCCGATGTGTATATAAACCGAGGTCAGGCTAGTCAATAGGCAGTCTCATTTATTACTACAATTTAGTGGTAGATACATATACTCTGTACTACACCCATATGATTACAATCAAAAGCAGCATGTAGGGTATTACCTCCATAGAGAGGGCCCGAAGCTGGGTAAAATCCCGTGTACATGTTACCAACGCTCCAAGACTCCTAGCTTATGACCCCTACTACGAGATACGCTGGATATTGAACCGACAGGGATACCGTGTGTGTGGCCGCAAAGTGATGTGATGAATTACATGCTAGATTGGTGTGACTTAGGAGCGGGTTCCTGACAGCTTTGGTATCAGAGCCTGACTGCCTACAGGACTACCAAGCCAAACTGGTCGAAGTCCTGTCTATAAATTCTTTAGTTATAGAAGGGAACTGATTGTGGAAGGGAATGTAATGCTCTTTTTACTACTTTACCTTATGTCCTTCTGATTTGAGTCACCTTCTTCTTTTCTAAGGGGATTAAGAACTAGGCTTCTCATCAATCTATCAGGATCACATTAGTGGTGGATTCAACTCCCAAATTCAGTTTCAAATACTTCTGTGTGTTAAACTATTGGTCTCACAACCTTCACATTATGATGTTGAGTGGTTATGCTATCATTTTGCATGATGTCTCAAAATCCCTTTAGAGAATTTATAGTCGTTATGTTGTCCGAGTCGTCCCAGGTTTCTAAACAATTCGATGCATTTGCAAATCTTTCCTTCATGTTCCCGATGTCCATTTGGGCCAGACTAAGCACACTAACCGGGATGTTGAGGTACTCCGTTGCCTCGACATATTTGTTTAATCTATCAGGAAACTAGGACATCATAGATAGCCACCCAGTAACCCCAACCTTGTGGTGTGCTCTCAGCGTGACGATTTTGGCCACCCTTTTGAAAAGCATCTCGTGATGCAATTTAGTTAGTTGGTATTCTATTCATGGGTACTTGAACCCGAGATTCACCCTACTTACTTCATGTTGATAGCGTTTGCTCGTTCCTTTAGGATATTAGTAACCTTGTGATAATACTCGAGGTTCATGGTGTATCACTCTTCCAACAGAATGAAACATCCTTCGGAGAAGTTCATTCGAATAAAAAGATCACAGCAAGAGTGCTCGTGATGAGTGCTCCATTCCGTAATTGTGACTCTGCCAGACCTACCTTTCTGCGTGGGTTATCCGAAAATAATATGTCGAACTTGCTTGTCATGCTAATTCATGCATCCGCAACTAAGAAAATCATATGTACTCTGACCTTCATCTATCAATTGATAGTTAAGAGTAGTTGTCCATTCGTGTTCATCGAAGCCTTTTACTCTTGTGGTCCGTCAAGCCATTCTATTCCAAAATGACTAGGGGAAACAAACTCCAAAACCTCATCCATTTCTAGGATTGGGTCAAAGCAGTTGTATTCTGCAAATCAAAATGACACTCCAATTTTTTTTCTGCTATACCTTGGAGTATTACCATCCTTATGTCAAGAATGTCATGGGAATTGTACCACCTCCTATGAACTCTTGATAAAGTGATACTTCTCACCATTATCATTATTTCTTGTTCTTCATCATAAACGGAGTGCCGACAACTGAACTGTGATGTCTGAAATCAATAGCCATAACAACAGTGTTGCTTGGTAGTTAATGGATAATGATCTCGTTCATACCGTGTTGATTACGAATTTTCAATCTAAGATTGATCGTGCTACGTAATCCATTTCCCAAGGTGCTTGGTAGTTAATGGACAATGATCGTGCTACGAGTTAGGATTTTGTCAATCCCTCACTCTTTTGATCATCTCGGCTTGCCCTGAAAAGCAAGATTGTTCCCTAGCTTAGTAACATATCAGTGGTTCGTGATTTTCCAAATATCTTCTTGGAAGTATCACCAGGTTGTTCCCTCACCGCTATCTTGAGTTCGTGTTCTTGTTGGTTTTCCTCTAAACCATCCATCCTCCAAGATTCTGTGTTGGATAACCTGAACCAGTTGGTTGAGCTAAAAAAGAACTTGGAGAGTTGGAAGATGAAAGCTCATACTGCTTAGTTCATTCCCAAAGGGATATCCTTCTGTTGGTGTGTTGTTGAAGAAAGATGATATCTTCATTGATTGATCCTCTTTATCAATTGTCGGCGCTATTGTTTTATCCAATCTTTAATTTGAGTATGGGCTATCATCAAATTAAATCAGAACCAATGATGTTCGTAATGTTGTTTTACTCATGGTTGTTTCCTCGAGCATACACCATTGTATCTTTTGGGTCTGGCCAATGTTATCACCTTGTTCACATACTTGTGGAATTCCATCTATATGGAAGCCTCGATGATATGTTGTTGAGGCCATTGACAACATTTTCATCATCTCCATGATTTGTGTTGAGCTTTTAAGTTAGTATTGGAACTTTTTTGAAGGCATTATCTCCACGTTCTGTTCTTGAAGTGTATGTTTGATGTAATTCATGTGCATTTGATGCAAGTTGTCATCATGAATTCGATAAAGTTTGTTTTGCTTCCTATCAAATCATACCAAGTCAGTCATGCATGTGCAAAGTATTCTATGGTTTGACAGATTAGGTACCTTCATTCCATATGTGTTCCTAGCACACCAAGCCATGGATTGATTTGTTCAGAATAAAGGAGTTTGTTCTAAGGTTAATCCTTTAGACTTCCAAGCAAAGACTTCGATGTCATTAATGATGGTTCCCACCTAAACTCAGTAGTATTTTTTTGTAAGACTACTATGTGGTCATGCTTGTCTTGGACATCGTGTTCACAGGTATGTAGCTGAACCAGCTCGTGTTTTGGAGCTTGCTATCGTAGTTCATGTCCCGATAATCTCGCAATGGCATCTCGTCGGTTTCTGTTGCAAACATCCTTTTTCCAGACACGACGTCTGAAATATCATGTTACCATCCAGATCTGAATCTCAGGAAGATATGATGGTTGAAACATTCCCAACATTTGCATCTTGTTCCCAGCTTGCACCAGCATTGTGCCAATTTTCCATGGGGTGCCCCTCTTAGTAAGTGTTGTTCAAGATCATCTTCAAAAGAGGTCCTACCATCGGTCCCATTCATTTCCGGTTATAAGCAAAATTATGCATCGTGTTGTCTTCCACAAGGAAGTCCACATCACTCATTCTTGTACGGGTATGTCATTCTTCCGACCTCCTTCAAACGAACGATTGTGATTTGTCTTTGGCTGGTATAGAGAGTTTCAATGATCTCTCTATCAAAAGTAATTATTTTTGCCACATAAGGGAATAATTCTATGAGTCACCTCTTCTAGGGTGCCCCGTTATGGAATCGTGGCAATTAACTCCTCGCTACTTTGAAACGTATGCACCATCTTACCTAAGCACGAAATTATTGCCTACCAAATTAAACGTTATCCATTTGATTCCTCCATTCCTCTTGATATGTGTTTGTGTCTCAACTCAAGAGACGTTCATACGTCTCATTTAGTGAGTTGGTCGTCAGTTTCTTAACCTTTGAGAAGATCAAATCTTTAGGGTTTTCCATTCCTTTTGTCATAGTGTATTGGTGAACTTCCCTAAAGCAAAGATGTCAAGATCAATATGATGCAATGAATCAATATATTTGAGAAGGGTAGTTGGATCGTGGATCGTGTTAGTTTTGTGTCCCCTTTGTCTTCTTACCTCACGTCTTGAATCTCGGGACAAGATTCTCGTTTAGTGCGGGTGAATTATCACAGCTCTAGAATTTGTTTGTAATTAGTTGCATCAGCATCCATGGACCATGTTAAAATACAAATGAAGTTCAATTGGGGATGTTCACACCCGAGCACTAAATCAATTCAAATAGGGTTGAATAAAATGTTTTTCAATGTAGCCAAAATGTCACTAAGAATAGTTAAAGATTTCTGGTTCAGGTGGAAACCTCTGCCAAAAATTATGAGCGTATTTATTTGAAACCTCTGCCTAATATGACAAACCATAGAATACTTCGCACATTTAAGACCGAGTTGGGATGATTCCGGAGGAAGCAAAACAAACCTTTCTCAAATTCACGGTGATGACTTGCATTAGAGGCACATGAACTAGAGAAAGTCTGTCACATCCCCAGTTCTGGTCTGCTCTGGTCCAGTTAGTCTTGTGTGCATCATGTTTCAATTCTCAGAAACTTGAAATGGGGATTGCCTAAACCCTAGCAGTAAAGCAACTCAACTAGGGTCAAGAATAAAATCAGTTCCAATGTCCCAAAATCCCTTCATCAATGTTTGATAATTTTGGCAAGGCATTAAGACCAAACCAAAAATAGTGAGCATTTTTGTGGAATATTTTGGGCTTTGAATTAAATCAATAAGTATTTAAATTGGGGCATATAAATATTTTTAATACCTTTAAATGCTCCAATAATTCTGAAAATAATTGAGGGTCTCTGTAATAATTTATTTAATGCCCACAATTATTTTTAGAATTTACTAAAATGATTTGGGCTATAAACTAAATCAAAACAAAATAACAGAAATAGAAAACAGAAAGAAAATAAGAGAGAGAGAGAAGTACCTGGGCCTTCTTACCTGTGCAGCCCACTAGAAGCCCGCAGACAGCCGGCCTGCCAGGCCCAGCCCACCCCCACCGCGTCGTCTTCCTCCGCCAGTCGGAGCAGCTCGTTGTCGCGCGCGCGCTCGACCTGGCCAGCTCCTGCTTGCCACCTCCTGCTTCTCCTCGCGCCTGGAGACGTCCAGGGACTTGCTAGTCCCCCCTCTCTCTCACCCTCGCCTCATTTTTCCCCCTGGCTCTCTCCCTCGCCGCTGTTCACCTTGGCCGAGCGCCACCGTCGCCGCCGTCCTGAACCACCACGGCCACCGTCCATCTCTCGCCCCTCCGTTGAGCCCTCGAGCTCCGCCGTGCTTCCCCTCTTCCTCTCCTTCATCTCATGCGACGCCAGGAGCACCCCAGCGCCTTCAACGCCGTCGTTCCCCTCCTCTGCATCCGGTGATCGCCGCCGGCGATTCGCGCCGTCGAGGACGCCCCCGAGCACGCCGGCCTTCCCTACGGATTCCCTGTGAGCCTCTGTCCTTCCCCCTCCTCTCCGTTTGCCTTCTTGTGCACCACAGCGACCGCGCCGAGCTCAGCCGCACCCGCCGCCGCCACCGCACGTCGCCGTCGTGGCCACAGGCGTCTCCGCCCGTTTCCGAGCGCGTCACCGTGCTCACCGAGCCCCCAGGAGCCCGTAGCACCACTTCGCTCGCTTCCCTGAGCCCCGCAACACCTACCCCGTCGATACCCGAGCTCCGGCCGCAGCCTCGCTCGACGCCGGCGACGATTCCGGCCACCCCAGGACGAACGGCTCGCACCGTTGGATGCGGCCGAGTGCCAGCTTTCCAACGGGACTAAGCGCGCCCAAAACCATCCCCTGTACGCGAATTCCGAACCACTCCGGCGAGACACCGCCGCGGATCGTGGTCGCCGGCGAGTTACTCCGGCGGGTACTTTTTAATTAGTGCTAATGACCCCCCCTGGGTCGATCACAGGTGGACCCAGGGCCCTACAAAATTAGCTTAGTTACTAAACCAGTTTTAATTATCCACCGAGACACTGACTTGTGGGCCCCAGTGCCTATTTAGCTTAGTTTAATCTTTTGTTAAGTATTAGTTAAGCCTGTTTAACTGTTGAGTCACTCACGTGTGGACCCCACACGTCAGGTTTGACTTAGACCAGCCGCTGACCTGCTGACGCCAGAGTGACGTCATGCTGATGCAGTAACTGTTTTCTGGGTTTTTAAATAAATCATAAATGATTTATTTATTTCAGAAAATAGCCAAAACTTCTAAAAAACATAGAAAATAATCTATAGCTCAGATGAAAATAATTTATATATGAAAATTGATCAGAAAAATTCAAGGAATCTGTTTATGGCATTTTCATGCATGTTTGAACAAGTTAAACCTGCTGATCAGGTCAAATCAATTAAATGACAATTAAATAATCACATATGGAGTTTGAATTTGAACCTTGGTTCAAACGAACTCCATTTAACATGGTTGCTAGTTGCATTAGGCCAAACCACATCATATTGCCATGTCATGTTCATGCATCATATTGTTGCATTGCATTGATTGTATTCTTTCCCTGTTTGTCGGTTTCGTCCCCTCTCAGTAGACGACGTTCCGACGATGAGTTCGATGACACCGATGAAGACTCAATGTTATCTTCAGAAGTGCCAGGCAAGCAAAACCCCATTGAGCATTCCGACACAATCCCACTCTCTCGCTCTTGCTCTCTTTTACTGCATTAGGACAACAACGCTTCAACTGTTACTTGCTGCGGTAGTTGAACCCCTTTCCACTGCATGACCCGTCGTTGCCACAGTAAATAGTTGAAACCCACTAGTATGAGTAGGAGTTGTTTGAGCCATGTTGTGCCTACTCATTGATGCTTTTTGGTTATGCCTGCTATTGCTTAGAGTTGTGTTAGGTCTGATTCATCGGGGATGAATTGGAATGTGATGAACATGTCCTACTGTGTGAGAGCTAAGCGTGTGAACACGATTTGGTAAAGGTAGCGATGAGAGGCCATGTAGGAGTACATGGTGGGTTGTCTCATTGCAGCCGTCCTCAGGAACTGAGTTCTGTGTTGGTTGATCCATGACCAGTTACTACCATCCATTGGGCCCGAAACCAATGGACCCTCTCGACTTATTAATCAGCATGATCTCTGTCCAGGAGTTGCAACTAGTTTCTGGTGTTTGTAGTTTACTGGAGGTCGTGCGCAGCGCTGACCCTCGGGGTGGGCTGTGACACGGCAGGTACGTGGCACGGTGTACCGATTGCCCGTTTGGTGATGCGGGAACCCTGTACACATCGTTTTGGGCCGTGAGAGACACCCCGGCCGGATCTCCCCACGGATGGAACCCAAATAGGCGATAAACCTGGACGAGAGACTTGTGTGGTTAGTCAGGTCGTGGCCGACACCCTCGCTGGGCCTCCGCTTGAAGGTTGCCGAGTACATGTCGTGTAAACGGCGGTAAGTGGTGAGAGCGTGTGTGAAGAAGTACACCCCTGCAGGGTTAAATATAATCTATTCGAATAGCCGTGTCCGCGGTAATGGACTTCTGGGTTACCTATTACAGTTCATAGACAAGTGAACGTGGATACTCTAAAAATGCGCAAGATAAGCGTGAGTGCTATGGATGGCCTTCTCGTAGGGAGACGGGAGCGGATCCATAGTGGTGTATTGATTGGTGAATATGTGGACTCGTGTGCGCCACCTCAAAAGTGTTACTTGCAGTCGTAGTTCAGGATAGCCACCGAGTCAAAGCTGGCTTGCTGCAGTCAAACTCCACCACCCCTTTGTTGATACCGATGCATATGTAGCTAGTTCTGATGTAAGTCTTGCTGAGTACCTTTGTACTCACGTTTTCTTAATTTATGTTTTTGCAGAGAGACTTCAGTCTCGCTAGTGGTCCCGCGTGGACTTTGACGTTTAGTTTGTTACCTCAGCTACGATCTTGTACCCTTGGGAGGGTCTGGTAGATAGTCAGGCTTCTTAGTCTTTTTCATTTGTAGATGTCTGTACTCAGACATGTAATGCTTCCGTTGCCTGTATGCTCTGTATGTTGGGTCATGTGACCTCTGATTGTAATAATGCTATGATGGCTCTTCTGGGCCTTATCTATATGAGTTGTTGAGTTATGTTGTGATGCCATGTTGTACAGCACATACTTGCATGTTATGCGTACGTGTAATGTGTATTGCTATGTGTGGGATCCGACACCTAGTTGTTTACCTTTGGTAGCCTATCTTACAGGGAAATGTCTCCTGGTGCTTCCACTGAGCCCTGGTAGCTTGCTACTGCTCCGGATCACTTAGGCTGGCCAGCATGTGTCCTTCTTCGTTCCTGTGTCTGTCCCTTAGGGGAAATGTCACGCGTTGATCCTTAAGTCCTTGTAGCTTGCTACGACTTGGGTTCATACGTTGATGACCGACACGTTCGTTGCTGGGTCATGTATGCCTGTCTCTGTAATGTAGTGCCACTTTTGGTTTATAACTGGTCATGTCGGCCCGGGTTCTCTGTCATATGGATGCTAGCGACACTATCATATACGTGTGCCAAAATGCGCAAACGGTCCCGGGCCAGGTAAGGTGGCACCCGTGGGGATACCGTGCGTGAGGCCGCAAAGTGATATGATGTGTTACAGTCTAGACCTGTGTGACTTAGGATCGGGGTCCTGACAGCTTTGGTATCAGAGCCTGACTGCCTGTAGGATTAGCAAGCGAAACTGGTCGAAGTTGTGTCTAGAAACTCTTTAGTTATATAAGGGAATTGATTGTGGAAGGGAACGTAAGGCTCTTTTTACTCCTTTACCTTATGACCTTCTGATCTGAGTCACCTTCTTCTATTCCTCGGGGATTAAGAACTAGGATTCTCATTCTATTTATCAGGATCACGTTATTGTGGATTCAACCCTCATGTTCAGTTCCCTCTATCTCTGTTTGTTCAATTGTTGGTCTCACACCTTGACATTATGATGTTAAGTGGATATGATACTCTTTTGCTTGGATCTCAATGTATTTTCGAACACTTACAGTCGTTATGCTGTCCGAGACATCCCAGGTTTCTAAATAGTCTGATGCATTTGCAAACCTTTCCTCCCTGTTTCCGATGTCCTTTTAGGCCAGATTAATCACACTAGTCAGGGTGTTGAGGCACCCTGTTACCTCGACACATATGTTGGAGTTATTATTATGACCCTAAGTAATCTTAGAAGATCATTCAGTAAGCTAGCAATGCTTTATATTTTCAGTGTGATGATTCTGGCCATTGTTCTCGAAAAGCATCCCGTGATGCCATTTAGTTGGTAGGTATTGTATTCCTGGGTTCTTGAACCCGAGTTTCACCCTACTTACTTCATGTTGATAGTATATGCTCGTTCCTTACGATATTAGTAACCTTGTGATAGTCCTCAAGGTTCGTGGTTATCGTTCTTCCAATACCATGAACCATCCTTGGCAGAAGTTCTCCCGAACCCAAAGATCACAACCAGAGTGCTCCTGAGTGGTACTCCATTCATATTGTGACTCTGCCAGTCCTACCTTTCTGCATGGGTTATCTGGAAGAAATATGTGGAACTCGTTCGACATACTAACCTATGCATCCACAACTCAGAAGTTATATGTCCCTTGAGTTGTCTCCTTTTAGTTGTATTATGACCCTCCTCTATCAATTGATAGTCAGGAGTAGTCGTGCACTCGTGTTCATCGATGCCTTTTACTCTTGTGATCTGTCAAGCCATTCTATTCTGGAATGACTAGGAGGAACAAACTCCAGTACCTTATCCATATCCAGGATTGGGTCAAAGAAGTTGTACTTCGCAGATGAAGAATGCTAATGCAGCTTCTAAACTGTTCTATCCTGGAGTATTACCATCCTTATGTCAAGAATGTCATGGGAATTGCACAACCTCTTATAAACTCTTGATATAGTGATACTTCTCGCCATTATCGTTCATTCCTCGGTCTCCGTGTTATCGTAGCCGGAATATTGATAAGTGGATTATGATGTGTGAAATCAATACTCCTAGCAACTTCGTTGCTTGGTAGTTAAAGGACAACAATTTCATTCTTAGTGTGTTAGTTACTAATTACCATTGTGAGATTGATTGTGCTACCTAGTCCACTTTCCTGGTGCACTCTTTGATTGATGAGTTAGGATTTTGTTAAGCCCTTGCTCATTTGATCATATCGTCTTGCCTTGAAGAGCAAGATTGTTCCCGAGCTTAGTAACATAGCGGTGGTTCATGATTTTCCGAATATCCTCTCGGAAGTATTACCGGGTTGTTCCCTGACTGTTATGTTGAGTTCGTGATCAAGTTGGTTTCTTATAAACCACCACTTCACCAAGAATCTGTGTTGGGTACCCCGAACTAGTTGGTTAAGCTAAACAACAACTTGGAGAGTTGGAAGATAAAAGCTTAACCCACATAGCTCACTCCAAAGGGATATCTTGTGTGTGTATTGAAGATAGATGATATCTTCACCAATTGATCCCTGTGATCATTTGTGGATTTATTATCTTGTTCAAAACTTTGATTTGAGTGTGGGCTATCCTCAAATCAAATCAGAACCAACGATATTCGTAACGTTGTCTTACTCGTGGTTGATCCCTCGAGCATACACCATTACATCTATTGGTCTGACCAATACTATCATTTGTTCACATAATTATGGAATTCCATCTCCATGGGAACCTGGATGAATTGTTGTTGAGCCCATCAGCAATATTGTTATCTTCTCCATGATCTATGTTGAACATCCAGTTAGTATTGGAAACTTTTATAAGCATTATCTTCATGACCCGTTCGTGAAGCATATGTACGGAAGAAAGAAGTGACTTCCTCTAATTCATGAGCATTTGATGCAAGTTGCCGCCGTGAATTCGAGAAAGCATGTTTTACCTCCTCTGGAGTCATCCCAAGTCAGTCATGCATACGTGCGAAGTATTCTATGGTCTGATAGACTGATCATCTTCATTCTGTATGTATCCCTAGCACACCAAGCCACTGATTGATTTGTTCAAAGAAAAGAAGTTTGAATGCTATTCCCGAAGGGCCCGGACGGACATGCACAAGACTTCGTTATCTCCAATGATGATTCCCAATCTGAACTCGATAGTATTTTATTATAAGACTACTATGTTGTCACGTTTGTCTGGGACAACGTGTTCACAGGTTTTGTCGCAGAACCAGCTCATGTTTTGGAGCTGCTATCGTAGTTCGTTCCTGAGAATCTCACAACGCCGTCTCGTCGAATTGTGTTGCAAACATTCATTCCTTCTAGACTCGATGAGTCTGGAATATCCTGACACCAACCAGAACTGAATCTCAGGCAGTTATGATGGTTGGAGCATCTTCCAAGAACTATAATATTGGTCTCTCGATAACCGGTAAAGTGGATGTCGTGGCCAACACACCCCGCCGGAAGACCTATTGTTGCAGTATCTTGTCTGAAGAAGTTGGCCACCTCCCCATAAGAACTTCGTAGGATTTACTCCCTAGTTGTTCTTTATGGATTCTTGTGCTTCCGAAGTCCAACCTTTACTTGATGTTCAAGATACCAATCATATCTATGAATGGTTTACGCTAACACATCAAGGAGAACATTAGAAGCGGAGTGCTAAATGTCTCTCGGTCGATTATCCAAATTCTGCTCCTGACACCGCTAAGGTGGAATCTGAGAAAGTGTTATCTTCCTTTGCATCTGCATCGTCCACCACTATTCATCATGGTAGTATGTGGTGTTGCCAGGATCCTTGA
This sequence comes from Secale cereale, assembly GCA_902687465.1. Taxonomy (NCBI): domain Eukaryota; kingdom Viridiplantae; phylum Streptophyta; class Magnoliopsida; order Poales; family Poaceae; genus Secale; species Secale cereale. Next base: position 229,860,772 of record LR738712.1, read on the forward strand.
CACGGATATTGGTAAAACCTTGGTGAATATGGGAATACTCAAGTTCTTGAGAGCACGCACAAACACTAGGTGTTATCTTCGACACTAACCGGGATTGCTTCCAGTGTTTTTAATGATTTTATACCCTCGCAGAGAGTAGATTTACTCTCTACTGTTGGGTTTCTTCCAGTTACCAGAATCATTCCCAGCATTTGCATTTTGTTCCCAGCTTGCACCGCCAATGTGCCAATTCTCCATGGGTTACCATTCTCAATCACTGTTGTTCAGGATTATCCTCAGGAGTGGAATTGCCATGGGTCCCATCCATCCTCGATGATAATCAAATCATCCCTTGTGTTGTCTTTAATAAGTTAGTCCACATCATCCATTCTGGACGAGTATGTCATTCTTTCGGACTCCGTCAAACGATTGATTGTGTTTGCCTTAGGCTGGTATAGGGAATTTCAATGATCTCTATATCAAAAGTAATTCTTTTTGCCACTTAAAGGAATAACTCTACGAGTCACCTTCACTAAGGTGCCACGTCTGGTGGTATCAATCACCATCTTCTTAGGTGTGGAATTATTGCCATTAGGTGAACCTTCATCGTTTGTCTCACTCCATCCCCCTGGAGGTGTACTTCGTATCTCAGCTCGAGAGGTGTTTTGACGTCTCACTCCAAGAGTTGATCTTGAGTTGCCCGATCTTCACAAGATCAACTATTGCAGAGTTTCTTCTGTTATCACTGTGTTGGACAAAGATCTAGTAATCAAGGAAATCAGGATCAACATGATGCTACGAATCAACAATTTCGAGGAGGAGAACCGGGATCGAGAAGAATGTGTTAGTTAGTGTTCCCTTTAATTTCTTATCTCACGTCCTGAATGTCGGGACGAGATTCTTGTTTAGTGGGGGTGAGTGGTCACATCCCCAGTTCTGGTCTGCTCTGGTCCAGTTAGTCCTGTGTGCATCATGTTTCAATTCTCAGAAACTTGAAATGGGGATTGCCTAAACCCTAGCAGTAAAGCAACTCAACTAGGGTCAAGAATAAAATCATTTCCAATGTCCCAAAATCCCTTCATCAATGTTTGATAATTTTGGCAAGGCATTGAGACCAAACCAAAAATAGTGAGCATTTTTGTGGAATATTTTGGGCTTTGAATTAAATCAATAAGTATTTAAATTGGGGCATATAAATATTTTTAATACCTTTAAATGCTCCAATAATTCTGAAAATAATTGAGGGTCTCTGTAATAATTTATTTAATGCCCACAATTATTTTTAGGATTTACTAAAATGATTTGGGCTATAAACTAAATCAAAACTAAATAACAGAAATAGAAAACAGAAAGAAAATAAGAGAGAGAGAAGTACCTGGGCCTTCTTACCTGTGCAGCCCACTAGAAGCCCGCAGACAGCCGGCCTGCCAGGCCCAGCCTACCCCCACCGCGTCGTCTTCCTCCGCCAGTCGGAGCAGCTCGCTGTCGCGCGCGCGCTCGCCCTGGCCAGCTCCTGCTTGCCACCTCCTGCTTCTCCTCGCGCCTGGAGACGTCCAGGGACTTGCTAGTCCCCCCTCTCTCTCACCCTCGCCTCATTTTCCCCCCTGGCTCTCTCCCTCGCCGCTTTTCACCTTGGCCGAGCGCCACCGTCGCCGCCGTCCTGAACCACCACGGCCACCGTCCATCTCTCGCCCCTCCGTTGAGCCCTCGAGCTCCGCCGTGCTTCCCCTCTTCCTCTCCTTCATCTCATGCGACGCCAGGAGCACCCCAGCGCCTTCAACGCCGTCGTTCCCCTCCTCTGCATCCGGCGATCGCCGCCGGCGATTCGCGCCGTCGAGGACGCCCCCGAGCACGCCGGCCTTCCCTACGGATTCCCTGTGAGCCTCCGTCCTTCCCCCTCCTCTCCGTTTGCCTTCTTGTGCACCACAGCGACCGCGCCGAGCTCAGCCGCACCCGCCGCCGCCACCGCACGTCGCCGTCGTGGCCACAGCTGTCTCCGCCCGTTTCCGAGCGCGTCACCGTGCTCACCGAGCCCACAGGAGCCCGTAGCACCACTTCGCTCGCTTCCCTGAGCCCCGCAACACCTACCCCGTCGATACCCGAGCTCCGGCCGCCGCCTCGCTCGACGCCAGCGACGATTCCGGCCACCCCAGGACGAACGGCTCGCACCGTTGGATGCGGCCGAGTGCCAGCTTTCCAACGGGACTAAGTGCGCCCAAAACCATCCCCTGTACGCGGATTCCGAACCACTCCGGCGAGACACCGCCGCGGATCGTGGTCGCCGGCGAGTTACTCCGGCGGGTACTTTTTAATTAGTGCTAATGACCCCCCCTGGGTCGATGACAGGTGGACCCAGGGCCCTACAAAATTAGCTTAGTTACTAAACCAGTTTTAATTATCCACCGAGACACTGACTTGTGGGCCCCAGTGCCTATTTAGCTTAGTTTAATCTTTTGTTAAGTATTAGTTAAGCCTGTTTAACTGTTGAGTCACTGACGTGTGGACCCCACACGTCAGGTTTGACTTAGACCAGCCGCTGACCTGCTGACGCCAGAGTGACGTCATGCTGATGCAGTAACTGTTTTCTGGGTTTTTAAATAAATCATAAATGATTTATTTATTTAAGAAAATAGCCAAAACTTCTAAAAAACATAGAAAATAATCTATAGCTCAGATGAAAATAATTTATATATGAAAATTGATCAGAAAAATTCAAGGAATCTGTTTATGGCATTTTCATGCTTGTTTGAACAAGTTAAACCTGCTGATCAGGTCAAATCAATTAAATGACAATTAAATAATCACATATGGAGTTTGAATTTGAACCTTGGTTCAAACCAACTCCATTTAACATGGTTGCTAGTTGCATTAGGCCAAACCACATCATATTGCCATGTCATGTTCATGCATCATATTGTTGCATTGAATTGATTGTATTCTTTCCCTGTTTGTCGGTTTTGTCCCCTCTCAGTAGACGACGTTCCGACGATGAGTTCGATGACACCGATGAAGACTCAATGTTATCTTCAGAAGTGCCAGGCAAGCAAAACCCCATTGAGCATTCCGACACAATCCCACTCTCTCGCTCTTGCTCTCTTTTACTGCATTAGGACAACAACGCTTCAACTGTTACTTGCTGCGGTAGTTGAACCCCTTTCCACTGCATGACCCGTCGTTGCCACAGTAAATAGTTGAAACCCACTAGTATGAGTAGGAGTTGTTTGAGCCCTGTTGTGCCTACTCATTGATGCTTTTTGGTTATGCCTGCTATTGCTTAGAGTTGTGTCAGGTCTGATTCATCGGGGATGAATTGGAATGTGATGAACATGTCCTACTGTGTGAGAGCTAAGCGTGTGAACACGATTTGGTAAAGGTAGCGATGAGAGGCCATGTAGGAGTACATGGTGGGTTGTCTCATTGCAGCCATCCTCAGGAACTGAGTTCTGTGTTGGTTGATCCATGACCAGTTACTACCATGCATTGGGCCCGAAACCAATGGACCCTCTCGACTTATTAATCAACATGATCTCTGTCCAAGAGTTGCAACTAGTTTCTGGTGTTTGTAGTTTACTGGAGGTCGTGCGCAACGCTGACCCTCGGGGTGGGCTGTGACGCGGCAGGTACGTGGCACGGTGTACCGATTGCCCGTTTGGTGATGCGGGAACCCTGTACACATCGTTTGGGGCCGTGAGCGACACCCCGGCCGGATCTCCCCACGGATGGAACCCAAATAGGCGATAAACCTGGACGAGAGACTTGTGTGGTTAGTCAGGTCGTGGCCGACACCCTCGCTGGGCCTCCGCTTGAAGGTTGCCGAGTAAATGTCGTGTAAACGGCGGTAAGTGGTGAGAGCGTGTGTGAAGAAGTACACCCCTGCAGGGTTAAATATAATCTATTCGAATAGCCGTGTCCGCGGTAATGGACTTCTGGGTTACCTATTACAGTTCATAGACAAGTGAAAGTGGATACTCTAAAAATGCGCAAGATAAGCGTGAGTGCTATGGATGGCCTTCTCGTAGGGAGACGGGAGCGGATCCATAGTGGTGTATTGATTGGTGAATATGTGGACTCGTGTGCGCCACCTCAAAAGAGTTACTTGTAGTCGTAGTTCAGGATAGCCACCGAGTCAAAGCTGGCTTGCTGCAGTCAAACTCCACCACCCCTTTGTTGATACCGATGCATATGTAGCTAGTTCTGATGTAAGTCTTGCTGAGTACCTTTGTACTCACGTTTGCTTAATTTATGTTTTTGCAGAGAGACTTCAGTCTCGCTAGTGGTTCCGCGTGGACTTCGACGTTTAGTTTGTTACCTCAGCTACGATCTTGTACCCTTGGGAGGGTCTGGTAGATAGTCAGGCTTCTTAGTCTTTTTCATTTGTAGATGTCTGTACTCAGACATGTAATGCTTCCGTTGCCTGTATGCTCTGTATGTTGGGTCATGTGACCTCTGATTGTAATAATGCTATGATGGCTCTTCTGGGCCTTATCTATATGAGTTGTTGAGTTATGTTGTGATGCCATGTTGTACAGCACATACTTGCATGTTATGCGTACGTGTAATGTGTATTGCTATGTGTGGGATCCGACACCTAGTTGTTTACCTTTGGTAGCCTATCTTACAGGGAAATGTCTCCTGGTGCTTCCACTGAGCCCTGGTAGCTTGCTACTGCTCCGGATCACTTAGGCTGGCCGGCATGTGTCCTTCTTCATTCCTGTGTCTGTCCCTTAGGGGAAATGTCACGCGTTGATCCTTAAGTCCTTGTAGCTTGCTACGACTTGGGTTCATACGTTGATGACCGACACGTTCGTTGCTGGGTCATGTATGCCTGTCTCTGTAATGTAGTGCCACTTTTGGTTTATAACTGGTCATGTCGGCCCGGGTTCTCTGTCATATGGATGCTAGCGACACTATCATATACGTGTGCCAAAATGCGCAAACGGTCCCGGGCCAGGTAAGGTGGCACCCGTGGGGATACCGTGCGTGAGGCCGCAAAGTGATATGATGTGTTACAGGCTAGACCTGTGTGACTTAGGATCGGGGTCCTGACAAAGTCACTTCTTTCATTCAAACATAAGCGTCATGAATGGAACACGAATAAAATGCTTACAAAAATTTCCAACACTAACTTAGATGTTCAACATGAATCATGGACAAGATAAAAATGTTGCCAATGGGCTCAACAACAATTTATTGAGATTTTCGTATAGATGGAATTCCAAAACTATGTGGACAGAGTGCCAGCTTTGGTCAGACCAAAAGAATATAATGATTCGTTCTCAAGGAATAACCACGAGTAAGACAACATTACGAACATCGTTGGTTCTGGTTTGATTTGATGATAACCGAAACTCAAATCAAAGTTTCAACAAAACAATAGATCCATCAACTGATCACAAGGACCAATCAATGTAGATATCATCTTTCTTCAACACACACACAAAAATAATCTTTAGGAAAAAACGAAGTTAGCCAAGCTTTTATCTTCAACCTCTCCATGTTGTTCTTTAGCTTAACCAACTATCTCAGGGGTATCCTACACAGATTATTCGAGAAGGGGTGGTTTATAAGAAATCCAACTTGAGCACGAACTCAACCTAGCGGTGAGGGCACGACCTGGTAATACTTCCGAGAAGACATTCGGAAAATCACGAACCACCGATATGTTAGTAAGGTCGAGAACAATCATGCTTTGTAGGGAAAGACGATATGATAAAAAGAGCGATGGATTGACACAATACTAACTCATTGATTGAAGAGTGCACCAAGAAAGATGGACTAGGTAGCACGATCAATCCTAGAATGATGATTCATTAACCAACACATTAAGAATGAGATTATCGTCCATTAACTACCATGCACCAGGGTTGCTGGGAGTATTGATTTCACACATCACGATTTAGTTATTGGTATTCTAGTTACAGTAACACAGAAACCAAGGAATGAATAATAATGGTGAGAAGTGTCACTGTATCAAGAGTTCATAGGAGGTGGTGCAATTCCCATGCCATTCTTGACATAAAGATGGTAATACTCCAAGGTAGAACTGTCACATCCCTAGTCAGTGCTTGCATTAGAACTAGCTAGAGTGTGCATCATGTTTACTTTTCAAAGAAACTTGAAATGGGAATGATAGAAAACCCAGCACCCTTCTTCTAACAACTAGGGTATGATAAAATCTTTTCCAATGTACCCAAAATGCCCTTCAAAAATGTTCATCATTTCTGCCTTGGTCTTAAACCTCTGCCAAAAATGGTGCACAATTTTCTAGGACACCCAAGGCCTCTGGATTAATTCATATGGTAATTGCATTTGGGCATTTAAATGCTATAAAATATTCTATGTGCCCAAACAATCATAATCTAAAATGTTCCATACTGTTCATATTATATACAGTGGGCATGACTAGTTCTATGAGTTATAAAAATGTTCTGGCATTTTTATTAATTCAACAAAGTTGCAAAAGAAATGAAACAGAAAGTAAATAGAAAAAAATAGGAAGAAGCAAACTTACCTGGCGCCACTAATAGGCCCACCTGCCGGCCTAGCCCAGCCACCGCTCCAGCGAGCTTCTTGGCTCGGCCAGGCAGGCAGGCAGGTGCTCGACGGCGGCCGCAGCGCGCGCCACGCAGCTGCCCGCCGCCCTGCTTCGTCCCCTTGCCGTTCTGGTGGGCGGGACCGACCACCCACTTCCCCCCAAGCTCGCAGACACGCTCAACCCTCCCCGGCTCCTCTCCCTCGCCTTCCCCGCACCATGGCCGACGCCGCCGCGCTCGCGCCGTCGTGATAGCCGCGTCCACCGCCGTCCCCGAGCTCCGTCAACGTGTCCGTCCGCTCTGTCGTCATCGACTACGTCGAGCAGGCTGAGCCCCGAGCGCTCGCCCGCTCTGGAGTCGCCCCCGACCTCGTCTTCCCCAACTCCGGCCGCAGAGATCCCCATCGCCGCCCCGCTCAGCTCCAACCGTCCCCGAGCCCGCCTCGACATTTACTGCAACCGACGTGAGCTCAGCTCTGTCCTCCCTCTCTCCGTTAGTTCTCTCCTGCACCGTACGCACCGCACGAGGCTCACCTGGACGCGCCGCCGCGGAGCTCGTTGCTGACGAGGCTCCGGCCATTTAACGGCCCGGCCATCGTGCCCACCAGCTTCACCGTCCTGTGTAGGTGCGGTAGGATCAATCCACGCACCTCTACGAGCACCGCACCGACGAGTTCGACCTTGCCCGAACTCCGGCAGCCGCTGGACTCGTCGTCGGCGTCGTTTCTGGCGACCCCGAGGCCAGCCACCACCACCACTCGACGCGGCTCACACCCAGCTGCCGGTAGGCGTGCTCCGCCGTCGTTTTGGCAGCCGGAGCACAAATCCCGCACCTCACCGCAGCGTTTGGCCTCGCCGGTGGCTAAACGCCGGCGAGTTAGCCCCGTTTGACCAAGGGTTTGACCCCCTTGGGTCACTGACATGTGGGCCCTGCCTGTTAGACAAACCTAGGTTAGTGTCTAATCTAGTTTTAATTAGTCAGTTAACTAACTGTGACACCGACCAGTGGGTCCCACTAGTCAGGTTTGACCTGGGCCGTCCTGTTGACTGGCTGACGTCAGCATGATGTCATGCTGACGTAGTAAATGTTTTTCTGGGATTATTTGATTTAAAATCAATTCAGGAAATTCCAGAAAATGATTTAAACTTCAAAAAATCATATAAATTCAACAGTACCTCAGATGGAAAAGATTTATAAATGAAAATTGATCAGAAAAATCCAATCTTTCCAGTGGCACTGGTTTCATGCATGTTTGAGCAAGTTAACTTTGTTGTATACACTAAAACATGATAATGCACTTCAATAAATAATAGCTTGAGTTTCAATTTGAATCTTTTATTCAAATGGGCTCAAACCCTTCTGGTTATAGTTGCATTAGTCCAAAACACATGCATCTTGCCATATCATGAGCATGCATCATATTGTTGCATTTGTTTGCTTATTGATTGTATCGCCGATATTCTCCGTGTTAGGTCCTGCTTCCGAGGATACTTCTGCGTATCCAGCTCAAGAGCAGTACCCGAAAACCACTCTGTCAGGCAAGCAATCATTGATCATTCTGATACAAACCCATCTTCTCGCTCCTGCTCTCTATTACTGCATTAAGGCAACAGCGTGTGAACTGCTACTTGCTGCGGTAGTTGAACCCTATTCCCTTGCATGACCTATCATTGCCACAGTAAATAGTTGAAACCAACTAGCATGTGTAGGAGTTGATTGAGCCATGTGATGTGTGATCCACCATGCTATTTGTTTATGTTGCCTACTATGCTTAGAGTTGTGTCAGGTCTGATTCATCTAGGTGATGGATCAGAGTGAAATGATCATACCGGTAAAGAGAAGGAAGTGTGGAACATGTTTGGTAAAGGTATCGATGAAAGGCCATGTAGGAGTACGTGGTGGGTTGTTTCATTGGAACCGTCCATAGGACCCGAGACCTGTATGTGTGGTTCAAGTTCCAGCTACTACCATGCATTGGGCCCGAAACCAATGGACCCTCTCGGCTTATTAACTGCCCTTGGTCTCTGTCCAGGAGTTGCAACTAGTTTCTGGTGTTTGTAGATTACTGGTGGTCGTGCACAGCGCTGACCCTCGGGGTGGGCTGTGATGCGACAGGTTCGTGGCACGGTGTACCGGTTGCCCGTTTGGTGACTCGGGAACCCTGTACACATTGTTTGGGGCCGTGAGCGACACCCCGGCCGGATCTCCCAACGGATGGAACCCAAATAGGCGATAAACCTGGACGAGAGACTTGTGTAGTTAGTCAGGTCGTGGCCGACACCCTCGCTGGGCTTCCGCTTGAAGGTTGCCTAGTACATGTCGAGTAAACAGCGATAAGTGGTGGAAGCGTGTGTCAAGAAGTACACCCCTGTAGGGTTATCAATCTATTCGAATAGCCGTTGTTCGCGGTACGGACTACTTGGTTACTCTTACAGTTCCTAGATAAGTTGATGGATACTACTAAAAGCCTCAAGACAAGTGTGAGAACCGTGGATGGCCCTTCCGTAGGATGACGGAAGAGGATCCTCGATGGTGTATTGTTGTGGTGAGTAGAGGACTCGTGTACGTAGTAATATCTTGCAATCTATTGAGAGTCGTAGTATAGGTTAGCCAAGAGTCAAAGCTGGCTTTCTGCTATGAACTCCACTACCCCCTGTTGATAATGTTGCATGTATGATAGGTTCTGTTGTAAGACTTGTTGAGTACCTTTGTACTCATGTTTGCTTAATAACTGTTGCAGAGGAGAACCCTGCCCCTTCTGATGGGTTCTACATAGACGTTGACGTCGATGAGTAGCTTGCTACCCAGACGGAGATCTAGAGCTTGTGAAGGGCCTTGTAGATAGTCAGGCTACACCAAGCCTGTTTTATTTTCTAAGTTGTCTGTACTCAGACATGTAGCTTCCGCTTGTGCTTGTATGACTGTATGACTTGAGTGTTGGGTCATGTGACCCCTACGTGTATTGATATGTTATGTATGGCTCTTGGAGCCTCTTAAATAAAGTACTTTGAGTCATAGAGTTCTGTTGTGATGCAATGTTGTATTTGCACATATTGAGCATATTGTGTGTATGATTGAAATGCTTGGTATTTGTGGGATCCGACACCTAGTTGTTTTCCTTTGGTAGCCTATCTTACAGGGAAATGCCTCCTAGTGTCTCCAATGAGCCTTGGTAGCTTGCTACTGCTCGGAACACGTAGGCTGGCCGACATGTGTCCTTCTTCGTTCCTGTGTGTGTCCCTTAGGGGAAATGTCACGTGTTCTTCCTTTAAGTCCATGTAGCTTGCTACGACTTGGGTTAATATGTTGATGACCGACACGTTCATTGCTGGGTCATGAATGTTTGTCTCTGTAATTTAGTGCCACTTTTGGTTTATAACTAGCCATGTCGGCCCGGTTTCTCTGTCATATGGATGCTAGCGACACTGTCATATACGTGTGCGAAAATGCGCAAATGGTCCCGGGCAAGTTAAGGTGGCACCCGTGGGGATATCGTGCGTGAGGCCGCAAAGTGATATGACGTGTTACAAGCTAGATCGGTGTGAATTAAGATCGGGGTCCTGACAGCGTTGGCATCAGAGCCGGACTGCATGTAGGTTTCTCAAGCCAAACTGGTCGATGTTGAGTCTAGAACAATTCTTAGTTATATGTAGGGGAATTGATTGTGGAAGGGAACGTAAGGCTCTTTTTACTTATTTACCTTATGCCCTTCTGATCTGAGTCAGTCTATTCTTTCTATGGGGGTTTAGGACTAGGCCTCTTATTTTTACTAGGTTCACGTGTTACTAATCCGTAGACTCTTAGGATTGTTGGTTTCAAGCCTCAGTTCAGTTTCTACCCTTTTAGTATGATGATTTGTTGGACCCGGAACCTTGATATGATATTGTTGAGTGGATATGCTATCATTTGTACGATGTCTCAATTTTTTTTTTGCACTTACAGTTGTTATGCTGCCTGATTTCTTCCAGAAACACTAATGCCTTTGCATTACTTCGTGTTTCAGATGTCTGGCCGCACACCTCACCGAGTGGTTCGTTTGACTCGGTGCATTAATGTGCCCGGTCACACGGCCATGCTAGTCCGTGTGTTGACTGAGACCGGTTACCGCTGGTATCCTGAGTACACCGTGGAGGAACAACACCGGGATTTCAATCAGAGTCAGTATTTCTGCAAAGTCCGGATATACCCCTCATATCCCGGAGCTAACGACCCCATCCATTGGTCTTATGGACTCGAGGTTACCATCGAGATGGCAGTGCAGGATGTCGCTTATTCGATGATGACCATCCTCCGGGCTAGGCATGCCCTGCTGCTGAACAATGAGTTCTGTTACATGCCAGCCTCACTTCCCGGAGAGGAAGGCTACTACACTGGTATGTATACTGATGCTGCTCATGAGGAGCCACTGCTTCATACTACTGTCCAGATGCTGGAGGATAGGGACCGTGAGGTCCGTGCACTCCGAATGGAGCTGTATAACACTCGAGCCCCCCACTGGACTACATTGACACGACTTGCACCTGCTGTGCATGCCGGATATCTGGTTAGGCGGGATTTCTACCCCGTGCGGACTCGTCTGCCTGATCGTATGGATTGGCGTGACGTTGGGGGTATTACACCTCCATGTGGGCGTCGGTTACCACCAGCATCAGGCCCGAGGCCACATCCATGTCCCTATGGTCCACAACCTTTGAGTGCTCAAGAGTTTCAAGATCCATCTGTTCCGCTTCCAGGCTACGGTGGTAATCTTTACGAAGATTACTACGGGAATGTCTGAGCTAGACCGTGGCAGTAGTAGTATCGTAGTAGTTGTATTTCCGCAGTCCTGCGCGTCTTGTGGAATATCACTTAGTGTGTACTGAGTTCCGGAGGTGTACTTAAATAATGTATAGGAGCTTGGAATGCCTCTGATGGGATGTATCGTCTTTCACCGCAGTTGTACTTTAGCCTTGGCTTGTACTAAACTATGTATGGTGTGTATGACCACTGGTGTATATATGGCAGTTTCTATATTACCATGTCGTACGGGTGAACATCTCTGAATTCCGTGTCATCCATTACATTCTGCACTCCTATGTCAAGTTTTTGCCATCCTTGTCTAAACCGTTGTTTTGTTTTCCTAGGATGGTCAACACTCGCAGCACTCCTGCTGCTCAGGAGTAGGGTGAGGCTAGTGGGGCTAGAGATGAGAATCTACCCCAGCCACCCTCCTTGGCTGAAGTTATGCTCGATGCAGAACGGAACAAGAGAGAGACCAATCGTCTGCTGGAACACATAGAGTAGAACACCGGGTTCCGTCAGAGGAATGACGTGGTGTCAATCAATGACTTTATCAAGATGTGCCCACCTATGTTCCATCATTCCACTGAACCTCTGGATGCGGATGACTGGCTTCGTAGTATCACCCACAAGCTACACTCTGCCCATGTGGCCAAAGCTGACAAGGTTACCTATGCCGCCTACCATCTTGAGGGCCCTGCCAGTCTATGGTGGGAGAACTTTGAGGCTATGCGTCCTGCTGGCCAAATCACTACTTGGGCTTAGTTTAGTGAGGCATTCCGTGAACATCACATTCTGAAAGGTCTCACGGATCGCAAGCGGGAGGAATTCTGCAATTTCACGCAGGTCCGGTTAACAGTGGATGGCTATAGTCGCGAGTTTGGCAACTTAGCACGCTATGCACCTGAGGAAGTATCCACCGATGCCAAGAAGCAGGCGAGGTTCCGCAAGGGACTCAGCCCCGAACTCCGCTGAGATATACGACTGCACGAGTGCACTTCCTTCCGGAAGCTAGTAAACAAAGCTATCAGTGCTGAGACAGGCCAGACTGATTTTGAAGCCCCCCGCAAGCATCCTCGTGACTTTGGTTCCTCATCCAGCTCGTTCTCTCACAAGCGCCGTGTGTGGGTTCCTAACACGTCTCTGCCACCCAAGTACACACCGATGCCATCCTATGAGGCGCCTCGCCCAACTCAACAGTATGCACCTGCCAAGACTTATGGAGGACCACCTACCAACTTTGCTCCACGCACTGGCATTGTGACATGCTTCAAGTGTGGAGAACCTGGGCACTACATGCGTGAGTGTCCTCAGAACCAACCAGGAAAACCCGTTGGCCGTGGTAAGCCAACCGGCAAGGTGAATTATGTCAAGCCAATCCCCACTACACGTGGTCATGTCAACTATGTCTCTGTTGAGGAAGCTTATGAGGATCCTAACATCATCCTTGGTACACTTCATGTTAACTGCCTCCGGCATCTGTTCTTTTCGACACTGGAGCATCTCATTCATTCATATCTGAGAGCTATGCCCGAATGCACAACATGACTTTTTGTGACATGCCTACTTCCATGGTTATTCAAACTCCTGGTTCAAAATGGCAAACCTCTAGGGTAAGCCACGGAAATGAAATTCTTGTCGACAGACTTGTTTTCCTTGTATCTCTAATCGCTCTCAAGTACTCGGACATAAATATCATCTTGGGTATGGATTGGATGACAACTCATTACGCCAAGATTGATTGCTACACTAGGACCGTTAAACTTACACACCCATCCAGCAAGACAGTCAATGTCTTGCCCCGAATGGCTGATCGTCAGCTCTACTCTCTTAATGCCAGCCCTCTACCAGAACTCAAAGATATTCCCGTAGTCCATGATTTTCCGGATGTTTTCCGAGAAGAACTGCCATGTGTTCCACCTGATAGAGATGTCGAGTTCGTGATAGATCTTATTCCAGGAACTGTCCCAATCTCTAGGAGACCTTATAAGATGGCACCCCTAGAATTAGCTGAGCTTAAGAAACAACTCGATGAGTCCTTGAAAAAGGGTTTCATCCGTCCTAGTTCTTCCCCTTGGGCTTGTCCCATCCTCTTCGTCAAGAAGAAGGATGGAACGGAACGGATGGTTGTTGATTACCAACCTGTCAATCTGGTCACCATAAAGAACAAGTATCCGCTCCCCAGGATCAACGATCTGTATGATCAGCTCGCTGGATCCTCAGTCTTTTCCAAAATGGATTTGAGGTTGGGCTACCTTCAAAACAAAATCAAGAACGGGGACATTCCCAAGACTGCTTTTTTTACTCGTTATGGCCAATACGAGTACACCGTCATGTCCTTCGGATTAACCAATTCCCCAGCCACCTTCTCCCGGCTAATGAATTCTATATTCATGGAATATTTGGATAAATTCGTCGTGGTATACCTCGATGATATACTCATCTACTCCAAGAACAAGAAAGATCATGTCGAGCATCTAAGGCTGGTATTGACGAAACTTCGAGAGCATCGCCTTTATGTCAAATTCTCTAAATGTGATTTCTTGTTGCCGGAAGTGACCTATCTAGGTCATGTGATCTCTGGCAAGGGTATTGCTGTCAATCCCGAGCGAGTTCAAGCCGTCCTTGATTGGACTCCCCCTGAATCGGTCAAGCAAGTTAGGAGTTTTCTTGGCTTAGCAAGTTATTATCGACGCTCTATCGAGAATTTCTCCAAGGTTGCTAAACCTCTAACTGAACTCCTCAAGAAAGATAAAAAGTTCAAATGGACCCCACAATGCGAGTCCAGCTTTCAGGAACTGAAAAGACGTCTGACATCTGCACCCGTACTGTTACCACCAGACTTTTCCAAGGACTTTATTATCTACTGCGACGCCTCACGACAAGGACTAGGTTGCATACTCATGCAAGATCATCAAGTGATCGCATACGCATCACGGCAATTGCGTCCACATGAGGATAACTATCCTACACATGATCTAGAGCTTGTAGCTGTAGTCCACGCACTCAAAACATGGCGACATTACCTTCTTGGTAATCGCTGTGAAATCTTCACTGATCACCAAAGTCTGAAATACATCTTCACCCAACCGGATCTAAATCTCAGGCAAAGACGTTGGGTTGAGCTGCTCACAGATTATGACTTAGGAATCACTTACACCGCTGGGAAGGCCAATGTCATGGCTGACGCACTAAGTCGTAAGTCATATTGTAACAACTTGATGTTACAACAAGGGCAACCACTTCTCCACGAGGAATTTTGAAAGCTTAACCTTCACATTGTTCCTCGAGGATTCCTTTCCACCTTGGTGGCGAAACCTACCCATAGGGATCAGGTCATCAAAGCATAGAAGGTTGATCCGGGAATCTCCCGTATCAAGAGGAACATCAAGAAAGGAGTCGCGGGATGTTTCTCAATTGATGATCAAGGAGTCGTGCTCTTTAGCAACCGCTTAGTGGTTCCTAAGGTACGAAACCTGAGACGGTTGATCATTAAGGAGGCTCATGAATCTCCTCTCACGATTCATCCCGGTAGTACCAAAATGTATCAGGACCTACGCGAGAGGTTCTGGTGGACTAGGATGAAGAGAGAAATCGCTCACTTCATTGCTAACTGCGACGTTTGTCGTCGAGTTAAAGCAGAGCATCAACGGCCTGATGGCACCCTCCAACCTTTAGCTATTCTTGAATGGAAATGGGACAAGATTGGTATGGACTTCATTACCGGGTTTCCCAGGACCAGGAAAGGGAATAATGCTATCTTCGTTGTTATCGACCGCCTCTCTAAAGTAGCCCATTTCCTACCTGTTCGAGAGAGTATAACCGCTAGCTAGCTAGCAGACTTGTATATCTCTCGGATAGTATCACTTCATGGTGTGTCGTTGGAGATTAACTCAGACCCTGGAAGTCTTTTCACTTCACGATTCTGGGAAAGTTTCCAGAATGCTTTGGGGACTCATCTCTCTTTCAGCACCGCCTTCCATCCTCAGTCAAGTGGTCAAGTGGAACGAGTCAATCAAATTCTGGAAGATATGCTTCGAGCCTCTGTCATCTCTTTCGGTATGGACTGGGAGAAGTGTCTTCCATTTGCCGAATTCGCTTATAACAATAGTTATCAAGCCAGCTTGGGCAATGCTCCCTTCGAAGTTCTATATGGTCGAAGGTGTCGAACACCTCTTAACTTGTTAGAAAGCGGGGAAAGACAATTCTTTTGTCCGGATATGACCCAGGAAGCAGAAGAGCAAGTTCGCATCGTTCGTGAGAAATTGAAAACAGCCCAGTCTCGCCAGAAGAGCCAATATGATAGTCATCAGAAGGCTGTGACTTTTGAAGTCGGCGATAAGGCTTACCTTCGGGTTACTCCTCTTAAGGGAACCCATCGCTTCGGTATCAAAGGCAAATTGGCACCTCGTTACATTGGTCCTTTTCGCATTCTTGCCAAACGAGGAGAAGTTGCCTACCAATTGGAACTACCTCCGCACCTTTCCAGAGTTCATGATGTCTTCCACGTATCTCAACTCAGGCGTTGCTTCTCGGATCCTATCCACGGAGTGGACCACGAAACGCTTGATCTCCAAGACAATCTTACATATCGAGAATACCCCGTTCGTATTCTTGATCAAACCGAGCGTACCCTAATCAAGTTTATCAAGGTTCAATGGTCACATCATTCCGAGAGTGAAGCTACGTGGGAAAGGGAGGATCATCTTCGACTTGAGTACCCCACCCTCTTTCCGGAGGAACCCGAATCTCGGGACGCGACTCTTTTGAGTGGGGGTGAGTTTTCACATCCCTAGTCAGTGCTTGCATTAGGACTAGCTAGAGTGTGCATCATGTTTACTTTTCAAAGAAACTTGAAATGAGAATGACAGAAACCCCAGCACCCTTCTTCTAACAACTAGGGTTTGATAATATCTTTTCCAATGTACCCAAAATGCCCTTCAAAAATGTTCATCATTTCTGCCTTGGTCTTAAATCTTGCCAAAAATGGTGCACAATTTTCTAGGACACCCAAGGCCTCTGGATTAATTCATATGGTATTTGCATTTGGGCATTTAAATGCTATAAAATATTCTATGTACCCAAATAATCATAAACTAAAATGTTCCATACTGTTCATATTATATATAGTGGGCATGACTAGTTCTATGAGTTATAAAAATGTTCTGGCATTTTTATTAATTCAACAAAGTTGCAAAAGAAATGAAATAGAAAGTAAATAGAAAAAAAATTAGGAAGAAGCAAACTTACCTGGCGCCACTAACAGGCCCACCTGCCGGCCCAGCCCAGCCACCGCTCCAGCGAGCTGCTTCGCACGGCCAGGCAGGAAGGCAGGTGCTCGACAGCGGCCACAGCGCGTGCCACGCAGCTGCCCGCCGCCCTGCTTCCTCCCCTCGCCGTTCTGGTGGGCGGGATCGACCACCCACTCCCCCCAAGCTCGCAGACACGCTCAACCTTCCCCAGCTCCTCTCCCTCGCCTTCCCCGCACCATGGCCGACGCCGCCGCGCTCGCGCCGTCGTGATAGTCGCGTCCACCGCCGTCCCCGAGGTCCGTCACCGTGTACGTCCGCTCCGTCGTCATCGACTACGTCGAGCGAGCTGAGCCCCAAGCGCTCGCCCGCTCTGGAGTCGCCCCCGACCCCGTCTTCCCCAACTCCGGCCGCAGAGATCCCCATTGCCGCCCCGCTCAGCTCCGACCGTCCCTGAGCCCGCCTCGACATTTACTGCAATCGTCGCGAGCTCAGCTCCGTCCTCCCTCTCTCTTTTAGTTCTCTCCTGCACCGTACGCACCGCACGAGGCTCACCTGCACGCGCCGCCGCGGAGCTCGTCGTCGACGAGGCTCCGGCCAATTAACGGCCCGGCCATCGTGCCCACCAGCTTCACCGTCCTGTGTAGGTGTTGTAGGATCACTCCACGCACCTCTACGAGCACAGCACCGACGAGTTCGACCTTCCCGGACCCCGGCAGCCGCTGGACTCGTCGCCGGCGTCGTTTCCGGCGACCCCGAGGCCAGCCACCACCAGCACTCGACGCGGCTCACTCCCAGCTGCCCGTAGGCGTGCTCCGCCGTCGTTTTGGCAGCCGGAGCACAAATCCCACACCTCACCGCCGCGTTTGGCCTCGCCGGCGGCTAAACACCGACGAGTTAGCCCCGTTTGACCAAGGGTTTGACCCCCATGGGTCACTGACATGTGGGCCCTGCCTGTTAGTCAAACCTAGGTTAGTGTCTAATCCAGTTTTAATTAGTTAGTTAACTAACTGTGACACTAACCAGTGGGTCCCACTGGTCAGGTTTGACCTGGGCCGCCCTGTTGACTGGCTGACGTCAGCATGATGTCATGCTGATGTAGTAAATGTTTTTCTGGGATTTTTGATTTAAAAACAATTCAGGAAATTCTAGAAAATGCTTTAAACTTCAAAAAATCATATAAATTCAACAGTAGCTCAGATGGAAAAGATTTATATATGAAAATTGGTCAGAAAAATTCAATCTTTCCAATGGCACTGGTTTCATGCATGTTTGAGCAAGTTAACCTTGCTGTATACACTAAAACATGATAATGCACTTAAATAAATAATAGCTTGAGTTTCAATTTGAATCTTTGATTCAAATGGGCTCAAACCCTTCTGGTTATAGTTGCATTAGTCCAAAACACATGCATCTTGCCATATCATGAGCATGCATCATATTGTTGCATTTGTTTGCTTATTGATTGTATCGCCGATATTCTCCGTGTTAGGTCCTGCTTCCGAGGATACTTCTACGTATCCAGCTCAAGAGAAGTACCCGGCAACCACTCTGTCAGGCAAGCAATCATTGAACATTCCGATACAAACCCATTTTCTTGCTCCTGCTATCTTTTACTGCATTAAGGCAACAGCGTGTGAACTGCTACTTGCTGCGGTAGTTGAACCCTATTCCCTTGCATGACCTGTCATTGCCACAGTAAATAGTTGAAACCCACTAGCATGTGTAGGAGTTGATTGAGCCATGTGATGTGTGATCCACCATGCTATTTGTTTATGTTGCCTACTATGCTTAGAGTTGTGTCAGGTCTGATTCATCTGGGTGATGGATCAGGGTGAAATGATCATACCGGTAAAGAGAAGGAAGTGTGGAACATGTTTGGTAAAGGTATCGATGACAGGCCATGTCGGAGTACGTGGTGGGTTGTTTCATTGGAACCGTCCATAGGACCCGAGATCTGTATGTGTGGTTCAAGTTCCAGCTACTACCATGCATTGGGCCCGAAACCAATGGACCCTCTCGGCTTATTAACTGCCCTTGTTCTCTGTCCAGGAGTTTTAACTAGTTTCTGGTGTTTGTAGATTACTGGTGGTCGTGCACAGCGCTGACCCTCGGGGTGGGCTGTGATGCGACAGGTACGTGGCACGGTGTACCGGTTGCCCGTTTGGTGACTCAGGAATCCTGTACACATCGTTTGGGGCCGTGAGCGACACCCCGGCCGGATCTCCCCACGGATGGAAACCCAAATAGGCGATAAATCTGGACGTGAGACTTGTGTAGTTAGTCAGGTCATGGCCGACACCCTCGCTGGGCTTCCGCTTGAAGGTTGCCGAGTACATGTCGAGTAAACAGCGATAAGTGGTGGAAGCATGTGTGAAGAAGTACACCCCTGCAGGGTTATCAATCTATTCGAATAGCCGTTGTTTGCGGTACAGACTACTTGGTTACTCTTACAGGTCATAGACAAGTTGATGGATACTACTAAAAGCCTCAAGACAAGTGTGAGTACCGTGGATGGCCCTTCCGTAGGATGACGGAAGAGGATCCTCGGTGGTGTATTGTTGTGGTGAGTAGAGGACTCGTGTACGTAGTAATATCTTGCAATCTGTTGAGAGTCGTAGTATAGGTTAGCCTAGAGTCAAAGCTGGCTTTCCGCTATGAACTCCACTACCCCCTGTTGATAATGTTGCATGTATGATAGGTTCCGTTGTAAGACTTGGTGAGTACCTTTGTACTCATGTTTGCTTAATAACTCTTGCAGAGGAGAACCCTGCCCCTTCTGATGGGTTCTACATAGACGTTGACGTCGACGAGTAGCTTGCTACCCAGACGGAGATCTGGAGCTTGTGAAGGGCCTTGTAGATAGTCAGGCTACACCAAGCCTGTTTTATTTTCTAAGTTGTCTGTACTCAGACATGTAGCTTCCGCTTGTGCTTGTATGACTGTATGACTTGAGTGTTGGGTCATGTGACCCCTACCGGTATGGATATGTTATGTATGGCTCTTGGAGCCTCTTAAATAAAGTACTTTGAGTCATAGAGTTCTGTTGTGATGCAATGTTGTATTTGCACATATTGAGCATATTGTGTGTATGATTGAAATGCTTGGTATGTGTGGGATCCGACACCTAGTTGTTTTCCTTTGGTAGCCTATCTTACCGGGAAATACCTCCTAGTGTCTCCAATGAGCCTTGGTAGCTTGCTACTGCTCGGAACACGTAGGCTGGCCGGCATGTGTCCTTCTTCATTCCTCTGTCTGTCCCTTAGGGGAAATGTCACGCGTTGTCCCTTTAAGTCCATGTAGCTTGCTACGACTTGGGTTCATACGTTAATGACCGACACGTTCGTTGCTGGGTCATGAATGCATGTCTCTGTAATTTAGTGCCACTTTTGGTTTATAACTAGCCATGTCGGCCCGGGTTCTCTGTCATATGGATGCTAGCGACACTATCATATACGTGTGCCAAAATGCGCAAACGGTCCCGGGCCAGGTAAGTTGGCACCCGTGGGGATACCGTGCGTGAGGCCGCAAAGTGATATGACGTGTTACAAGCTAGATCGGTGTGACTTAGGATCGGGGTCCTGACAAGAACAGAACAAAAGCTGGATTATCATTTTGATCTACAGAGTAAACTGCTTTGACCCAATCCTGGAAATGGATGAGGTACTTGAGTTTGTTTCTCCTAGTCATTCCAGAATAGAATTTCTTGATGGACCATAGGAATAATAAGAATCGATGAACATGAATGCAAAACTACTCCTGACTATCAACTGATAGATGAAGGTCATAATATAACTACAAAAGTAACAACTCCAAGGAACATACGATTTTCTTGAGTTGTGCACTCATAGATTAGCATGTCAAACTAGTTCAACATATTTCTTCCAGATAACCCATGTAGAAAGGTAGGACTGACAGAGTCACAATGTTGAAAGGAGAACTCATCAAGAGCACTCTTATTGTGATCTTTTGGTTCAAAAGAACTGCTACCATATTGGTTCATGGTATTGGTAGAATGATATACCACAGACCTTGAGTACTATCACAAAGGCTTCTAATATCCTAAAGGAACGAGCAAAATTATCAGAAATGGATTGCCTACCAACTAAATAACATCATGAGATGCTTTCGAGAATGATGGTCAGAATTATAACACTGATAACACAACACAAGGTTGGGTTACTAGGTGGTTCTGTAAGATACCATAGTGTCATAATAATGGCTTCAACATATATGTCGAGGCAATGGAGTACCTCAACTCATAAATTATTGTTCTTAGTCTGGCCCAAAAGGACATTAGGAACAGGGAGGAAAGATTTGGAAATGCATCCGATTATTTAGAAACCTGGGACAACTCGTACATCATAACGGATGTACATGCTAACAAAAAGACTTTGATACTCATGCATAATGGTAGCATAACCACTCAACATCATAATGTCAAGGTTCCGATACACAAATGTTTAACACACGAAAGTACTTGAAATGGAATTGAACATTGAATCCACCATTAACGTGATCCTGATAGATAGATGACGAGCCTAGTTCTTAATCCCCGTAGAAAATAAGAGGGTGAAGCAGACCAGAAGGACATAGCGTAAAGGGGTAAAAAGAGCCTTACGTTCCGTTCCACAATCAATTCCCTAACATACCTAAAGAATTTCTAAACTTGACTTCGACCAGTTTGGCTAGGTAATCCTAGAGGCAGTCAGGCTCTTATACCAAAATCGTCGGGACCCCGATCCTAAGTCACACCGACCCAGCATGTAACATATCATATCACTTTGTGGCCTCACCCACGGTATTCCCACGACTGCCACCTTACCTAGACTAGGACGGATTGCGCCTTGTGGGTCACGTATATAATCACTAGCATCCATATGATAGAGAACTCGAGCCGACATGACTAGACATAAACCCAAAGTGGCGCTGAATTACAGGGACATGCATACATGACCCATCAATGCACGTGTCGGTCCACAGCAAGTGTAACTGGGCTGTAGCAAGCTAACAAGACTCCGATAAACACTATGTGACATTTCCCCGAAGGTGACAGACACGGGAGCAGGGATGGACACATGCCAGTCAATCCATGTGTTCTGGAGCAGTAGCAAGCTACCAAGGCTCAGTGGAAGCACTAGGAGGCATTTCCCCATAAGATAGGCTAAAAAGGATAAAAAAATAGGTGTCGAATCATACACATACATAGCATTTCAATAACATACACACAATATGCTGGATATGTGTAAATACAACATGGCATCACAACAAAACTCTACGACTAAGAGTATTTATTTGAAAGGCTGCGAAGAGCCATACATAACATGCTATTACACTCATGGTTTTCAGGACCCAATATACAGACTCATACAAGCAACAGGCACATTCGAAAGATTATCCTTTCTAAGTTCGGACAGCTGAAAAGAAAGAAGGTTAGAAAGGCGGACTATCTACGAGTCCCTCCAAAGGACACATATCTCTGTCTGGGATTCCCAAGATAATCATCAAAGGCCATGTGGACCTACTAGTGCGACTGAAGTCTCCGCTGAAAAACATAAATTAACCAAATGTGAGTACAAATGTACCCTGCAAGACATATATCAGAACTAGCTACATATGCTTCAGTATCAACAAAGGGGGTTGTGGAGTTTAACTGCAGCAAGCCAGCTTTGCCTCAGTGGCTATCCTATTCTACGACTGACAGTAATCTCTTTGAGGTGACGCACACGAGTCCATATTTTGACCATATCAATACACCACTATGGATTTGCTCCCACCTCCCTACGAGAAGGCCATCCATAGCACCCACACTTATCTAGTGCATTTTAGAGTATCCACTTCTGGTTAACTATGAAAAATGTAAGCTTTCCAAGTAGTCCATACTCGCGGATGCGGCTATTCAAATATATCATTAGCCCTGCAGGGGTGTATTACTTCACACAAGCTCTCACACTTATCGCCGTTTCCACGACATGTACTCGGCAACCTTCAAGAGGATGCCGAGCGAGGGTGTCATCCGTGACCTGACTGACCACACAAGTGTCTAGTCTAGGTTTATCACCTATTTGAGTTCCTTCCGGAAGGAAGTCCGGCCGAGGTTTCCACTATGGCCCCAAACTATATGTGCAGGGTTCCCTAGCCCACCAAACGGGTGCCTCAGTACATCGGGCCACGGTGTATCTACTGCATCATAGCCCACCCCTAGGGTCAACGATACCCACGCCCTCCAACACATATCCTACAAACACCAGAAACTAGTTGCAAATCCTGGACATAGATCAAGGCAATTAATAAGTCGATAGGGGCAGTTAAGCATTCCAATGCATGGTAGTAACTGTCTTGGATCACAAACACAGAACTCAGTTATTAAGGACGGTTTCAATGAGACAACCCTCCATGCACTCCTACATCTCCTCTATTCTCTACCTTTACCAAATCATATTGACACACTTAGCTCTCAACAGTAGGACATATTCACTACAATTCCAATCCATCCCAGAAGAATCAGATGTGACACAACTCTAAGCATAGAAGGCATAACAAGCAAGAATGAACGAGTAGGCGCGGTATGGCTCAAAGAACTCCTACTCATGCTAGTGGGTTTCAACTATTTACTATGGCAATGACAGGTCATGCAGAGGAATGGGGTTCAGCTACCGCAGCAAATAGGAGTTGAATTGTTGTTGTCCTAATGTAGTAAAAGAGAGCCATAACGAGAGAGTGGGATTGTATTGGAATGCTCAAAAGGGATTTGCTTGCCTGGCACTTCTGAAGAAAGCATTGTGTCTTCATCACTCTCATTGATGACATCGTCGGAACAACGTTTACTGAGAGGGGACAAACACCGTCAAACAAGAGGGAACACAATCAATGCATTGCAACCATATGATGCATGAATGTGACATGGCAATATGATGTGATAGAGCTATTGAACTAGCAACAAAAGGGTTTGATTTGATTTGAACTAAAGGTTCAAATTCAAACTAAACATAAGAATTTTCAAAGTCCATTTACTTGTTTTGAAGTAAACAACAAACTTAACTTGTTTTTTCATGCATGAAACAAGTTCCATTTGATAGATTGGATTTTTTTGGTAATTTTTCATATATAAATTATTTAATTTTGAGTTACGGTTGAATTTCTATGACTTTCTGAAGTTTAGGGCATTTTCCGAAAATAAATAAATCATTTAGACTTATCTAAATCCTTGAAATAGATTAGTGCATCAGCATTGCGTCATCACTACGTCAGCATCTGAACGATGATGCCTAGAGTCAAACCTAACCAGTGGGTCCCACTATTAGTAACTCAATCACTAACAAAGTGATTTATTACTAAATTAAAGCTTAAAAAAATTAGTTAGGGACCTGGGCCCACATGTCACTAACCCTGGGGGTCATTAGGTTAGTTTTAACAGGCAGTTAGCTGGAGCTAAACTGTCGGCGTGGTACCTCAACGGTGGAGGTGCTCGGAAATGTGGGTCCAGGCACCATTCGCCGCACGGACAACATCGTGGGAGAGATAGACCCCATCTGCGTCGGTTAGCGGTGACATGGCCGGCGGTGATGAGCCCTCGGGCTCAGCAGTGGAGCTAGCTAAAGCACACAAATGGTAGTAGAAAGAGAAGGGGAAGAAGCATTAGCTCGCAGGGTCAACGGAGAGAGGGTTAGCGGGCTCGGGGACGCACGGACGGGGACGAATTTGTCGACGGCGATCCACATGACCGAGGAGGAAGAATATAACGTTGGTTCAATTGTGGCCTTGTCCGGTCATGTGCGTCGACATGTACACTAATAGGAGTGCGGCAGATTGTTTGGGCATGGCGGTGAGGCGTACGGTTGTGACGCTCGAAGACCGACGCTCTAGAAGATTCCATATGTTCTGGGTTTTCACCGTGTGTTTTATTTGCTTGCTCTATTTTATTTTTGCATTGCATCATGTCATCATGCCATCATGTCATTAATCTTTTGTGTCTCAACTAAATAATTTGTGTGGATCTTCGATCCATTTAAATATAGGGAAGAGTGACTTCTCTTTATAACATATCCTCCCCATATTTTAGGGAGCTACAATAAACATTCCATTCTATGGAATCAACCCAAACAAACTTGCATTTTAAAATTTCTCTCATTTTGAAATATTCCAAGTCCTTAATCTTTCTCCAAATGATTCAATTCCAGTTGTGGCATTTTGAGATATGTCAGAGTAGCTCCATGCCAGTTTTCAACTCAAACTGTAAACATTTTGCCCTCCAAATAAATATTTTGCTTCTATTTCATTTCGGTAAATAAAAGAAGGAAAATCATTGTTTTCCTCCTCTCCTTTTAATCTAGCCTCCTGGCCTTTTTTCCCTCAACCGAGATGGCCCAATGCCATCTACCACCTAAAGCCCACCTAAGGCCTCTAGCCCAGCTAACCTAAACCTAGCCCGCACCTACACACCCCTGCTCGTTCCTGGCTCGATCCCCTCCCTCTCCCGTCGTCCTCGTCTCCCTCTTCCGCCGTTGCTCGCACATAGAATCAGGGAGGATCGAGCCCCTGCCCCACGCTGCCACCTGCGGCTCCCTTCCTCCCCTTCTCCTCTGCTCCGCCGCACTCCGCGCCAAGCCCGAGCCTCCGCTCCTCGTCGACGAGCCCCTCAGCCACCACCCTGCACGCGCCACGCCACCTGCCTCCCGCGAGCAGCAGGCAGACCTCCGGCTCCGGCGTCCTTTGCCGCCGCACTCCGTCCGGCCAGATCCGATCTCCTCTGCCGTGCCTCGTCTCCACCAGGCACCCGTGCCCGATGCCCATCGCCGGTTCCGACCTCTTCCCCGCCGTCCTGGTCTTCTCCAGAACCGCCCGGCTCTCGCGCGACCTCGTCCTCGCCTCTGCTCCACCTCGCCGGCCCTTCTCCGCGTCGTCGCCTCACCATGGAGCCCCGCCCATTCGCCTGCTCCCTAGACTGCACCGGCCACCTCGTCCTGCTACTACTCAACGAGCTCCAATTGACCACCTCGCATGTCGGGCGGTCTTCTTCCGCCCTTGACGCCAAGGCCAACCCGTGCTGCCGCGCACAACCGCTGCCGCTGCCCTGCTGGCCTCGGCTTCGAGACTATCAAGCATGGTCAGAACCACATCAAGTTGATGTCTATGCATCTCCAGTGCCTCGCTAGCGTCGTGCATTTTGTCAAGTTCCACTAGTCGGAACCGCAAGCGCAAATACCACTACCGCCAAGAACACCTCGAGTTCGACCACGACGACATGAACATCTACGGAACGGTATGACTACACGATGGATTCGTCAAGTACCTCTCCAAAACGAAATGTGAACGACTACTTCGATGACGACCCGTGTACCACTACTTCCCTCGACGACCTCGAATCGCCCTGAGAACGCTCGCTCCGAAGGTATACCCTGAGTCGAATGCCGATGTGGTAACGAATGCTTGTTGTGTTGTACGAGATGTATCAAATGTTTCCATCGTGTCTGTTGTGCCCCTCGTTTGCCTTGGCGGCGACCTGTGGGAACCCGGTAACGGGAGCACCCCATCGTCTTTGCATTCACGCTAGCGCCAAACCTTCTTTTGCACCGGTCTCTCAACGAGTTACCGGAACCGATATGATGCCGTGGCATCATTTTGGTTATCGTCACCATGGCACCCCTTTCCACCACGGTGGCAAGTGCTTCATATCTCTCATGTCAACCTTTAACTAAAAATTGCATAAAACTTGATCATGTCATCCGCATCATGTTAACAACATTAAAATGTGAGAATTCTTGTTTGCTTAAAATTGCTAAACATGCATATAGGGATTTTTCCGGAATTGTTGTTGTAGTTTTTGGCCTCATTTAAACTTGTAGACTTGTGTTGTTTTTCTGTGCTTCCTACCTTGCCATGTTTTGCTTCCTGTATAGACTTGTCTTGCATCATACCTTGCCATGTATTGCATCATATAGACTTGTGTTGTTTTCTGTGCTTCCTACCTTGCCATGTTTTCTTCCTATATAGACTTGTCTTGCATCATACCTTGCCATGTATTGCATCATATAGACTTGTGTTGTTTTCTGTGCTTCCTATCTTGCCATGTTTTGCTTCCTGTATAGACTTGTCATGCATCATACTTTGCCATGTATTGCATCATATAGACTTGTGTTGTTTTTCTATGCTTCCTAACTTGCCATGTTTTGCTTCCTGTACAGACTTGTTGTGAATCATACGTAGACTTGTTTTGCATCATACTTGATTGAGCATATTGTCATGTCTCGTGTGGTGTGTTTACCGTGTTGCTTGTTTCTTTCCGGTTTGCTTTCCTCGTTGGCTTCGAGTTCGTTCCGGAGTTGTGAGGTTCTGTTCGACTACCTCATGGATCCGTTCTTCTTCCTTGTGGGATCTCAGGCAAGATGACCATACCCTTGGATACCTTTACTATCATTGCCATTGCTTAGTTGTCCCGATGCTATCGTTACATGCCGGGCTACCCATCATTTTGTCATCCTCTCCTTGTTGCCATGAAACCTCTAACCTTTGAAACCTTCCTAGCAAAACCATTGTTTGGCTATGTTACCCGCTTGCTCAACCCCTCTTATAGCGTTGTTAGTTGCAGGTGAAGATGAAGATTGTTCCATGTTGGAACATGATGCTTTGGGAATATCACAATATCTATTATTATTATTAACACACCTATATACTGGGCATGGGTGGAAGTCTTGGCCTTTTGCTCGGTGTTTTGTTCCACACATGCCACCTTAGGCGCCGATAAACCGGCATTATGTTCCTTGATTTTGTGTTCCTTACACGGTTGGGTATATGGGGACCCCTTGACACTTCGTCTTTGAGTAATACTCCTCCAGCAAGGCCCAACATTGGTTTAAATTTGCTCATAATAACAACTTAATTAATTTATTAAATTGCATAAGGGAGACGCTCCTTGGAGATTCTTTTCTACATAGCAGGGGGGGCAGCGCTGATGGTGTTGGTCCCAAACGGGGGTCCTGCGAGGCCACCACGGGGAAACTCGAGGTTTTGTTTTACCTTTAGCATCGCCCATCCGGTTGTGGCCTGAGACGAGATACGCGCGGCTACTATCAGGGTGTCGTCACACCGGGAGGTCTTGCTAGACTTGTTTTACCATTGTCAAAATGTCTTGTGCACCGGGATGCCGAGCCTGATCGGATTTCCCTAAGATAAGGGGTGATGATATTATATTTATCACTTCAGCTGATCGTGAGAGCTTGTGATGGGCTAAGTTGGGACACCCCTGTAGGGTTATGATCTTCCAAAAGCCGTGCCCGCGGTTATGTGGCAGATTGGAATTTGTTAATGTCCAGTTGTAGAAAACTTGACAGAGGATCCGAAGTAAAACACACAACTGTATGAGTAACCATGACGGTCTCTTTTCACTTCGAGAAGAGAACTTGGTGGGGTTATGTTTGACTCGTAGGTAGTTCAGGATCTTTAGCGATCACTACTAGTTTGCGACCGTTTGCGTAGTTGCTCATCTTATTCTTGTACTAGTAAGTTAGCCACCATATATTTGCTTAGCCGCTGCTGCAACCTCACCACTTTACCTCTTCCTACCCATAAAGCTTTGCTAGTTTTGATACCCATGGTTATGGGATTGCTGAGTCCTCGTGGCTCACAGATACTACAACACCAGATGCAGGTTCAACCGAGATTGACGCAGGAGATGGGTCAGAACTTCTGGGAGTTCCATGAAGAGCGTGGCCGTATGCTTGTGATGTTTCGATGATTTGTAGTGGTTTCTACTAGGGGCGTTTCGGACCTGTGGCTTTATGTTTTTGTTATCTTTCTTTTGGATCTTCGCCCGTAGTCGGGTTGGGATGTTTTGAATGATGATTTGCTTATGTAATGTATTGTGTGATGTGGCGAGTGTAAGACAACTATCTTTTTGCAATTTCATCCCTATTTTTACATGAGTCGTGCAAAGATACCAAACTTGAGATCATTCCAGAATGGGCTTATACCTTTAAGTCGTGCCTCGACACGTAGGAGGCATAGTCCCATCCTGGGCATTACAAGTTGGTATTCAGAGCCTTCTCCGACCTAGGAGCCCCCACTGATTGATCGAATCATTGACGGTTGAGTCTATGCACACACATGAAAATGTTTTGAGTCCTATATATATATCGGAGAGTAGGATTTCTTTTTACTCCTCATCTCTTTTCACTCTGGTGAGGACTCGTGACGATTACTCTATCTCTTCTACTCTCAAAAATTCACTAATATTTTTTTTAGGATGACGCAACTATTGTTTGGATTGTTCCGATGTCTTTGTGACGAGAACATTGTTCTCGATGCCTCCTGTCATTTAGGGGTTGTGGCAGTTTCCTGGGGAGTTGAGCTCCAAGGTGTTGTCGTCATAAATCTATCGCAGCAGTTCTGGAATACTTAAGACGGCCGACATCGAAAACTCTTCTATGCGGTTAGTGGTAAGATAACCCCGACGTCACCCAGTACTGGGGAGGTAGCTCGGGAGTATTGCCATAGCTTGTATAGCAGATGCGTTTCGAAGGTCCGAGGTAAACGGTTTTCGGAAATAACTGGTTATGTGTTGAAGGATGGATACAGCTGGATGTAGGATTAGAGTTGAGTGCGCGATGCTTCCCCTGTATCCCCAACACCTGATTGCATAACTGGAAACTTTCGGAAATTAATAGGTGGGTTCATCTAGTAGTTCGTAGGCATTCTTCCAACGAATGCATGATATGAAGTTCGGGGTTCTACATCGAGTGAAGTGGTTTATGGGCGTTGTTCCGATCGGGGGTTGCATCTTAAAGGGTCCTTGGCTATGCTGATCCGGGGATTGCAAAACCATTTTGTAACACGTTCCATGAGCTTTCAGCACGAATATGTCGAACGAAGCTTCTATCTTGTATTTGTTCTTCTGCTCTTTCATGTTTTATTTACCTTTTGTTCTCCCAAGTGTCTTCTCGTCAAGTTGATGTACCTATGGAATTCATTCGTTCAATTCTCTGTTCGGATGATATTGCGAAGATTATGCTGCAACATATCTTTCCTTTGTTTTTGTTTTGATTCTGGTATTCGAGTTGCTTAGATGTCAAGTGTTAATTCCATACCTTTCCTAATCGATGTTCTCTTATATCTATGAGAGTGCTAGTCCTTCTTGATCATCGAGATTGTCATGTTAATTCTTTTCAACCGATGCGCTTCTCTTCAAACTAAACCGATCCTTTCAATTGTGCAAGACCAATTCTTGGTTTTTTCTCTACGGTGTATGTTTCATTCATCCCAAGTTGCCTTTGTTTTCTCCACCCTCCCACTGTTTTCTTATGGAGCCAGAATTCTTAATCAAGTATTCATTTTATTCATGTGAGGTTTCTTCATTCGTTTCCTTCAATGTTCTTATCTGGTGATTTATCGTGAAGATGCTCAAGAGTTTCAAGTTCATCATTCTTAATTCCAATATTCTTCTCCGGTGAACTAAATCCAAGCTTCCATATTGATCATATATGTGCCTCTTGTTTCACATGTTTTCCAATGTGGGAATTCTTATCCAAAGTCTCTCCTGGTTATTCAACTCTCTCCTATTCATATCCGGAGTGTACAAGGTATCTCAGGAGATTCGTGTTTCCATTCTTAATCCGTTCAAGCTTTTTTTTGAGGATTGCCATCTTATTCAAGCCATTTAATTCAACCAGTGCAATATCTCTTAAGCAATCTTTTTCAACGGTGATTTCTTTTGAGTGGGCCCTAACCCACATGTCTTTTTCCAGGATCTTACTTGACTCTTCTTTTTTCAGAGAATTCTTTTCAAAGTGTGACGTAAGAATGATTTCCATCAGTCACATGCCTTCTCCAAGATTGTTTCCAATTATTCTCATCTTTAGCTCTACCTTCCATCTTTTCAGTCTTCCGGAGTATCTCAAATTCTTCAAGGTGGTTCTCGTTTTCATTCTCAGCATTGAAGACCGAAGAAGAATTTCTCCTAAATATTGGACTTTTTCCATCAAGATTCGTGGTTCTAGCTTAATGCCATCCTTATAATTGTTCCAATTGTGAGGAATTCTTTTTATACCCATCCGAAGTAGTTCATGAATTCTTTCCATTGTGATCCTCCGAAGGCCATCATTCCAGAAGATTTCTTGGTTCTCAGTTTTCAACTTCGTCCTCCAACTATTCTTAATTGATGCCTCTTCGTTCGTCTCCATATTCTTACGGTGGTTCTTTCAAGATTACTCTTCCGTTGTTATCGTATTAATTCATTTGTTCTTTTCATAATCCTACCGGTGTGTCGTTCAAGATTATTCTCAAGTTTGGCTATATCTCGCTCCAATCCTTTTCAAGAAGAATAAGTAGTATGCCAAATCCGTTGTTGGTCATCAATTTAATTTGATGAAGGATAAGCATACTGTAAATCTTATTCTTATTTCCTCGAAGTGATTAATCCCTTCCTTCGGAGCTTGTTCATCATATCATATTCTCGGTTCTAAGTTGTTCATCTTGTTTTCTGGAGCTCCAAGTTATTTCAATTATATCATTTCAAAGCTCCATCTAATTCATCGCAGGGCTTGAATTTTATTCTTTTCTTCCTTCACTTATCATCATTTTGTTACCGGAGTTCTGCATGGTGGTTCATCATGTTTCAATTCATCCTCGAAGTCTTCATCAAGATTCTTGTTGGAGATCAAGCATTCTTCATCACGCATTCCAATTGCAATCCTTTCTACCTTATCTTTCAGTTGGTGTTATGTCATTCTTCACAATTCCTTCATGAATTATGATTCACGAGTTATCAAGAATGATATATTTAAAACCATCATTCTCCTTGTTCAGGAGATGTTTTCAACCCTTCAATTATTCGTTGGAGTTATCTTGGGTCATAATTCACCTAAAAGCTTTCCCTGAGAATTGTTGCTATTATGGTGCTTATAAATGACCCAAGTTCTTCATTTATCCTCTCGGTGAAATAAGTTTTTCGTCTCCTTGTTGATCTCAATCCAATTAAATGTTTTCGTCAGTGGCCGGTTGTCACCTTATAGTTTTGAGATGTTTTCCATAAGCAAACATCAAGCTTATTCGTTTTCGTTGTTGATTTTCCATCAACCCCTTTCAACCCTTCTTCGTAAGGATGCTTTTAAAATCATTTCTAGTTGAAGATGTTATTCTTCTTCGATCTTTTCACTCCATTATTCGTTCCCGAGGCTTTGTGATATTGCTCTCTTCGAACCATCATCTTGTCATATCAAGATCATGATCTTTTCTTTTCTCGTCCACTCAACAGGAATGTTGTGTCCTCCATTCTAATTCTCTCATCTTATCAAGTTTTGCCTCTCTTTTCAATCGGAGTGCTATCTGAAATATTTCTTAACCTTGTGCCATTCTTTTTCTATATTTTCGGAGGCAGTGTGTGGTTGATGTCATCAAGTATCATCCCATCTCCTCAAGTTCAAGTTCAATTCCTTCCATTTTCAGACGGAGTGCTGTCCAAATTATTTCGTTCTTTTCCTTCTCAATCTTGGTTAACCGAAGTGGTTTTGAAATTCGTTCGTCATCCGTGAGCTCTTGTTTCATGTCTTTCAACCTGCAAGGTTCTCGTGGTGCTCCTTGTTCCTCATTTTACAGGAGTGATCTTAACTTCGCTCATCTCCGTTGTATTCTTTCTTTCAAGATTGTTCAACCTCTCAAGGTTCGTGGTTTCACTCGTTTGTCGTAGAAGCAACTTTGTTTTACCTCTTCCTCTTCTGTTTTTTACCCGGTGCCATCTCTAGGATCTCGGGTAAAGATCCTCTGTTAGTGTGGGAGAGTTGTGACGCCCGAAGACCGACGCTCCAGAAGATTCCAGATGTTCTGGGTTTTCATCGTGTGTTTTATTTGCTTGCTCTATTTTATTTTTGCATTGCACCATGTCATCATGCCATCATGTCATTAATCTTTTGTGTCTCAACTAAATAATTTGTGTGGATCTTCGATCCATTTAAATCGAGGGAAGAGTGACTTCTCTTTATAACATATCCTCCCAATATTTTAGGGAGCTACAATAAACATTCCATTCTATGGAATCAACCCAAACAAACTTGCATGTTAAAATTTCTCTCGTTTTGAAATATTCCAAGTCCTTAATGTTTCTCCAAATGCTTCAATTCCAGTTGTGGCATTTCGAGATATGTCAGAGTAGCTCCATGCCAGTTTTAAACTAAACTGTAAATATTTGGCCCTCCAAATAAATATTTTGCTTCAATTTCCTTTCGGTAAATAAAAGAAGGAAAATCATTGTTTTCCTCCTCTTCTTTTAATCTAGCCTCCTGACCTTTTTTTCCCTCCACCGAGATGGCCCAATGCCATCTTCCACCTAAAGCCCACCTAAGGCCTCTGGCCCAGCTAACCTAAACCTAGCCCGCTCCTACACACCCCTGCTCGTTCCTGGCTCGATCCTCTCCCTCTCCCGTCGTCCTCGTCTCCCTCTTCCGACGTCGCTCGCACACAGAATCAGGGAGGATCGATCCCCTGCCCCGCGGTGCCACCTATGGCTCCCCCTCCCCTTCTCCTCTGCTTCGCCGCACTCCGCGCCAAGCCCGAGCCTCCGCTCCTCGTCGACGAGCCCCTCAGCCACCACCGTGCGCGCCCACGCCTCCAGCCTCCCACGTGCAGCAGGCAGACCTCCGGCTCTGGCGTCCTTTGCCGCCGCACTCCGTCCGGCCAGATCCTATCGCCTCTACCGCACCTCGTCTCCACCAGGAACCCGTGCCCGATCCCCATCGCCGGATCCGACCTCTTCCCCGCCGTCCTGGTCTTCTCCAGCAACGCCCGGCTCCCGCGCGACCTCGTCCTCGCCTCCGCTCCGCCTCGTCGGCCCTTCTCTGCGTCGTCGCCTCGCCATGCAGCCCCGCCCGTCCGCCTGCTCCCTAGATTGCACCAGCCACCTCGTCCTGCTACTACTCAACGAGCTCCAAGTGACCACCTCGCATGTCGGGCGGTCTTCTTCCAGCCTTGACTCCAAGGCCGACTCATGCTGCCGTGCACAGCCGCTGCCGCTACCCTGCTGGCCTCGGCTTCGAGACTATCAAGCGTGGTCAGAACCACACCAAGTTGTTGCCAATGCATCTCCAGTGCCTCGCTAGCGCTTCATTGCCAACTTCCAAGGGACTCGTGACCGGCCCTCACCGTCAACGACCTACGGTGCGTGAAGCATCAGTGAGGCGAGACCCTTCAGAAGTACATGCAAAGTTCAACTAAGTCCGTCTCAACATCCCAAAGGAGTCGGACGAAGCTGTCATTGTTTTCACGGAAGGCATAACCGACGTCAAGATGAGCGAGGAGCTCGCCATCCCCGACGAGTTGCGCATAGCTCTAGAGCTATTCAACCTGGTGGAGAAGTGCGCGAGGGCTGAAGAGGGGCGTCTCGCCCTCCTCAAGCACCTATGCCAGCCCTACACACCTCGCGACCTCCCAGGACCTCAGGAGCCACCGACTCGTCAGGAGCGACGCCTGCATCATGACTCTTCAGCTACCATGATGCTTTAGCAGAATCATTGCCACGTGACATTTAGCTTGTTCAAATTGAGGGTGCCCCTCGGGCTGCATGATCCTCAGGCTATCAGGACGCATCCCTGCAGCTGTATCACTGTCGGTGTACAAAAAGAGGGGCACACTTTTTGTACCCCTATGACTGTGCATGGGCAGTCTTTGCCACGGGCACCACCACACCAAGCATGGCCAGGGAGATGAGCCAAGGTAAGACCGAGGCTCGATGGAATTGGATCAACGCCAAGAACAAGACCACAAAGAGCAAAGGGACAAAGCGGCTTCCCCCGGCAAGGTCCTTGTCGGGAGCCGGTTTCAGCAGCCCTGGCAAGATCCTTGCCAGAGCCGGCTCTGGCAGCCCCGACAAGACCCTTGCCGCGGCAGCTCGCCCCACGCGTACGGAACGGATCACCCTTGAGTCCACCGCCCCCATGGGGCGAGGATTCGGGAGAAATCCCCATGGTGGCATGCAGATCTTTGTGAAGACACCCAAGATCAAATACAAGCTAAGAAGACGACGACCCTTGGCGGGATCCCAGCCAAGGAGGACCACAAGGCCTCCGGCAAGCACCTTGCCGGGGATGACAGCAGGCGCCCCGGCAAGGGCCTTGCCGAGGACACCCGCAAGGCTACTATCAGACCCGCACCAACTGAGTTTCCACCGCCCCACGCGGGTGACGACCCAACCAGCTGGACAGGCTTCTACGTGGCAACCTGCAGATCTTCATGGAGACCCGCCATTGCGCCACCGCAGCTGCCTGCCTGCCTACATGGCACCTCAGGCACCGCTGGCCAGGGCGCGTGTCAACACGAGGAGAAGCAGCGACGGAAAAGACGGACGTCTCCCCCTCGTCCCCGATAAAGCAAGGACACCTAAGCTAAGCGCATTAAATGCACCTTGTCCTGTAATGCGAGGGATAACCTCGCATCACTGTACCCTTTCCACCTCCTGTGTGCCACTGTGGCAACCCCTTTTCCTATAAAAGGTGGCCCGAGGCGACCAGGAGAAGGATTCGGCTCTTTTGATCTCCTCACGACTCTTTTGGAGTTCCTCAATAGCTGAAGAACACAAACGTATAATCTACCAAAGCAGGAGTAGGGTATTACGCATCTTTGCGGCCCGAACCTGGGTAAAGGAACCGTGTGCTGACTGTTAGACCCGCTCTTCTCTCAACCCCGCGCCCCTCCACCGTAGTAGGGATTCTTGTGATCCCGTAGGTGTCGATCCAAATACGCCGACATCTTTGGCGCGCCATGTAGCGGGCGCTAAAGTTGTGAGAATCGGCTTTAGCAGTCAGTTCGACGCTTCTTCGTCGTCATGGCGCCCAAGAAGAAGACGATGGTGGCAGTTGGCCAGTCGGAAGCTAGATAGCCCGTCCCGACGCGGGCGAGCAGCAGACCGGTCGCGGAAAGGACCCGGGGCGCTGCTCGCGAACACCAACGCCGTCCCAGCAGCCGGAGTTTGGGGGTGGCGATGTTTGTGCGCCTGGTAACGGCCCACACACCGCCAGTTCCAAAGACGGAGCTCGGCCCTCCGTGGGTGGCGTGGGGCCTTCCAAGGTCGCTGCCGCATCACCCGAAGGCGACGCAAGGACCTCCAGAACTCCCACGCCGGCGCCAACAGCACGCTCTTCTCAAGCAGCGCGCGACAAACGGTGTCGTCATCCCGAAGATCCCGGGCGTCGCCATGGGAAGAGCCCCGAGTGCCACTCCCGGGACGTAGAAGACCTGCCCAGCCGCCGAAGCACTGGTGGAGACGGTATGCGACCGCGGGATAATGATGGGGCTCCTCCTGACACGCTCAGGGGTCGAAGCAGGTCGCGATCCAAGCGGGTTTCTCTACCTTTGACCCCAGCCGAAGCTTTCGCACGCGCGCAGTTGCTCCTCGACTTTCCTCATGCTACGGGAAACTCGTCGAATGGAGAGCCACCATCCGAAGACTTGTCGCAGTCGCCAACAAGGATGTACCAAATCCAGCGGAGCTCCCGGGTCAACGCTCCAATGGAGTCCCACGCACCGGTGGCGGGAGGACTGGCAGCGCCATGTCGCCTCCTCCTTGCCCGGTACCGCGTGTGTCGACTCATCGAGACGTCGCGGGCGACGCCATCTCCATCGCGTCGTCCGACCCGCGGACCCATGGCGACCAGCGTCGAGTTCTTCAGGAGCGAGCTCATGAAGACGCTCGAACCACCATCGAGCGCCGGCGCGGAGCACGCCACTAGTCAGACAGGCGAGCGGGGCCTGCTACAGACCGCCCAGCACCGGAGAGCCCTGGGGGTCTACCTTACGAGGTAGGCTGTCCGGCGTTTACCCGTTAGCTGCGGCAGTTCCGGTGGCCCTCTCACCGCACCTTCAAACCTGACGTTGGCGAGAAGTACAACGGCAAGACCCACCCGTTGGAGTTCCTCAGCATCTACACCATCGCGATGCAACCTGCCGGGGCTCGCGATGATAAGGTGTTTGTGAATTACTTTCCGTTGGCTCTTAAACCTAACGCCATGTCGTGGTTGATGCACTTGCCAGTAGACTCTATTTCCTCCTGGTCCGACTTGTGCCATGAGTTTGTTGGCGCCTTTACTGGAAGCCACCAAACCCATGGCCAAGCAAGTGACCTGCATGTCATACCCCAGAAGGAAGGCGAGATTCTCGCAAGTACATAAAGAGATTCAGCCGGGTACAGTACAATATCCCCGATGTACACCCTGCCGCCATCATCAGCGCATTCCATCAGAACGTGCGCAACCGCAAGATGCGTGAAGAGCTGGCGATGAC
The DNA here is from genome assembly GCA_902687465.1 of Secale cereale. Lineage (NCBI taxonomy): Eukaryota > Viridiplantae > Streptophyta > Magnoliopsida > Poales > Poaceae > Secale > Secale cereale. Next base: position 229,897,571 of record LR738712.1, read on the forward strand.
CAAGGTGAAAGATGTGGCAGAGCTCTATGTTCTTGCTGACAGATGTGCTCGGGCTGAAGAGGGAAGGAAGTACCCCGGTGAAGGTGCCGGCGCGGAAACCGACTCTTCAGACGACGATACTGCCACCCCGGCGAAGAAGGACCGGAATCGCAACAGGAAGCACAAGGGTAAAGCCGTGCTTGCCGTCGATGGATCTGATGACACCGGCTCCGCCAAGAAAACCAAGGCGGGTGACCGTGGTAAGGAAATTGCCGGCTGTGTCGCCTGCCGGGCCTTGGCGGCTGGCGAGAAGCCAAGAAACTCCGGCAAACGGTACTGCAAGATCCATCGCACCAAGGGCCATGATTTCCAGGACTGCCGACAGGTTGAGCTCCTTGCTGAGAAGCAGAGGGCTGAATATGAGAGGCGGGACAAGGAGAAGGGCCAGGACGGAGCTGGGGGGTCCGGCAAGAAGCGTGACGGCCAAGCAGGCCGTCGCGGCAAGGAGAAACAGCAGGAAAGGCCCGCCAGGGGCCATGACAGAAGGCCCGAAGACGATGATCGCGAGGAGGACGACGAGTCTGGCGACCAAGAATTTCAGAAAGCTACGGAGGCCATGTGCGTCGACAGCGGCGCCTCGTTGCCCATATCTCACCGCTAACTTAAACAGTGGGCGCGTGAGATTACAGCGGCAAAGCCGTCTTCCGGCGCTCAAAAGCCGCTGAAGTGGTCCAGCACACCTATCATCTTTGACGTTGAGGACCACCCCGATCGCACTACTGCGGTCTGGTGCTTGCCATTGTTGGTTTCACCAACAATACGCAAACTCAAGGTAACAAAGGTGCTAGTTGATTGCGGGGTCGGTTTGAACCTACTCTCGCCCACCGAGATCGAGAAGCTGCAAGTTCCTGATGGAGACCTCGAAGAGACGGGCACGTTTCAGGGGGTCAACCCAGGGAGAAGCCAACCAAAGGGGAAGGTCACGTTACCCGTGACTTTTCTAAGTGATCTGAACTATAGGACGGAGAGGATTGTGTTCGATGTTGCCAAGAACCCCTTGCCCTACAACGGGATCCTTGGCCGCCCAGCGCTGGCCAAGTTCATGGCAGCGTCACACTACGCCTACAACACCCTGAAGAAGCCAGGGCCTGTGATGATCATCACCATCCCCTCCGATAAGAAGGATGTGCTGATTTGCACTAACCAACTGTACCGGCAAGCGGTCGCAGCAGCTGCCTCTACGAGTGCACTTGCTCCTGCCACTAAGACCGGCGAGACCTCGGGCGCCCACTCCGGCAAGCGCACCTCCTTGGAGTGCTGTGCTCCCGTCGAGGACGTGCCAGAGAGCTCCACCGGAAAGAAGAAGACCGGTGAGACCTCAGGCACCCACTCCGGCAAGCGCACCTCTTCAGAGTGTCGCGCTCCCGTAGAGGACGTGCCAGAGAACTCCACTGGCAGGAACAAGAAGTCTCGGGCCACGCCGCCGGCAACCAAGAGGATTTCAGTCAAGGAGGATGGCATGGGAGGGGCTTTCACCATAAGCTCCTCCCTTGATGACAAATAGGAAGATACGCTCGTCACCTTCCTGCGGGTGAATGTCGACATGTTTGCATGGCAAGCATCCGACATCCCCGGCGTTCCCAGTGAGATGATTGAGTACCACCTTGTTGTCTGTCCTCATGCGCGGCCAGTCAAGCAGAAGGTCAGGAAGCAAGCTTTGGAACGGCAAGAGTTCATCACAGATGAGATCCGGAAATTGGAAGCTGCGGGTTTGGTAAGAGGAGTGTCCGTCCAACGTGGTTGGCCAATCCAGTGGTAGTGCACAAGGCAAATGGGAAGTGGAGGCTGTGTATTGATTACACAGATATCAATAAAGCTTGTCCCAAGGACCCCTTCCAGTTGCCGCGCATCGACCAGATTGTTGACTCCACGGCTGGGTGTGACCTGTTGTCATTCCTCGATGCCTACTCCGGCTACCACCAGATATATTCATGGCGAGAGAATACGAAGATAAGACATCATTCATCACCCCATGTGGTATGTACTATTTCGTACGAATGCCTTTCGGGTTGAAGAGTGCTGGCTCGACGTTTGCAAGGGCAATCCATACTGGTTTTGAACCCCAGCTCCATAGAAATATGGAAGCTTATATGGATGATATAGTGGTCAAAACCAGGAACAGAGCAACCCTTATGCTGGATTTACAAGAAACATTTGTCAACCTACGCAAGAACAACCTCAAGCTAAAGCCCGAGAAGTGCGTCTTCGGCGTCCCATCCGGCAAGCTCCTCGGGTTCTTTGTGTCACAACGTGAGATAGAAGCCAATCCGGACAAGATCAAATCTATTGAGCATATTGAAGCACCCAAACGGGTCAAGGACATGCGTCAGCTTGCTGGCTGCGTTGCCGCCATGAGCAGATTCATTTCCAAGTCTGCCGAGCGAGCCCCTCCCTTTTCAACATTTAGAAAAAGGCAGGCCCAATGGAGTGGACGCCGGAAGCTGAAGCAGCATTGCAAGATCTGAAGGGGTATCTTTCCTCCGCACCAACACTAGTTGCGCCGAGACCACAAGAAACGTTGCTGCTATACATAGCGGCAACAAACCAGATGGTCAGCGCCGGACTAGTGGTGCAGAGAGAAATTGATGATGACGTGATAGCAGCAACATAGCCTGATGCCACTGGTGCGGAAACGACACGACCGGTTGGAGTGCAGCCAAGGAAGAAAATGATGCAGCACCCGGTCTACTTTGTTAGCTCCCTCTTGTAGGGGGCTAGATCAAGGAACTCCGGTGTGCAGAAATTGCTCTTCGGCCTTCTCATGGCCTCGAGGAAGCTGCGTCACTACTTCCAGCCACACGAGATCACTCTCGTCATTCGTCTCCCTCTACAACCGATATTGCACAATCCAGATGCAACGGGAAGGGTTGTAGAGTGGGCACTGGAGCTGTCCAGCTTTGGCCTCAAGTTTGAAAGTACCTCAACGATTCAGAGCCGAGTCCTGGCAGAGTTCATCGCAGAATGGACCACAAGGCCTGATGAAGAAGTCCAGGAAACTGCTCACCCCGGCAAAGAGGCGAGTTGCAACTGGATCATGTACTTTGATGGAGCTTTCTCCTTGCAGGGTGCCGGGGCTGGCATACTGCTGGTCGCTCCCACTAGAGATCACCTCAAGTACATGTTCCAGATGCACTTCCCTAGGGAGGCATCAACGAACAACACTGCTGAGTACGAGGGGCTGCTTTCTGGTCTTAGGATCGCGGCAGACCTCGCAATTAAGAAGCTCATTGTCAGGGGCGACTCCCAGCTTGTCGTCAAACAAGTCAACAAGGATTACCAGAGCCCGTTCCTGCAGGCCTACGTCAGTGAAGTGAGAAAGTTGGAAGAGCGCTTTGATGGTATACAGGCGGAGCATGTTCCCCGAGCGGAGAACGACATCGCCGATTACCTGTCAAAGCGCGTTGCCCTCAAGCTACCTGTGGAACCAGGTACCTTTGTGCTTCAGCTTTCTCAGCCATCTGTTGATCATTCAACAGAGCAGAACAAGAGGAGGAAATCAGCGCCCGGCAAGTACTTTCCCGCCGAGCTCCCCGGAGCTGCCGGCAAGGATGTTGCCGGAGACATTGAGCCCGTCACAGGAAGGCTAACTCCGGTGGAGCGTCAAGCTTTTGCCGTCGAGATGGCCGCTCCCTTGGCGGAGGAAATGCCTTTGGTCCTCGCCGTCGAGCCCCAGGCTCCAGCGTGGGCGCGGCATCCCGTCTAATTCCTCCAGACTGGGGAACTTCCTGAGGAACAGGAAGAAGCGGGGAAAGTAGCCCGTCGGTCTGCTATGTACCAGTTCGTCGATGACGTCCCGTACAGAAGGAAACCGAACGGTGTGAAATTGAAGTGCATCCCTCGAGAGGAAGGACTAGAGCTGTTGGAAGAGATACATGGAGGCATATGTGGATCCCACATAGGGTCGAGAGCCCTTGCCGGCAAGGCATTCCGGCAAGGCTTCTTCTGGCCCACTGCCCTCCAAGATGCAACGGCACTGGTCACCAGGTGTGAAGCGTGCCAGTTCCATTCAAAAAAACTTCATCAACCAGCTCAAGCTCTTCAAACCATTCCTCTCTCCTGGCCCTTCTCGGTCTGGGGGCTCGACATACTGGGCCCTATCCCCCGCACCGTCGGGGGCTTTGAGTACTTGTATGTTGCAATCGACAAGTTCACAAAGTGGCCAGAAGTGGAGGCAGTAAGGAAGGTCACAGCTCAGTCAGCCGTCAAGTTCTTCAAGGGACTAGTGTGTAGTTTTGGTGTACCCAACAGGATCATCACCGACAACGGCACACAGTTTACAAGCCGCACCTTCATGCAATATACCCAAGACCTCGGCCGCAAAGTCTGTTTCGCTTCCGTTGCTCACCCCCGAAGCAATGGTAAAGCTGAGAGGGCAAATGCTGAAGTGATGCGAGGATTAAGGACAAAGACCTTTGATAGGATGCACAAGAGCGGGAGGTGCTAGATTGATGAATTGTCGGCGGTTCTTTGGTCGATCAGAACGACGCCAAATCGAGCCACCGGCCAGACGCCCTTTGCCCTGATATACGGGGCAGAAGCAGTTCTCCCCACTGAACTCATATACGGGTCACCTTGAGTGCTCTCTTATGACGAGCTTGAGTAAGAGCTACTGCGGCGAGACGACGCAATGCTCCTTGAGGAAGATCGTCTTCGGGCGGTGTGAGAGCAACACGCTAACAGCAAGCCTTGTGGTGCTACCATAGCCGCAAGGTCCGTGCCTGAAGCTTTGAGGAAGGCGACCTTGTTCTCCGGCCCGTTTAATCGTCCAGGAATACGAACAAGTTGACGCCAAAGTGGGAAGGCCCTTATCGGGTAATACGAGTCACCAGGCCTGGCGCAGTCCGCCTTGAGACCGAGGATTCCATTCCGGTGAGCAATTCCTGGAACATTGAGCATCTCCGCAAGTTTTACCCATAAGGCGCGGCTTGCCGCCC
>LR738712.1:229902605-229915960 GCA_902687465.1 Secale cereale
CCCCCCGGCAAGCCACCCTTTTGTACAAGCCTTGTCGGCAAGGCATGTAACCCTTTGTACAAAGCCAGGCGCAGACCCTGAGCATAAATAAATGAAGCGCTGGCGCCCTAAGTTATAGCATGCATGCTGGGTCGAGTATCATCCTCGGTTAGTGTTGATAGTGCTTAGCGGCGGCTAACCCCTAGCTTAGAGGTCGAGTTTGCGTCTCTTTGTCTTTCCTCTATCTCCTTTGGTTCACAGGAAGCACGGTCATCCTTGCCGAGGCCACTTGGGGAGAAGAAAGAGGAACATATCAGCATCAAGGCCCCGACAAGCTAGTGTTGCCGGGGGCTAGAAGAGCAAATATTCACCCACGGCGAACCAGGGTTGCCGGGGGCTCCGGCTTCAGATAAGTTCTTCGTCCCTTATCATGCATTCCGTTGTGGACTGAGGTATGTGAAACCTCGTTCTTTTCCGTAAGCTATTGTGCTCCCATAACTCTAGGCCCTAGGGCTCGTCCCTGGGACTAAGTTTGGTCGTAGTCGCGGCGGCAAAAAGGTGAGACGAGGAGCCTAAGACCACTTGATCCCTGCTTCCGCCAAGGGCATGAGAAAGGTCGAGTGAAGTAGGAAGACGGCAAGGCCTGTTGCCGGGCAAGAAAATGATTATCTTAGAGATATCAGGGATTTATTTCGTGATCTGGGTTCTACCTGCGAACAAATGACCCGGCAAACATTCCTTTTTCATTAAAAACATTCCATTCAGGTATAGTCCATAGGGAATGAAAAACATGAACAAGGAGATTACAAGTTTTAAACTTAACATATGCCCGAAGGCTTACAGACTAAAAAGAGATAAGATGCCTGTAATGCCTTCCTTGTCCCTCTCCTCAGGAGGTAGGTTAAGGAGGCGAGAAGGGCAAAAGGGGCACCTAAGCGAGCTACGGGTGGCAGAAGACACAAAGAGGACATCTCGGTGGCCGCCTAAGGGCTGGATGGTGATGATGGCGGGGGCGAGGCCGGCGGGCTGCCCCGTCCTCCTCTTCCCCGAGCTCCCCTGCCTCGCCCACGACCTCTCCCCTCCCCCTTCCCCTCGTGGCTAGTTCAGCCACTGCAGGTGCAGGAGAAGGAGGGGCGCGTTGTCAAGCGGCGACCCTCGCCACCACCGTCGAAGAGCCAGGATTTCCTCTCTTCATGGCGGACAGAAGAGGGAAGCGGAAGCTGAAGGAGGAAGAAAATGGAGGAGTGCGGGGCGCCGTCCCTTCCCTCCGCCCTTTATAAAGGGGCGGGGCTGGGGCTTGACCGCCCCGCTCGGCCAATCAAGAGCAGAAGGTGAGGGAGCCGGGACTGACCCGCCGCCCCAACCAACGACATCTCGTTTTTCCCGCCTCCGCCGCTCGCCACCTTGAGCGCATGGAAGGCATGTGGCGAATGTGCAGAACCAAGGGGACGGGTGAGGCGACCTCTCCCCACCCCGTGATCGTGGGGAGTGGACGCCTAGACGACCACTCCTCGGCCCCATTCAGTAAATTGGCCGCGCCTCCACGCCTCCCCCCATTTACGGGGAAGGCGGGAAGCCGCCTCCTTTCGCATTTACTGCGACGTGACGCATGCCTGCGGGAACCACCCCACGCATGCCGCCCACTTTCTGTACCCCTATGACTGTGCACGGGCAGTCTGAGCCACGGGCACCACCACACCAAGCATGGCCAGGGAGATGAGCCAAGGTAAGACCGAGGCTAGATGGAATTGGAGCAACGCCAAGAACAAGACCACAAAGAGCAAACGGACAAAGCGGCATCCCCCAACAAGGTCCTTGCCGGGAGCCGGTTTCAGCAGCCCTAGCAAGACCCTTGCGAGAGCCGGCTCTGGCAGCCCCGGCAAGACCCTTGCCGCGATAGCTCGCCCCGCGCCTACGGAGCGGATCACCCTTGAGTCCACCGCCCCCATGGGGCGAGGATTCGGGATATATCCCCGTGGTGGCATGCAGATCTTTGTGAAGACACCCAAGATCAGATATAAGCTAAGAAGACAACGACCCTTGGCGGGATCCCAGCCAAGGAGGACCACAAGGCCTCCAGCAAGCACCTTGCCGGGGATGACAGCAGGCGCCCCGGCAAGGCCCTTGCCGAGGACACCCGCAAGGCTACCATCATGCCCGCACCAACTGAGTTTCCACCGCCCCACATGGCTGCCGACCCAACCAACTGGACAGGCTTCTGCGTGGCAACCTCCAGATCTTCATGGAGACCCGCTGTTGCGCCACCTCAGCTGCCTGCCTGCCTACAGGGCACCTCAGGCATCACTGGCCAGGGCGCGTGTCAACACGAGGAGAAGCGGGAACGGACAAGACGGACGTCTCCCCCTCATCCCCGATAAAGCGAGGACACCTAAGCTAAGCGCATTAAATGCGCCTTGTCCTGTAATGCGAGGGATAACCTCGCATCATTGTACCCTTTCCACCTCCTGTATGCCACTGTGGCAACCCCTTTTCCTATAAAATGAGGCCCGAGGCGACCAGGAGAAGGATCCGGCTTTTTTGAACTCCACACGACTCTTTTGGAGTTCCTCACTAGCTGAAGAACACAAACTTATAATCCACCAAAGCAGTAGTAGCGTTTTACGCATCTTTGCGGCCCGAACCTGGGTAAAGGAACTGTGTCCTGACTGTTAGACGCGCTCTTCTCTCAACCCCGCGCCCCGCAACCGTAGTAGGGATTCTTGTGATCCCATAGGTGTCGATCCAAATACACCGACAATCACTTTCACGTGTACCTGAACTTGCTTTGCCTTTGATCAATTTCCTTAAGTATTTCAACCTGCCTGTTCGGTGCTTCACCACCGTGGATGTCGCCGCGCCTTGTCAACCCCTCCCTCGACCGACTCATGATTAAGGGCTGGCATGGCGTCCGTGCTCAGGTTCGTCCCTGCAGCGCTGAAAAACCCAAGCGACCGAGCTCTGTCTCGCGGGCCAGCTCTCGTGCACATCAGCTCTTGGGGTCCTTCGAGTCATACCCTCACATGAGCTAATCAAAAGTGGAAGAGTCAGTGCTCTTGAACCAGTTCTTTCATTCACGATTTGGGCCGCCGCAGTAGGACCTGCACGTCGGGGTCTTTTCATATGGTTTGTTGCATGGAGAAGACTGAGCATAACGTCTATGATCTGGTCCGTCCCTGCAGCATCAATAAACCCAAGTGGCTGAGCTCTATCTGGCAGGCCAGCCCTGTTCACGTCAACTCTTTGGGTCCTTGGTGCTTAGCCTTCTCATGCAATGGCCTCCGGATATTTGATTCGCCGCAGGTCATCACAGTCACACATGATCTACAGGCGCGCCCCGTGCTAGAAGACCAGGCACAACCCGCCTTAAGGAGGGGCCTCATGAGTCATGCGCTGTATCACGGGTTCCCATATACACGTCCTAATTTGGGGCGGTACACGCCTCGGAGTCTCCCCCAGAGGGAACTTCCACCCACACACCATTGTAAGCCCCATGCTCCGCAGTGGCGGACGACACGGTCGAGCAGCGGCTATGCCCACGCCAAGTGGAAGCCCCATGCTCCATGCTAGTGGATAAACAAATGAGGGCGCCCCATGGGATACTTCAACCTAAGGATGGCCTATCGGCCGCTTGCTTAACGTTCCCCTGGGATGCACGCACGAGGGGGCTGGACACGGGGGCTACACTCAGGCACACCCTGGCACACGCCACCTCACTAGGTCCTTGTACTTGGTCTTCACGTGCCCCTCCCAGGCCAAGGTTGGTGGGAGGAAGGTACGGAGGTCATGAGGGTGGCTGATACATCAAGGGGGACCCTTGATCATCGCGAATCAGGGGCCTAATTAGTCACATAACATCTTGCCCCTTGGTCCTGTCCTGGTTCCCGGACGCCCCAATGGTGGTCGAGATATGCGCGACATTAGGCCCTGCTAATGCAGAGCGCAGACACCCTAATGACGATCAAACCTCAGAAGACTCCGGATTTACCTCATCGCCGCTCATAGATCCTTCATTAGGGCCGCTCATATGTCAAGGGGGCCCCATGAGTATCGCGACTGAGGGGCCTAAATATTCATTTAGCGCCTCGACTAGGGCTGGACACGAGCCGAGCCGAGCCGAGTTTGATCCGAGCCTGGCTTTGGCTCGCTCTCAAGCGGCTCGGCTCGCTCAGCCAACGAGCCTGCTTTAGGCGGCTCGGCTCGTTTTTGCTATGGCTCGGCTCAGACCGAGCCGGCTCGTGAGCCAGCTGGCGTCATAACAGCTGGGAGATAACATAACCTGTTTTTAAAGACTAGTTTTGATCTTCTACAACAATTAAACCCATAATTTGGAAAAGAAGCACCTTATATTGCTAAAAACAAAACATCTAGCAGTCTATGGTTTAAAAAATGGTGATAGTGATGAAAAAAAATAAGATTTCTTCTATGAAAAGTGTAGAAATGGAACAAATATGACTAAGAAAGAATTGGGCATCATTGCTTTTGAATTTTGGACACCTCCTCTGAACTTTATGCAGCAAAAATATTGAATGTTGACAGCCAAACAATGCAATTTTGCATAGCATAACACTTAACGCTTTGACATCAAATGAGAATCTTCCTCCTCCTCAAATAGAGTAATGAAAAATAAGCTTTCTTCTATGAATTCTTCTACGAACATTGTAACAAGGTAATAGATATGAGAGAAAAAATTGGGCAGCATTTCTACTGTATTTTGGACAGAATTTCCTTTGAACTTTACACAACAAAACAGCAAATATTGACAGCCAAACAAAGAAATTTTGTATAGCATAACACTTACCACTCTGACATAAAAAATGAGGAAATGTTGACAGCCAAACGATGAATAGTGAAAACAACATAATACAAAGTTCAAGTTCAGCACCAGTTCACAAAAGCATCGTTGAAAGTGCATGGTTCATCACAACATCATTGAAGGTCCATAGTTCATCACAACAAACACATAATTCGAAATTCATCACGACAAACACATAACTCGAAATTCATCACAACAAAAGAAATGTCATGAGACGATCACATTGACCTCAACAATCCACGTCACAAGATCATGAAGACATCCATCTTCAAAACAGCAAGAGCAACACCCACAAGACGAATGTCTACATGTAACACAGATTTGTAAACATATTGGCATCATGTAAAGATATGAAAACTTAAACATGTCAAAAGAATAGTTACCAATTGTTGTTATCCCCCACATCAATAATCTTGGGCAACTTGATATTCTCAACATCGTCCTCCTCATCTTCATCCCTCTCCTAATTATTTGGAAGTCAGCCACATACAAGAAATAGACAGAAACCGTAGAAGAAAAGATAGGAATCATACCACCACATTAAAGTCCTTGTGAGAACCTTTGATATAACTAGCACCACACACCAAGGCTTCCACCATTTCTGGTTTCAAAGAACTTCTGTAGTCATCTAAAACCACACAAGTAGACATATCTAAGTTCAAGGATAGAATCACAAGTTGACAAGTTAACATCCAAAGTAACAAGTAGAAATACCTAGAACTCTTCCACCCGTGCTAAATGTTGATTCTGAAGACACGGAGGTAGCCGGAACCGTCAAGAACCTCTTTGCCATCATTGCCAATACGGGGTATCTAGGTGCATTCACCCTCCACCAATCAAGAAGATTGAACTCGGGATCCATTGGCTCATTCAAGTCATCTAGATAGTTTCTAAGCTCACTTTTTGATGGTGTTGATGAAGTGGCTGATAAGAAGGACAGAAACTCACAATCCATAAGTGGCATCGAGTTACTCGTGTTGCAATTGTTCTTGGCTGATGATCCACTAGCTTTTTGTTCAGCTTGCTTATTTTTCGCAACAAACTTCTCATACAATGTGACGAACTCTCCACGCACAATATTCTTCTCGGTATTTGCTTTTCCCGCAGCATACATTTGGTGATAGCCCCACTCAATATACCTCATCTTGTACCTTGGGTCCAAGATGGTAGCAAGCACCATGACATTGTTTGGCTCATCCCAATACTTGTCAAATTTTTCCATCATTGCATCACCCATTTTCTTGTAGCATTCATCCTCATGAGCCCTGGCTTTTCTCAAAGCAATCTTGATGCTCACAATGTGTGGGTAGAATATGTTGGAGGTGGGATATAATTGCCCTGAAAACGCAGTGGTCACACGAGATAAAGAGAGGAGCAATGGCTTAATAACATCAAACTTGTCCCATTCTTCTTTTTCTGGTTCCCATTGATAGTTGGCATTTGAAGCTGCATAAGAGGACAAGGCTTATCTATACGGGCAGGCTGTATCAAGCATCTTGTACGTTGAACTCCATCGTGTGACACAATCAAGATGCAAATGGGGGCCAACCACAACACCCAATATTTTGCAAGTCTCAACAAACGTGTGGAGGCGACCCGGTGACTTCTTGAAATACTTAACCGTCTCTCTCAAATTCTCTATCAAAGGGGCCATGATAGTTGCCCCATCTTGCACCACCAAGTTGATAATGTGTGCACAACAACGGACATGGAAATATTTGGCTTCAAAGTCCGTACCTACAAAAAAAACAGCAAGCATATGACAATATATTATTTCTCATAAACAGCAAGAATATGACCATATATTCAACCAAAACAGCAAGTATATGAACATATGTACAACAAAAACAACAAGCATATAACCATATATTTAAAGCATTGTCTAGGGTGATGGATATTATTTCTCATAAACAGCAAGAATATGACCATATATTCAACCAAAACAGCAAGTATATGAACATATGTACAACAAAAACAACAAGCATATAACCATATATTTAAAGCATTGTCTAGGGTGATGGAAATACCTCCCCGAACAGCAAACTTTGCCTTCAAACCTCTGACCGCAACATCATTGTTTGAAGCATTGTCTAGGGTGATGGAAATAATTTTCTTCTCTATCTTCCATTCAGTCACACACTCATAGATAGCGTCTGAAATCACATGCCCAGAGTGAGGAGGATCCAAATCTATGAAAGAAAGAACACGTGTTTGCATCTTCCAATCCTTATCTATAAAGTGTGGAACCACACACATATAAGATATGGTCTGGTTGCTAGTCCACAAATCAGTGGTCAGACTAATGAAGTCCACATCCTTTAGGGCAACTTTAAGTAACTCCCTTTCCTTCATGAAAACCCTCATGCATTCCGCTCTTATTGCCTTCCTTCCAATGGGTTGATAGTTTGGATTCAAGCACTTCAAGAGAATGTTGAACCATTTATGTTCAACCATTCTAAATGAGTACTCATGGACGCAAATCATCTTTGCCATGACTTCCTTGATGAGGTCCTTATCATACTCAATGCATTGGAGTGCTGGACCACTTGTTGTTGCATTGGTTTTTCTAAAAAATAGAGTAGCTTGGATGAGATCCCGATTAACCTTGTCCTTGTAATCCTTACATGTGTCCATATGTCTTCCCAGGGATGAGGTGCTTCCACCTTGGACATATGCATATTGATTGTCACAATAATTACATTGTGCCTTCAACTCCATCAAACCTTCTTTCGATGGCACCTTTACCTTATGAAAGAAGGTCCAAACCACCGACCTCGACCTCGAAGGAGCTTGACCTTTTCGCTTCTTGGCACTCTTTCGTTGCACTTTTCTTGCTTCATCCTCACTCGAACTAACAAGTACGGTTTCTTGCTCTGGAGGCGTAGGACCAAGGCCTAGACCATCCTCGGACATGTCATCGCCTTCGAAGGCTTCTTCTTCACTATCCACAAACCCATCTGAATCTGATTTGTCACCAACCCCAGGCGGCACCTCAAACAAAGTATCTTGCTCTTCCTCGTCCTCCTCCTCATCCTCTTCCACCTCTTCATTATCCTCCTCCGCTTGCTTATCATGCTGCATTGCATAGCACACAAAAACAACACACACATGAGCTTGGACACGCATATATTTGACCTTTGGATAGCAAAAACAGCACACACATGAGCTTGGACAGACATATATTTGACTTTTGGATAACAAAATAGCACACACATGAGCTAGGACACACATATATTTCACTTTTGGATAACAAAACAGCACACATATACATACCCGGGAAGATGTAGCCTCCTTCTCATAGTAGTTTAAGGAGCCGGAGGCAAGGGCGATTCGGGCACGCACGCCAGCGCCGGTGGGGTCAGGGAGACGTCGAGGCGGATGTTTCTTTTTTACCCTATACAACAAATCAGCAATTGGGAGATTGTTGGAGTCATTTGTCAGCTTCCTCGGCAGCCGCGTAGTAGCTGCTGCATTGCCCTTCCCATTCCCCTTCTGCATCCCCGAGACCGGCAACTTGCTCTTCATAATGGAGTCCAACGTCCTCTGTTTCTCCTTCTCCTTCCCACTCGCCTTCCCCTTTTCCTTGTCCATTGTAGCGACGATAGGCGTCTGCACACATCAACAAACAACAAATGGTCAATCAACAACAACAACGGCTGCTCCTCCTCTCTACTTGCTAAGAAGGTCAAATGGAAGATGATATTGGGCAGAAAAATCTGATGCAAGATGATGATGTTCTAGTTGGCTACTGAATTTCGTTGGTACAACAACAACAACAACACCGCTGCCATACTTAGCAGAAACTAGCCTTTAAATCTAGGCAAGGCATGTGAAAGCTGGTACAACAAAAGGCCGTTCCAGTAGATGTAGAAAACAGAGACCCTAAATTTCGCATCCTCCAGCAACAGCCAGACAGCACAGCACATGACTGTATTTGCACCTCCTTTGGGTTCATTTACCAAAGCTTAAACATTCCATGTTTCTAAAAGGTGGCGGGTAAGCATATGTTAACTTCCTATTTAAATTTGAATTCTGATTCATTGACTTCAGTCATTTGAGTAGACAAAAAATAACTGGACCTATTTTTTCTCATGAATCCAAACTGTTGCTGCATTTAGGGTGTGCTTGATTTGAGACCACAGATGGGACTGTACCATCATTTTTAATTGACTGTTTTACACAGAGTTTGTTTGACATTCCATACGAGCTGGGCAAAACTATTGGGCAGCAAAATTGAGGAGCTAACTTTTCTTTGTCATACAACAGCCATTTTGTTTGTGATCTCAACTCAACTTTCTAACACAGGGAACTCCCTTATTTCATCAGTCATAAGAACAAGCACATAAATTGGCACACATTGTACACATTGTACCCATGCTGCAAGGAAAAAGGGGATGATGAAATAGTTAAATCTCCATTAGCTCCTTCTATGCTCTAGCATTGGTTCCATATATGGGTGAAAGACAGCATGAAGATGCCAAAGAAGGTCAAATGGAAGATAATATCGGGCAGAAAAATCATATGCAAGATGATGATGTTCTAGTTGGCTACTCACTACTGGATTATCCAGGACACTCTAGTTGGCTACTCACTACTGCACATGGTGTGTTCTTATATGAAATTGGCCCCCTCTACAGATTTGGTCACGCTCCGCCACTGCCTATAGCTAGGGTTTGGGATACATGACCAGTTGACCACATCCATCGATCTATCCATCCATTGATCCATCAGTTCAAAGAGCTGCGGCTAAGGATTGGGAAGGAAGGAGGTCGTACCTGCTCTGGCTAGTCACGTTCCCTGAGAAACCAAGGGAGGCGTGTCCGTCTGCGTCTGGTGTGGTGAGGAAAGGACGGGTCGCTCGCCGCTGTCGGTGTGGCGAGGAAACGCGGCGTCGCTCGCCGACTCGCCGTCGTCGATCCAAATTTGCGGCGTCGCGGGAGCAGGGCGAGGCGGCGCAGAGCAGAGGAAGGGGGAGAGACGAGGGACTAGCGATGTGTGGTGCGGTCGTGCCGTGCGTGCCCTAATGCGCTGCGAGCCTGCGAGGCTGCGAGGATGTTGATTTGGGCTGGGCCGCAAACGAGCAACCGAGCTGGACCGGCCGAAACTCGGCTCGGCTCGCTCGCGAAACGGGCCTGTTTTCAGAAGTCGGCCCGCTCGATAATCCTGTCGAGCCGAGCTATAACGGGCCGAGCTGGAGCGAGCTTCGGGCCGAGCCGAAAAGCTCGCTCGCTCGTCCAGGCCTAGCCTCGACCCTTGGTCCTGTCCTAGTTTCTGGATGCCCCAACGGCAGTCGAGGTATATGCGGGGATGGGCCCTGCAGACGCAGAGCACAAAGCAAGCAAGAAGGAAACTAAGCATGGAAGAAAATGGCGGAATTCAAATAGTTATTACAAGCAAACAATGTCTCACAAAATAAAGCAAAGTCTCACGCCTACACGAGGCAGGTCTAATGTTGCAGGGTAAAACTTAGAGGGAGAGGCTGTCGCAGTTTCCCATCTCGGCCTCGTCCTCGACATTGCTGTCATCGCCTCTCTTCTCGGCTGGCAAAGGCTTGCCCTTAGGAGCGTTGACGAACTTCTTCCCCAGCGTGTCTGCATGCTCCTTTATGGCTGCCGCAGCTATGGTGCGATCAAGAGCAACTGGGCTGATCACCGCCGTGAAAATGAAGCTGGCGTCATGAAGGTAATGGTGGCTGAAGATGCGTGTTGCAGCCATGAAGCAAAGGTCGCGATAGCCGGCCTGCAGGATGGAGTCCACCTTGGCGGCAGCATCCTTAAGCGCATCGGCAAGCGCGGAAGAGAGCCCCGCATTGCCGTCGTCTGGGGTCATGATCGGCTCCTTGAAGCTTCCCCTGCAAATGGAGCACAGTGCGAGACAGGCCCTGAGCTCAGTGGAGGCGGAGGCGTCGCATTCCGCGACCGCCTTCTACTAAAAGGCAGCAAGGGCCCTGTCACTGGCATCCAGCCAAGCGGTCGCCTCAGTGACGTCCTTGGCGTGGGATGTCTGAGCCGCGGCCACCTCATCCTTAAGATTGGTTAGGCAATCATGCTCCATGGTCTGGTCGACAGCTACCTTCGACAACGTGGAATTGCGGGCCTTGAGGACATCCTCCTTCTGCTGGAGCTGATGTGCTTACGGGACTTGTTCCTCCTGCAGGGCCTTCAGGTCATCCTCCGCCTCATCGCGACTTTTCTTGGCGGATGTTGCGCGGGCCATTGCCATGTCACGCGCGGCCTTGGCCTCATCGGACTCTTTCTCGCTCTACGGTGTGGCGGTGTTGGCCCGTCCCCACGCCGTCCTGACGGAGGCATCGGCTTGAAGCCACCATGAGACCAGCCCCAGGCGCTCCCTCGCGATGCACCTGTTGGCGTCCTGAAGGTCAGCCTAGATTCAGCCGATAGCGATGTAGGCCTCGTCTAGAGCACTGGGCCTGATAAGAGGGACACGGTCCGCGAGCACGAGGGTGCGTGGAGAGGATTGTGCTGGCGCAGCGGCAAGCGATGTGACCAAAGGAGCAGCGGCAGGATCGGACTGGTCTGCCCGAGGCTCTAGGACCTTGCAATGTGTGACAAGAGCCGACAAGTCTGTGCCCTGCAGTCCCGCGGAGGCTTGCGGCATACGCAAAACAAGGGGCTTGTGCGGAGAGCTCGCCTTCTTCTTCTTCTTCGGCACGTTGTCACCTCTGGTCGACAAGATGAATGGTGCGATGAGCACACATGCGATCAATATTTGGTAAAGGGATAGGGTAGGCCACTTACCCGTCAAGTGCGACCCACTTGCTCTTCCTCTCCTCCTCCTCTTCGGAGGATGGTGCGCCCTTACCCTTCTCCGACTTGGTCTTAACCGCGACCTGAGGACGAGTTGGACAGCTCTCGACTGGCCCCGTCAGGTTCACTTCCGCCTGGAGGAGACAGGGGATCACCCTGGTGAGATGGGGCGGATGTGGCCACAACCATCCTAGGAGTGGTCACCTCGCCCTCCGTCAGCGTCACAGGAAGAGGAAAGGCTGGCGCCTATTCCAGTTGGAGGAGCATCCCGGAAGAGCTGCGGTCGCGTTCTTCTTTGGGGGCGCCAGGCCGGATGCCCGTGTGCTCCGTCGGACAGGCCCCGAGCGCCTCTGGATCCCATCTGAACAGCGGGAAGTTGTGACCGGAGAATTCTCAGCGATGTCGTCGCCTTCGATGTTGAGGAGGAGCTCGCGTTGCAACGGAGGGGACGCCAACTCCGTGCTGGCATCCTCGATTGCCTCTGATCTTCCCACGTCGCCACTATCACCGAAGGACAGCTCCACGGGGAAAGCCAGAGCGATAGGTGGGACTAGGCCCAGATCATCAAAGGCAGGCATGGCGGCAACAAGGGCATCCTGGTCATTCCGGTCGTACAACGAAGTGTACGCCTCGGGTATGTCTGCCAGGACGCTGCTGAGCAAGAAACGTTAGGGCCTCCTTGAGCTCTCCACCGATCAGACCTCCGGAGCATAGCCTTATGTCATCGCCCGTACCCTGGTACTCCCACAGAAGCTTTATGTGATCCTGGAGTGGCGCCAGGCGTTGCCTCAAGAACTCCTTCACCATTACCGCTCTGGTAAGCACCTGCGCCTTTATGTCGTAGTCTATCTGCTTTAACATGGTTTCGACCTGGAGGTCGTAGATTTTCGCGGCAAGAAGATCCAGGAGTGGGTTGACGCCCTGGGTGTCTAGGTAGACCCAGCAGTGTCGGAAGCCTTCTACCTTCTTCCCGACCTTCAGGATAGCGTAACCCTTCTGCAACGCGATGAAGGAGACGCACGCGCACTACCAGAAAAACAGGGTTTGCCGACGGCCAAATATATGCCGACGGCTGCCGTCGGCATCTAGAGACCTATGCCGACGGCCAAGGGTAGGCCGTAGGCGTACAAAGGCCGTCGGCATACATCCATCTATGCCGACGGCCCCGTCGGCATGGAGGAGGCCGTCGGGACCGCACGAGCTACGCCTACGGGTGCCGTCGGCATAGGACAGGCCGTCGGCATAGACCTGGCCCACCTGCCCGGTCAGCGCAGACCACGTGACGGCGTTGACCCTACGCCGACGGGCCATAACGGCGCCCGTCGGCATATCTGTGGCAGAGGTATGCCGACGGTCTGGCCGTCGGCATAGGCCCCTCTGTCACGTCCACGATCCGTGCGCCAAGCCACATCATCGATCCGTGAGACGAAGGCTGATATGCCGACGGCCAGGCCGTCGGCATACATTTATTTTAATTATTTTTTTAATTCCATTTCTGTTATCTGTGGCAGAGGTATGCCGACGGCACGGCCGTCGGCATAGGCTCACTCGCCACGTCATCGATCCCTGCGCCACGCCACGACATCGATCCGCGGCACAACCTGCGTGGGGTGTAATGGTATGCCGATGGCCTAGCCGTCGGCATAGGTGTACTTTACTTTATTTTTATTTTTAGTTTGCTTTGTTGTTTTTACTTTGCTTTGTTGTTTTTACTTTATTTTAGTTTTTGTTTTGCATAAGATAATTATGCCTTATCTAAAAAAATTCCCGATGTATATCGATTGCCGCCCCCCCCC
>LR738712.1:229917796-230071398 GCA_902687465.1 Secale cereale
CGCCCCGACCCTCTCCACCCGCTCACCCCACCACCATCCCCATCCCCCTGCCACCTCTCGCCGGCCCCGACCTCGCGCCCTCCCTACTTGGGCCTCGGCGTGCCGGCCCGGGCTCGGAGCCCCCCCTCCGCCGACGCCGAGCCGCGGCGGCCCCGGCCTCCCTGCTTGCCCGCTGCATCGGCGCCAACTTCGCCGGTGAGAATTTTTTTCTTCATTTTTGCATTTTTTCTGCTTGTTATGTGATAGATGCATGTGTGTATTTGGTCAAGTTAGTGATGTTGGTGAAGTTTGTGATAGATGGATGGATTGATGTATGATTGGTTAGTTTTGTCTTTGGTCAAGTTAGTGATAGGTTATGTTGATTCATCTCCGTGAAGTGATATTGGACGTTTTGCGAATGGTGGAGAGTAGAGATGCATAGTTTCATTTTGTGATGTTGACAAAACTGGTATCTGATGAGTAGTTATTTTATCATGATGATCTTGCTAAAAAAAGTTGAAGAGCAAAATTTGACACTTGATGAAAATTAGGATTTGAAGTATCATGATGATCTAAATCCTTGACTAGATGTCATTACCAATATGGATTTTTTATAGTTTGAAGTGTCAATGCTTTATGTGATGTGAGGCCCTCAAATTTTTTGACTCGGTAAAATTTACATGGATTGTGGTATTTCATCTCCCTAGAGCCTTCGTCGTCTGGGTTTTTGGTCCGTGATCCTGCCACTGCTCGACTACTTCCACTACAACGGAGGGTGAGCTACAAATCCACTTTCACCTCCTACCCTATTTTAACTAGATTTCATTCTCAAGTCAAGTGACGTAACCTAGGCGTCTCCCGTCCGAAAGGGTTGCATCGATAAATATGCATTCAATTGCATATTTATCACCGCAGCTCTTTCGGATTGTCCAGTGTTTTCCATGGACAGCCCGAGGATGTGTAGATTGGGTATGTTCTCCATGTTCTACCCCGTTCCGAGACAGGATTTCGACGGTGCCTCCACATTGTTCTCCGGAGCACATTCTCTCGGCTATTTGCCGAGACGTGTTTCTGGAGAACAGCGGGGAGGTGCTGCCGAAATTTTGTCTCGGAACGGGGTAGAATGGAGGACGTACTCAATCTACACATCCTCGGGTGGGATTAGGACCCATCTTTACCTATTAGGGATGTAGGTGGATTAAACGCGGTAGAAACTGAAAATTTGATATGATTAATTTAAGTGAACCCTTAATTATGTTGTGTGGGTTGCAAAAAAGCAGAGGATGGCAGATAATCAGTGGATGTACAGTGGTTTTATCCGTCGGAATCGAGTAACATCAGAGTGGATCACGAAAACCGATGTGTATTTGAAGGAGATATTCCGTCGTCCAATGAGAATTATCCCTCCATGCCCCTGTGCGAGATGTGCCAGACGTCACCGTAGAAATCAGACGGACATGAGTGAGCACCTTCGCACTTACGGATATATGCCAAACTTTGACATGCCGCCGATAAACATAGCCGAGCAGGACCGTGGTAGAGAGGAGGTGATGCGACAACGCATCGATGTATACGAGGACGACGGGGTCAGGGACATGCTAGATGATGTCATTGTTGCAGAAACGGCAAATGCGACACCTTCAGAGAATGAACCGGAGGAGCCGGAGGCAACTGCAAAGGCCTTCTTGGAGGTATTGGCCTCGTCGAAGAAACCTCTTTATGCGGGTGCGAAAATATCTCAGCTGGATGCCATCTCGCAACTGATTGCAGTCAAGGCTGAGTACGGCTGTAGCCAGAAATGCTTCGAAGCAGTCCTGGGAGTATGGGCTAACAGCCTCCCTGAGGGTCATGAACTGCCAAAAAGCATGTACGATACAAAGAAAATCATGAAGGCACTCTCTATGGATTATGAGAAAATAGATGTTTGCCCGAAGAATTGCCTTTTGTTTAGGCACGAGTATGCGGATGACAAGTACTGTAGGAAGTGCGGTTCGTCTCGGTACATTGAGGTGGTCGGTGAGGATGGTGTGAAAAAGCAGCTAACTATCCCCGTTAAGGTTCTTCGGTATCTTGATTTTATAAAAAGACTGCAGCGCCTTTTCATCACGAAGGAGTCTGCCAAAATGATGAAGTGGCACAAGGAAGGTATAAGGTACAATCCAAATAAAATCGTACATCCATCGGGAGGGGAAGCATGGAAGTCATTCGATGAAGAATACCCCGAGGAAGCAGCCGAGGCTGGGAATGTCAGAATAGCCATATCAGGTGATGGGTTGAATCCATATGGTATGTCGTCCAATCCATACAGCTGCTGGCCTGTGTTTGTAATTCCGCTCAATCTTCCTCCCGGTGCCCTAATGCAACGGAAGACCATGTTCTTGTCGCTCATCATTCCGGGGCCTGACTACCCGGGGAAGCAATTGGGTGTGTTTATGCAGCCGCTTGTGGATGCTTTGCACCATTATTGGTACTTTCCGAGGTTGACATACGACCGAGATCTGCAGAGAAATTTCTTGATGAAAGTTTGGTTTCACTATTGCATGCATGACTTTCCCGGCTATGCTCTATTCTGCGGATGGTGTACAAGTGGTAAGATGCCATGCCCAGTGTGCATGCAGGCTCTGCGAATGATTTGGCTGAGTAAGGGTGGCAAGTATGTAGCCTTTGACCTGCATCGACAGTTCCTCCCTCCAGACCATCCAGACAGGGAAGACAAGAAGAACTTCACGAAAGGCCGGGTTGTTCATGAAGTAACCGAGATTCCAACATTTTCGGGGACAGATGTTCTTGCTCAGCTAAAAGCTCTCAAGCCTAAAGGCAAAGGCAAAGGCAAAGGCAAAGGCAAAGGCTTCGAGGGATATGGTGAGACGCACAACTGGACTCACATTACCCCGTTCTCGCAGCTTCCCTATTTCAAGGACCTCAAACTTCCTTACAATATTGATGTGATGCACACCGAAAAGAATGTGACAGAGTCCCTTTTCACAACGATCCTCAACATTACTGATAAGACGAAGGATAACGTTAAAGCTAGAGCCGATCAACAGAGAATTTGTGATAGACCACGGCTGAACATGAAACCTCCCACAGGCGGTCGAAAAAACTGGTTCAAGCCAGATGCTGACTTTGTCCTTAAAGCACCGGGAAAAAAAGAAGTACTTATCTGGCTGAAACAAATTTTGAAGTTCCCAGATGGTTATGCATCGAATATAAGTAAGGGAGTCAATCTTTCAACGGGCAAAGTGACCGGCCTGAAGAGTCATGACTACCATGTATGGATTGAGCGGATAATGCCGGTGATGGTTCGAGGCTATGTCCCCGAGCATGTCTGGCGAGTGCTTGCCGAGCTTAGCCATTTCTTCCGCACACTCTGTGCTAAAGAAGTAAGTAAAGAGGTGATTGAAAAATTGCATAAGAAGGCACCGGAGTTGATAGTCAAGCTAGAGAAAATCTTTCCGCCAGGCTTCTTTACTCCGATGACACATCTCATTCTGCACCTCGCGAACGAGGTATTGTTGGGGGGGCCTGTGCAGAATCGCTGGCAGTACGGCCCTGAGAGGCAGAACAAGCATCTCCGACGGAAATGTGGAAACAAAGCTAACATTGAAGCTTCCATAGCTGAGGCGGTTATCCTAGAGGAGGTGTCAGACCTCACGACATCATACTATCCAGACCATGTTCCCCATCTGCATAACAAGGTGCCTCGATACAATATAGAAGAGCCCAAGTATCAACCCAGGCTCGATCTATTCAACACGCAAGGTGGGAGGGCTGGGGCCTCGAAATCTTATAACATGCCACGACAAGAGTGGGAGGACCTCATGTTCTATATCTTGCACAACATCAAGGAAGTTGAGGAAGTGTGGATGAGGTAATACCACTACACCATTCCTTTATGTCTTCCACATCATGTTCACTTAGTCCCGGTCTAACACCGCTTTTCTTATTTTTAGTGATTTCGTTCAAGTGGAATGGACGGGAGTGAATCCTCCTACTGAGGCAGAGGCACTTACTCTTCTCCATCATGGAAACCCTGGACGTAAAAATTTTGTTGCTTGGTTCATGGAGAAAGTAATTTTCCACACTCCCCTATTAAATACCTACTTCAACATTTATTAGTTAACCAAACTAATGCACGCAACAATTTCCATTATACTTGTAGGGAAAAGATCCGAACATATCTATGGATGATGAATTGAGATGGGTTTCCATGGGTTTTGACCCTGCCGTCATGACATGTAAAAAGTATGATGTGAATGGGTATCGCTTCCATACAGAAGAGCACCAAAACAGCCGCCCCGATCCCAAAACTATAAATACCGGAGTGTACACCCCCGGTCAAAATTCAGTAGACTACTACGGAAGGGTACAAAATATATACGAGGTTAAATTCCGCCACGGGCGTGAGAACCTAAGTCTTCCTGTGTTCAAATGTCGATGGTTCGATCCGCGGGAGGGGGTAAAACATACGCCTTCCATTGGTTTGGTAGAAGTTAAACCATCAACCGTCTATGCCGGAGCCGATCTCTTCATTGCGGCTACCCAAGCTACACAAGTATATTATCTGCCTTACCCATGCGAGAAAGCGCATCTAAAGGGTTGGGAAGTTGTGTTCAAGGTTTCGCCACATGGTAAGCTGCCAGACCCGAATGAAGACGATTACTACAACATTAACCCCATGACATACGAGGGAGTGTTCTATCAAGAGCAACCTGATGATGATGATGATGATGATGGTGTGGTTAGAAACGATGACGCTAGACCATTGGGTGATGATGATGTGGACCCAAACGTCGACGATACACGGAATGATGGTGAGACCATTGTCAATGAAAATGACATACTTATGCTAGAAAAGTTAAACGAAGCCGCTGACGACGAGGAAGAGCCTCCACCTCCGTCGGACAACGAAGATGATATGATTGATAGTGATGATGAGACGGACCGAGAAAGAGGTTACAACAGTGATGATTCATATGGGTTCTAGCAGATGTACGTTTCAAGTATTTTTTTTCCTATAGTTTAGGAATATGCCTTTTTATGCATTTTTATTAATGTGTTTATTATCATGCATTTTCCTTCATTTCATTAATTTACTAATTGCTTTTTCTCTTTTCAATGCAGGTTCGTGGAACATGGGCAAGGGGAAGGCCGACGGCGTGGGTTTCCTACGCAAGGTCGTCGGGGGGGCTAGTCGGAGTGGTCGAGCACGTAATCCTCCCCCTCGGCTACTTGACGATGACTCCTCACAGGGAGGTCGAGGGAGAGGTGCCCCTAGAGGAGGAGGAGGGAGATCCTCTAGAGGACGAGGTGCTGGGGGGAGAGCCACTACAGGGGGTCGCGGCCAGAAAGAGCGCACCCTCACCGACTTAGGGGTGTTGTCTTCGAAGCCCTCCTCTAGTGAGGTACCCTCCTCTAGTGAGGTACACTCTAGGGAGGATGAGGAGGAGGTAGAGGTGGAGGAGGAGGAGGAGGAGGTGGCGGAGGAGGCAGGCGAGGAGGAGGAGGAGGAGGAGGAGGGCGAGGCAGGCGAGGAGGAGGGTGGTGGCGGGGATGATGGTGGTGACGGGAACGGGGTTGACAACAAGGGATGGCTGCGTGGTAACGCAAAGCTACCAAAGCAGGTTCCTGCTACTGAGGAGCAGAAGTGGCTCATTCAGCCCATGGGAAAAGAGTAAGCGCCACTTTGTAATAATTTCATTATTTTGCTTGTCACATGCTTATTCCGGTTGTTATTTATTTTGCTTGTCACATGCTAATAATTCATTGTTTTGCAGCAACTGGATATATTCTAAAGGGGTCCGTATTCCCAACGGCCTCATCACTGTCTTGCTGAAGTTACACTGGCCGGGGTTGTACTGTCCGGATCCAGTCAGGCAGCCGGATCGTCGGGTTTTGGCCACGAGCAGGGACCACTGGGAAGCGGCCCCCCACGCGGACCATGACACCCATGCCAAGGCCGTGATCACTACTTTTTGGGTGAGTTCTCTTCAGAAGTCCATTCTACTTTCATGAATGATTTAACTCAGGGCTTCTTCCATTCTTGTTTCATGCATGTTTGTAGAAATTCTATCGAGTTCTTCCGGAGCATAGGGCTAGAGCGGACCAGATTGTGCTGCGCCAATGCAAGAAGAAGGCCCGCCAGCTGCAGTACGAGGTGCGCTATGTGGCCATCTCCACATACTACCACGACGTTCTTGGTGTGAAGATGACCAAGGAAGATGCGCGGAGGATGGGCATTACCTTGGAGAAGCCCGAGTTCTTGGCGGTAAGTATAAAAGATTTTCCATTATGCCATTATGCTTCCATTATGCCATTATGCTTTTCATTATGATTTTTCATTATGCTTTCATTATGCCATTATGCTTTTATTATGCTTTTATTATGCTTTATGCTTTATGCTTCCATAACACCAATTTGGACACACCTATATGCCATTATGCTTTTATTATGTAGGTGTGTCCAAATTGGTGTTATGGAAAGGACGAGTCCTGGGCGGCATTGGTTGATCTTTGGTGTGATGAGGCTGGAGCCTGGGCGGCTATGAGAACCAAAAATAAGGCTAACCGAGGGACGGAGGGAGTACATGCTCACGGAAACCGAAACCACTATCTCCACAAGGCAGTTAATGTATGACTAACCCCATTAAACATTCTTCTTCTATTTACCATCAGTTTCTTATGTATGACTAACCTCTGTTTGGTGGTGCAGGAGGAGAAACTGAAGCGGCCGCTGTCAGACATGCAGGCGTGGGAGATCGCCCATACGCGGAAGGACCCCAAGCCTGGCGATAACAAGTACTACGGCAAGAAGACCGCGGGGAACATCCAAGCCTACTCTGAAGCCTATTTAAAGTTGCATCCTGACACACCTGACCCCAGTGCGGCGCCTCTGGACGAAAGGGCGGTGGTGAGCATGGGGCCCAAGGAGCACGGTCGGGAGGCGGTTCTCGATGCTGTGATCACTCCTAGTATCTCCTACACACAGCTTCGTCGGATCGACCCGAGCCTGAGCCAGCGCACGAGCCAGCCAGTGACCAGTGCACAGTCCCTCTTCCAGGAGCAACAATCTGTAAGTATTTTCCCTCTTATCTTCATTGCTCATTTTATTTTCCGCATTTATTATTTTTATGAATTCCATCATGGCATACCGTAGGCCTACCTGGAGTACACACGCCAGGAGACCATGGCGTGGCATAAGAGGCTTTATGAACACCAAGTGCAGAGGGATCTCCAGATGCAGCAGGCTTTTCAGGAAATGGCGGCCGGCAGGTGTCCTCAGTTGCAGCCAGCACAATGCCCTCCAGCGCAACCAGTGCTGCTGACCTTTGAGGAGTTTGTGGCACAGACCGCTGGCCCCTCGCCGGTTAGTTCATCCCCAATCTATTCATCCAAAGCATGTCATGCCTTTCAACATAGTCATATATCCCGTTAATATGTCTTTTCAACATCCAGGGACCAGGTGGATCTACCGTTGGCGGTGGTCTTCGCAGCACTCCGGAGACACGGAGCCCGACCACTCCGATCCACGGAGGCGGAGGCGGAGGCGGAGGTGGAGGCTTCGGCGGTCTTGGTGGTGGCTCTGCTGCTAGCAGTGACGACTTGGGCTTCGGCGGTCTTGGCGGTGACGACCTCCGTGGTGCTCGATGATAGTCCTAGATGACTTGCGTGCTTATCTATATGCTTATGTGATCACTATCGGCAGTGTTGGTTGTGTTGATGTTCTTTTAGAGATTTGTGTGTGATGATGCTTAATTATGCATATATTGTTGTGATGGTGCCGGATGATATGTGCTGTTGTTTATATGTTTATTCTGTTATATATGTCTATTCTATCATATATATGTGCTGTTGTTTGAATTGAATTCATTTGAAACAAAAGAGAAAAACAAAGCAGAAGAAAACTATGCTGACGGCAAGGCCGTCGGCATAGGGATGCTGTGAGCTCCCAGTAGCTAACACGTGGCAGCTATGCCGACGGCCTGACCGTCGGCACACAATTTGTACTAAGCCGACGGCCTGGCCGTCGGCATACCTGCCACGCGTCAGCTACTGGGAGCTGCGTATGAATGAGTAAGCCGACGACCTAGCCGTCGGCTTATAATTCAATATATGCCGACGGCCGGGCCGTCGGCATAGGCCTGGTCCACGACCAATGGCAGGCAGCCACGTGGCATGCCTATGCCGACGACGACCGTCGGCATAGCCCTGGTCCGCGAGCAACACCGGGCGGCCACGTGGCAGACTATGCCGACGGCTTGCCATCGGCATAGCCCTGGTCCACGAGCAACGCCAGGCCGCCACGTGGCAGCCCTATGCCGACGGCAGGCCGTCGGCATAGCCATATGCCACGTGGCGGCCCGTCGCTGGGCGAACTTGACGGCTGTGGGCGCCGTTAGGCACGGACTTTGCCGACGGCCGTTGCCGTCGGCATTGATGTACGGCCGCCGTCGGCATATCATATATGCCGACGGCTTTTCTATGCCGACGGCCAACCAGGCTATGCCGACGTATATTTTGCCGACGGCCCTATGCCGACGAGGGCCGTCGGCATAGGTCTGTCCCGACGGGACTCAGGGCTATGCCGACGGCCCTGGCCGTCGGCATAGGGGGCGATTCTGGTTGTGGCGGACCTCTGCTCGCGGTCGTGGAACCACAAGCTGAAGTAATAGAGGAAGACGGCCATCGAGGGTCTCACGCCCATGATGGCCTCACAGTAGAAGGCGAAGACGGAGAGAAGCAAGACGGAGATGGGCTGCAGGAGGAGCACCTGGATCTAGTAATGTTGTAGAATGGCGGTGAAGAACCCTGAGAAGGGTGGAATGGGCCCGGAGAAGACGGTGTGGAGGAAGAACAGATAGACCTCCTTCGCCTGGGATCCCTGCTCCGCCGAGCCACACCATATCATGGTCGGTCCCTCCTCGTTAGTGTCGTTCACAGTCAGTGGAAGCACCGGATTAAGGTTCGCCACCTTAGCGATGGTGGTTGCCGCGAGCGCCGAAGGACGAGATGCTGAGGCTGCAACCTGCTCCTCAGGCTTAGCTTTCCCGACGGGAGACATCCGGAGGATTCTCGGATAGAAGGAAGGGCGACGATGCACTTGGATCTGAAGGAGCTTCTCATGAAGGAAAGGGGATTAGAGCAAGAGGAGCAAGGCGCAACGAAGAAGAGCAATGATGGTTTCGTAACACGCACCATGCTTTTTGTTAGCCGCGTCGTTGACAAGACGACGTGGGGGAGTGGAGGCGCCAGTGACCGGTCGCGCGCCACGTGTCATGTCTGGCCCGTAGGCGATAGGGGCCTGCAGTATTTTCTCCCTCTACTCATTGCCTTTGTTTTGAAGCCAGGACCATCGCGCCTTGAGCCCGGTGGCTACTAATTGCATTCTAGGGTTGGGGGTACCTAGATCTGCCAACCTGCGGACCAGGGCATGGCTCCCTCGATGGCCTAGCAGGGCCCAGGTTGAAGACTGCTCAAGGATAGTCCTGGCGAGGGGCCCTCGCCATCGTGAGGCAAGCTGCGCTAAGACCTCCGAGGGAGCAGCTCCTCAAGATGCCTCCCGAGGAGCGGAGATTCCAATGCAAGTTCCCGTCCTCCTGAGGCAGGGGTGATGTAAGCCATGACGACCAAGGCCAGGCGGGCGCCAGTGGGCGCACAGGAGACAGTTTCCTCTTCGGTGATAAGCAGGCAAGGACATACGTAGGTTCCCGAGGAATTCCCCAAAGGTTTCCATTATGTTGCAGCAAGACCAAGACCAAGAGCTCGGCAGGACTGATGTCATCGCCGAGCCCACCACTGCGTAATGGCAAGAGAATTTGCAGGCGAAGACCACCTTGCGCCAGGATAAGATGGACCGTTTGTTCCCCTTCAAAATTGGCCGTTGTGGGGTCCCTTCCCGCCCAAATGATGCGGGAAGAGGACCGAGGCGACTATAAATAAGGACCGATGCCCATTTTTGGAGGAGATCGAATCGACACACATCACTCGAGCCCTCGCGAGGCAGCTCACCCACTATACAAGTTCATACTCAACCATCCTGGTGAGCCCAATACACCTAAAGCAGGAGTAGGGTTTTATAGTGCGTGGTGGCCCGAACCTGGGTAAATCTTCATGTTCCTTTTCACTTCCGACCATCCCCAGCATCGAGCGTGAGCTTTGAGCATGGCAGGCATACTGCTTAGGTGAAGCGGAGATCTTCGTTCATGCCCCAAAGTTTGAATTTTCTTGGGTCTGAGGAGCCCTGAATCCGATTGTTGCTCTGTGATTTTCCTCATCACCATTGGCATGAGGTTGGTCTAGGTCGATCATGTATCGTAGTATGAATGGTGGGTGTGTTTTGTGGATGTGATTGCTAATTCGCATGATTGACATTGTAATGTCTGAAAGGCTTGTATCTGGCTTCTTTGCGTCTTCTTCTATCAATATATGATACACATGCTTGTGCGTATTCTAGAAAAAAGTTGTTTAGCATGCTTGCTTTGGTAAACTGGTTTTTCCATGCATCTCGAGTTAATCTATTGGATCTGTAATTTGTTTATTTTTCATTAACATATTCTAGTCATAGTATGCCAACTCTCAGTTAACCTGATCAAGTTCTACCGTAGATGTGTTGTAGGTAAACAATGGGAGGCAATGCAAGGTCCTTTAGCTAATTGCACATTATTGTGCAATTGCAGGAATCATTCTAATATTTAGGCTATTAGTAATTTGGTCTTGCACAGGTAGGTCCTGCTTTAAGAGGGTTAGACCAACTGTTTGACTCATTTTTCATATGGGGAACTGAGATGTCCATAAATATCAGTCAAGTCAAAAAACTCAGAAAGATTGTTAGGATAAAGAAACTTGCGATGAATAACAAAAAGATCTTTGTTTGCACAACAACGAAGAGATCAGCGAATTATAGGATGGTACTAACTCTTTTACCTTGTTTTTTTCACTTGTGCCATTTCAAAATTTAGAACAGCTATTTGTCCATATCTTTGTTTTCAATCCTTTCCAAAGGAGTTCAACGGTGGTTACCTGTCAAATCACCTGCATGATCTAAAGCCGAAGAAGGTATTCATTCAACCCACACTACAATATTGAAGTCTTCCTTAAGAGGACGAAGGTTGGGCGGCCAATTATCCATAGCCACTGGCCTAAAGTTGCAAAGCCATTCAACATCACTGAAGGCTCAATATTCACCTTCCGCTTCTGCAGTTTTCCAGATGAGATTCATCTGTCTATTTACCGTGTATGATGCTACTTTCCTAAGGTTTTTGATGTTGCATGTGGAACTTGGTGTTTTTGTGTAATGTCCAGCTAACTATATGCCAATATGGTATAACAGAGAGTAGAAACTATCTGATGTAATTCAATTATCAAATCCTGGTTGCCGTAATACGGATAGGATATATATGGTGTGTTTTATGGGAAATTTCAGTTTGATTACTAGATGTATTATCGATAGTAGGGTACTTAGCCTGGTTATTGGGATTTTCTTGTAGACGGTTTCTCAGACAACACTGTGGGCGATGAACTCAAACAACGCACGCGGTTTCTTGAAATTAGGTGTGTTGGGTAAACAACCAATTACACATGACTTCTGCTAGAGAACTATTTGTGTTAGGCCACCTTGCATAAATATTTCCACATAAAAAATTGTGTGTGATATACATCCGAACGGAAACATTTTCAAGGATTCACTGTGTGGGATGTACATATGAATGGAAATGATTGGGCATGTATAATTGTCTCTGATGCCTCGCCCAATCGAACACAAGCTCTTTTGGCCCACGCTGATACGTCCATTTTGCATCATGTTTTCTCACTGTTATTTATAATGTTTTTGAGAAATATGAGCACTTTATGATGCAAATATTATGCATTTTCTCTCTTATTTTGAATGATTTACATGAAGAGGGAGAATGCCGGCAGCTGGAATTCTGGACCGAAAAGGAGCAAATCTGGTATCCCTATTATGCACAACTCCAAATGTCTAAAACTTTATGGATAATTATTTTAGAATATATAAAAAATATTGGGCGAAGAAATACCAGGAGGGGACCGACTAGGTGTCCACAACCTTGGGGGTGCCCTACCCCGTAGAGTGCGCCCCCTGAGCTTGTGGTCCCCCTGGCTAACATCTGGTGCCTATCTTCTGCTAAATGAAGGGTTTTGACCAAGAAAAAGGGAGAGAAGACATTCAGGATGAAGGACCACCGTCTCATTCGGAACGTGGGCATATGCAATCTAGGTCTTCGGCGGAGCGATTCCGCCTTGGGAAACATCCCTCCGGTAGGCCAATATCGAAGCCATCGTCATCACCAACAATCCTCTCATTAGTGGAGGAACAATCTTCATAAATATCTTGACCAGCACCATCTCCTCTCAAACGCTAGATCATATCTTGTATTCCATCATTGTCTCAAAACATCAGATTGGTACATGTTGGTTGCTAGTAGTGTTGATTACTCCTTGTAGTTAATGCTAGTTGGTTTGTTTGGTGGAAGATCATATGTTCAGATCCTTAATGATAATACTATTCTGATTGTGAACATGAATATGCTTTGTGATTAGTTACTTTTGTTCCTCAGGACATAAGAGAAGTCTTGTTATAAGTAATCATGTGAATTCGGTTTTCATTCGAAATTTTGATGAGATGTATGTTGTCTTTCCTCTAGTGGTGTTATGTGAACATTGAGTACATGACACTTCACCATGTTTTGGGCCTAGGGGAAGGTATTGTGAAGTAGTTAGTAGGTGATGGGTAGCTAGAGTGACAGAAGCTTAAACCCTAGTTTATGTGTTGCTTCGTAAGGGGATGATTTGGATCCACATATTTAATGCTATGGTAAGATTTATCTTAATTGTTCCTCTGTAGTTGCGGATGCTTTTGAGAGGGGTTAATCGTAAGTGGGAGGCTGGTCGAAGTAAGGACATCACCGAACCACCGGTCCAGCCACATATCAAATTATAAAAGTACCGAACTCAAATTTTAAGAGCATGATGAAAACATTGTTGACGATACTTCCCATGTGTCCTCGGGAGTGCTTTGCTTTATATAAGAGTTCTTCTATGCTTGTCCTTTACTATAAAAATGATTGGGCCATTTTTTTGCACCTTTGTTACACTTTTTACTCGTTTCAAATTACATTGCTACCAAGCTATCTATTACTGATACTTTCTGTGCTTGCAGAGAATACCTTGTTGAAAACCGCTTGTCATCTCCTTCTCCTCCTCTATGGATTAGACACTCCTACTAATCATAAGAACTAAAATTGATCCCCTATACTTGTGGGTGATCAAGCCTCTTTTCTGGTGCCATTGCCGGGTAGTGAAGTGCCTTTGGTGAGTCGAATTTGGTAATGAAACATTTATATTACATGGTGAAATTTACTGTCACTTGTCACTATGGAAAGTAATACTTTGAGGGGCTTGTTCAGGGTATCTTCACCTCGTCCAGAAGAAATTAGAGCTGCACCTCAACCTACTGCACCTATTAGAAATATTTCTAATGAGATTTCTTCATGTATGATAGAGAAACTTCTGGCTAATCCTTATGCAGGAGATGGAATGATGCATCCTGATATGCACCTGATATATGTGGATGAAATTTGTGGATTGTTTGACCTTGCACGTTTAGCCGACGTTGGAGTTAAGAAGATGGTTTTACCTTTATCATTGTGGGGTAATATAATTGATATGGTATAGGCTATGTGATGATATTGGAACATGGGACTAGAACCGATTGAATTTGGAATTTCATCAAAAAAATTATCCTATGTATCTAGTTCATCATGATTAGAATTCTATATATACAATATTTGGCCTTGTGAAGGAGAAAGTATCGCTCAATCTTGGGGGAGGCTTAAGTCAATGATATATTCCTACCCCAATCATGAGCTCTCAACAGAAATTATCATACATAATTTTTATGCTCGGCTTCTTGTAATGATCGATCCATGTTCAATACTTCCTATACTGGTTATTTTATGAAAAAGACTATTGAATTCAGATGGGATTGTTTGGAAAGAATTAAACACAACTCCGAAAATGCGAACTCGACACAGGTAAATAGTCGGGTATAAGGTTCGAGTTTGATTGTGTTAAATCTTTTATGGATACCGATGCCTTTCATAAATTTAGCACTAAGTATATGGACTTGACTCACAGACAGTGGCTTAAATATCACCCCCCTATATAAGTAAAGTATAGGAACCTACTAAATCTAAAGAGGAAATTATCACTTATATTGTTGATCCAGTTATTCCTACTTCTTATAGTCAGAACCCCGATACTAAGTCACGCAGGTCTAGCCTGTAACACATCATATCACTTTGCGGCCTCACGCACGGTATCCCCACGGGTGCCACCTTACCTGGCCCGGGACCATTTGCGCATTTTGGCACACGTATACGATAGTGTCGCTAGCATCCATATGACAAATAACCCGGGCCGACATGACTAGTTATAAGCCAAAAGTGGCGCTAAATTACAGAAACAGGCATACATGACCCAGCAACGAACGTGTCGGTCATCAACGTATGAACCCAAGTCGTAGCAATCTACAAGGACTTAAAGGAACAAGGCGTGACATTTCCCCTAAGGGACAGACACAGGAATGAAGAAGGACACATGCCGGCCAGCCTAAGTGTTCCGGAGCAGTAGCAAGCTACCAAGGCTCAGTGGAAGCACTAGGAGACATTTCCCTGTAAGATAGGCTACCAAGGGTAAACAACTAGGTGTCGGATCCCACACATAGCAATACACATTACACGTACGCATAACATGCAAGTATGTGTTGTACAACATGGCATCACAACATAACTCAACATCTCATATTGAT
Organism: Secale cereale; assembly: GCA_902687465.1. Taxonomy (NCBI): domain Eukaryota; kingdom Viridiplantae; phylum Streptophyta; class Magnoliopsida; order Poales; family Poaceae; genus Secale; species Secale cereale. The sequence goes on from LR738712.1 coordinate 229,932,602, forward strand.
AAAGGCCCAGAAGAGCCATCATAGCATTTATTACAAACAGAGGTCACATGATCCAACATACAGAGCATACAGGCAACGGAAGCATAACATGTCTGAGTACAGACAACTACAAATGAAAAAGGCTGAGAAGCCTGACTATCTACAAGACCCTCCCAAGGGTACAAGATCGTAACTGAGGTAACAAGCTAAACGTCGAAGTCCACGCGGAACCACTAGTGAGACTGGAGTCTCTCTGCAAAACATAAATTAAGAAAACGTGAGTACAAAGGTACTCAGCAAGACTTACATCAGAACTTGCTACATATGCATCGGTATCAACAAAGGGGTGGTGGAGTTTGACTGCAGCAAGCTAGCTTTGACTCGGTGGCTATTCTAAACTACAACTGCAAGTAACTCTTTGACAAAGGGGTGGTGGAGTTTGACTGCAGCAAGCCTGCAGGGGTGTACTTCTTCACACATGCTCTCACCACTTACCGTCGTTTACACGACATGTACTCGGCAACCTTCAAGCGGAGGCCCAGCGAGGGTGTCGGCCACGACCTGACTAACCACACAAGTCTCTAGTCCAGGTTTATCTCCTATTTGGGTTCCATCCGTGGGGAGATCCGGCCGGGGTGTTGCTCACAGCCCCAAACGATGTGTACAGGGTTCCCGCATCACCAAACGGGTGATCGGTACACCGTGCCACGTACCTGCCGCGTCACAGCCCACCCCGAGGGTCATCGCTGTGCACGACCTCCAGTAAACTACAAACACCAGAAACTAGTTGCAACTCCTGGACAGAGGACAAGGGCAGTTAATAAGTCGAGAGGGTCCATTGGTTTCGGGCCCAATGCATGGTAGTAAATGGTCATGGATCAACCAACACAGAACTCAGTTCCTGAGGACGGCTGCAATGAGACAACCCACCATGTACTCCTACATGGCCTCTCATCGCTACCTTTACCAAATCGTGTTCACACACTTAGCTCTCACTAGTAGGACATGTTCACCACATTCCAATTCATCCCCGATGAATCAGACCTGACACAACTCTTAGCAATAGCAGGCATAACTAGAAAGCATGAATGAGTAGGCACAACATGGCTCAAACAACTCCTACTCATACTAGTGGGTTTCAACTATTTACTGTGGCAATGACAGGTCATGCAGTGGAAAGGGGTTCAACTACCGCAGCAGGTAACAGTTGAAGCGTTGTTGTCCTAATGCAGTAAAGAGAGGAAGAGCGAGAGAGTGGGATTGTATCGGAATGCTCAAGTGGGTTTTGCTTCCTGGCACTTATGAAGATAGCACTGGGTCTTCATCAGTGTCATCGATCACATCGTCGGAACACGTCTACTAAGAGGGGACAACACCGACAACAGAGGAAGAACACAATCAATGTAATGCGACAATATGATGAATGATCATGACATGGCAATATGATGTTGATTGAGCTAATGCAACTAGCAACCATATTAAATGAAGTTAGTTTGAACCAAAGGTTCAAATTCAAACTCCATATGTGATTATTTAAATGTCATTTAATTGATTTGACCTGGTCAGCAGGTTTAGCTTGTTCAAACATGCATGAAAATGCCATAAACAGATTCCTCATATTTTTCTGATAATTTTTCTCATATAAATTATTCTCATCTCAGCTACCGTTGATTTTATATGATTTTCAGAAGTTTTGAATATTTTCTGAAATAAATAAATGATTTTTGATTTATTTAAAATTCCAGAAAACATTTATTGCGTCAGCATGACGTCACTGTGATGTCAGCAGTCAACAGAGGCTGGTCCAGGTCAAACCTGACGTGTGGGGTCCACACGTTAGTAGCTCTGCTAATTAACAGGGTTAATTAGCACTAACTAAATTCTAAACTAATCTTAGACAGAACAGAGCCCACGCGTCAGTGACTAACTAATTAACCAATTAACTAAAACTAAACTAGGTTAATTAACAGGGCGGGCCCCACTTGTCAGCGAGTTAGTGGTTGACTAATGGCGTGGGGCCCATACGTCAGTGACTCAGGGTGGTCAACCCATCGGTCAAACCAGTCAAGAGCGCCGGCGGCTCGGCGCCGGCGGCGACAGACGTGGCGGAGGGCTCGGAAAATGCCCTCCGGTGACCAAAACAGCTGCGGAGAGGCTCTAGGCGGAGCTGGGACTCGCCCGCATCCACTGGTGGCAGTGGCTGGAGCTATGGTGGGCGAAGCTCGCCGGAAACAAGCTCGCGGCGGCGAGGAGCTCCGGTCAGAGAGGGGAAGGAGCTACGGGGAACGGGGAGGTGAGCTAAGGGGCTGTACGCACTCCTAGGAGCGTGCTAAGCACGATGAAAGGCTCAGACGAGAGCTTTGCTAGCTCTGTCCAAGGCGGCATCATGTTCGGCGGCGGGGAGCTCCGGTCACGGCGGGAACGGCGCTACGGCAAGGGGCAAGCGAAAAGGAGAGAGGGGAAACGCAGTGGAGCTCACAGTGAGGACGAGAAGGTGGTCCACCAGCTCGGGGGCGTCCTTCATGCTGCGAATCGAGCAGTGGCGATCGCCGGCCGTGGCGATGAAGACGGCGATGATGGCGTGGCATTGGGGCACCTGGCGTCGCGTGCGTCGTCTTAGAGCTTCACGGATCCGAGGTCGAGCTCATAGGCTAACTGGCCGGGCATGGGGATGCGGGTGGCCGCGGCAAGGGCGAACGGCGGCGACGGCCGTGTTCGGTGGGGAAAACAAAGGAGGGGGAGAGCGTTCGGGGGAGAGAGGGAGAGGTGCAGGGGGGTCTGGCGTCTCCGTGGCGTCGTCCAGAGGCATCCAGGGGAGGAGGAGGCAGGCACGTAGGGAGGAGCTGGCGCGGCTCGGCGTCGCGCCTGGCAAGCAGCTGCTTCTCCTCCTGGCAGGAGGAAGAAGACAGCGCTGCCCCTGGTGGGCCGGGCCGCTACAGCGCTCGGCCAGCTACCGGTAAGTGGGTCGCCAGTTAAGTGCTCTCTCTCTCCTTTTATTTCTGTTTTCCATTTTCCATTTTTGTTTTGCTTTAATAAAAATGCTAGAGCATTTTCATAAACCATGAAAATATTTGTGGGCACATATTGAATTAATTCAATAGCCCTCAACTAGTTTCACAATTATAAGAGCGTTTAAACTATTTATAGAATTTAAATGCTCCAATTCAAATACAATATGGATTAATTCAAAAATCAAGAATGGTCATAGAAATATGTGCAACATTTTTGGCAGAGGTTTTTAATCAATCCAAAAATGATGAACTTTTCCAAAGGGCATTTTGGGTTCATTGAAAAAGATTTTAAATTGACCCTAGTTGAATTCATTTGGTGCTAGGGTTTGAACATCCCCATTTCCAGTTTCTGAGAAAATTAAACATGATGCAACAGGCAAGTGCTATCCCAGGGCAAGGTAAAGCTAGGGATGTGACAACTCACCCCCACTAAACAAGAATCTCGTCCCGAGATTCAAGACGTGAGAGAAGAAATCAGAGGGGACACTAACTAACACAATCTTCACGGTCCAGGTTGCACTTCATAGGAATGTTGATTTCTTGCATCATGTTGATCTTGACATCCTTGCTTTCGAGGTCTTTGTCCAACACGGTGACGACGAAAGAAACTCTACAAAGCTGATCTTCTGAAGGATCGAGCGACTCAAGATCAACTCATGGAGTGAGACGTTGAAACATCTCTTGAGCTGAGACACGGAACACACATCCAAAGGGATGGAGAGAAACAAACGATGAAGGTTCACCTAGTGGCAATAATTCCACACCTAACAGGAGGGTGATCGAGGTCACCATACGGGGCACCTTAGAGAAAGTGACTCATAGAATTATCCCATTAAGTGGCAAAAGAATTACTTTTGATATAGAGATCATTGAAATTCTCTATACCAGCTTAAGGTATTCACAAACGATCGTTTGACGGAGTAAAAAAGAGCAACATTCTCGGGACAGAATGAATGATGTGGACTACCTTGTTGAAGACAACACAAGGGATGATTTTTGTTTATCATCAGAAATGGATGGAACCCACGGTAAAATGGCACATTGGCGGTGAAAGCTGGGAACAAAATGCAAATGCTGGGAATGATTATGGTAACTGGGAAGAAACCCAATAGTAGAGAGTGAATCTACTCTTTGAGAGGTTATAGCATAACAAAGAACACTGGGAGCAATCCCGATTAGTGCCGGCGATAACACCTAGTGCTTGTGCGTGCTCTCAAGAACTTGAGCATTCCCATATTCATCATGGTTTTACCAATATCCGTGTCAAGGATCCTGGCGACACCACATACTACCATGATGAATAACGATGGACGATGCAGATGCAAAGGAAGATAACACTTTCTCAGATTTCACCTTAGCGGAGCCAAGGGGCAGAATCTGGATGATCCACCGAGAGACATTTAGCACTCCGCTTCTAATGTTCTCCTTGATGTGCTAGTGCAACCCATTTATTAAAATGGTTTGGTACCTAGAACGTCAAGTAAAAGGGCGGACTTCAGGAGCACAAAAATCCATAAGGAACAACTAGGGAGTAAATCCTACGAAATCCTTATGGGGAGGTGGCCAACTTCTTCAATCAAGATACTACAACAATAGGTCTTCCGGCTGGGTGTGTTGGCCACGACATCCACTTTACCGGTTATCGAGAGACCAATATTATAGTTCTTGGAAAATGCTCCAACCATCATGTCTTCCTGAGATTCAGTTCTGGTTGGTGTCAGGATATTCCAGACTCATCGAGTCTAGAAAGAAAAATGAAAGTTTGCAACCCAAATCGACGATACGACGTTGCGAGATTCTCGGGAATGAACTACGATAGCAAGCTCCAAAACATGAGCTGGTTCTGATACAAACCTATGGACACGTTGTCCAAGAGAAGCATGACCGCGTAGTAGTCTTATGATAAACACTACCGAATTCTGGTTGGGAACCATCGTCTAGGATATCGAAGTCCTTACATAAGTCATATGATTAGCTCTTATGATGGAACTTCTTCTCCTTGAACAAATCAATCGGTGGCTTGGTGTGCTAGGGATACATATGGAGTGAAGGTTGCAAATCTCCAAACCACAGAATACTTCGCACGTATGCATGACTGACTTTGGATGATCCCACAGGAAGCAAAACAACTTTCTCGAACTCGCGGTGGCAACTTGCATAAATTACACATGAATTAGGGGAAGCCACTTCTTACATCAAGACATCTACTTCATGAGCTAACACAAAGATGATGCTTACAAAAGTTTCCAATGTTAGCTTAACGTTCAACATGAATCATGGAGAGGATAAACATGTCGCCGATGGGCTCGACAACAATTCATCAAGGCTTCCATAAAAATGGAATTCCATAACTATGTGAACAAGGTGATAGCATTAGTCAGACCAATAGATGTAACTGTGTATGCTCGAGGGATCAACCACGAGTAAGACAACATTACGAATACCATTGGTTCTGATTTGATTTGAGGATAGCCCACAGTCAAATCAAAGTTTTGGACAAGACAATAGATCCAATAATTGATCACAAGGATCAACCGATCAAGATATCATCTTTCTTCAACACACACACACAAAACATATCCCTTAGAAGGAACTAAGTCAGGCAAGCTTTTATCTTCCAACTCTCCAAGTTGTTGTTTAGCTTAACCAACTAGTTTAGGGTATCCAACATAGATTCTTGGAGAAGGGGTGGTTTATATGAAACCAACTTGATCACGATCTCGATGCATTGGTCAGGGGACAACCTGGTGATACTTCCGGGAAGATAACCGAAGAATCACGAACCACCGATATGTTCCTGAGCTCGGGAACAATCTTGCTTTTCAGGGCAAGACGATATGATCAAATAAGCAAGGGATTGAATAATCCTAACTCATTGATCTAAGAGTGCACCAGGAAAGATGGACTAGTAGCACGATCAATCATTAGAATGATGAGTCGGTAACCAACATGCTAAGAATGAGATTATCGTCCATTAACTACCAAGCAACGGAGTTGCTAGGAGTATTGATTTCACATATCACAATTCACTTGTCGGTATTCCGGTTACCATAACACGGAGACCGAGAATGAACGATGATGGCGAGGAGTATTACTGTATCAAAAGTTCATAGGAGGTGGTGCAATTCCCATGATATTCTTGACAAAAAGATGGTAATACTCTAGGATAGAACAGATTAGAAGCTGGATTAGCATTCTTCATCTACGAAGTACAACTTCTTTGACCCAATCCTAGATATGGATGAGGTACTGGAGTTTGTTTCTCCTAGTCATTCAAGAATAGAATGGCTTGACGGACCACAAGGGTAGAAGGCATCGATGAACATGAATGCGCGACTACTCCTGACAATCAACTGATACACGGGGGTCAAAAAACAACTGAAAGGGACAACTCAAAGAAACATATAACTTAATGAGTTGTGGGTGCATAGATTAGCATGTCGAACTAGTTCAGCATGTTTCTTCCGGATAATCCATGCAGAAAGGTAGGACTGGCAGAGTCACATTATGAATGTAGTACTACTCAAGAGCACTCTGGTTGTGATCTTTGGTTAAGAAGAACTTCTGCCATGATGGTTCATGGTATTGGAAGAACGATAACCATGGACCTCGAGGACTATCACAAGGTTACTAATATTCTAAAGGAGCGAGCAAACACTATCAACATGAAGTAAGTAGAGTGAATCTCGGGTCCAAGAACCCATAAATAGAATGCCTACTAACTAAATGGCATCACGGGATGCTTTCGAGAATGATGGCCAGAATAATCACACTGGGAATACAGAATATTGCTAGATTACTGGGTGATCTTCTAAGACACCTAGGGTCATAATAATAACTCAAACATATATGTCGAGGTAACAGAGTACCTCAACACACTGGCTAGGGTGATTAATTGTAATGCCCCGGATGTAACAGTTTCCCTATATGGCAATATATAATCTTTGGCTTTATCAATTCCATTCCGGGTTCATCTTCTTTTCGGGTTTCTCATTTTGTTGTGTGCATGTGTGCATTTCATCCATGTCATTTTGTCATGTGCATTGCATTGCATTTGTGTTGTCTTGCATCCGGTCCCACTCGTCTCTTCCCGTTGTCCGTTTCGAGTTCCGACGCTCTCACACGTGCCCGTGGCATCCCCGAGTCCTTCTTTTGTGTTTGGCCGTGTAACATTTCCGGAATGGTGTGAGACTTGTCGTGTGATGTTGTTTTGGTACGTGTAGGCCGCCTGTGAAGTTTCATCGCATTTGGAGTTCGTTTGGTACCGCAACAATTAACCTCATGGGCTAAAAGTACCTCCTCTTTGATGACCAAGACCCCCTACACAACAACCCACCAACCCAGCACAACCCTTCCCATCATCTCGGTCGTTGAATTATGATCACGTGGCCGAAAACCGCTCCCCATTTGGAGTCTCCTAGCTCCTTGTGCCTATAAAAACGTCCACCCCTCCATTTTCGTCCAAAAACCCTAGTCTTCTTCCTCCTCCAGCCCCCGCCTCGGAATCCGGGCCGGGCGGACGTGTCCGACCCCCCCCTCGGCCTATCCGTGTGCGACACGTGGCAGCCGCCGCCGCCCCACCGCGCCGGCCCGCACGGCCCGCCGCCGCCACCCTCCGGGCCGCACCCCGCGCGCCCCTCCGCCTCCGCCTCCGCGCCAGGCGCCCGACGCCGGCCGTGCCCCGCCGCCGGAGGGCGCCGTCCGCCGCCGCCACCCCGACGAACAGCCTCCGCCGGTCTCCCTTCGAGCTCCGCCACCGTGCTCCCTTCGAGCCGCCGGCCGAGGACTCACTGCCCCGCCGGTCCCTTGCCGCCAACGCCGCCCGAGGACTCCTCCGGCCTGGCCGCCTTGCTGGAGGCACGAACAACCGCCGCCGATCGCCGATCCGATCGGGATCGCCCCGATCCAGTGCTCTCGCGGGCAGGGAACCCTAACGGGTGCCCGCGGACCCGCGCGCCCGTTTGACCCGAAACCCGCTCCCGTTGACCCGGCCCGGAAGCCTTTGACCAGATCCGAGGAGGTTGTTTTTCCTAAGTCTTTTTTTTTTGCTATTTTTCATTGTCAGATGCATTATTGTGATGTCTATAACTTTTACTGTGCTTGTCCATTTTGTGCATATAATATGTCAAAATGATCGTGGTGACATGTACTACGTTTTGTTCCATTGTGTCATGCATGTTTGAGTCCATCTAGATGTTTTAATCTTCATGACAAGAGTGCTATATGATATAAACTGCTGCTATTAGTTATTTTCATACCATGTTTGAGATGTGATAACTTGGTGCATGTTTATCCAAATGAAGCAAATGATATGTCCAAATGTTCATCATGAGATGCTCTACATGTTGGTTGCTATAGCATGCTTATTAGAGTTCATATTGCCATGTTAATCTCTGTTGCAAAATTGCATGTGGCTGTTAGGTTTTTTTAACTTGTTACGAGATGCCTAGTTGAGGAGCTCGTTGCTATTGATGTGTTTGTTCCCATGTTGCATGCTCATATGTTTTAGATTCCCCATCATGTGTTTTTTGCTGTGGTGCAAACCAATTGCCATGATATGCTTTGAGATGACTTAAACATGCTCACAAACATGCCATGATAATATTGCTGTTTTAACACTTAGTGAAATTTCCTAGGCAAATCCATGTTAGTTTTGGAGTGGATATTGATCATTCCTTGTTGTATATGTTGTTGTATATCCATCCATGCCCTCACATGCTCATTTGGGTTGCTGTAGCCAATTTAATTATTTCTCCCAAGTTGCTGTCAGGTTTTTATTGTCATGATCAAAATGTTGTAGCTTGTTGCTATTGATCCATGCCTCCTATGGAGATGCTCCAATGGAGTTGTTTGCTGTAGGATATGTCTACTTCATGTCCATGCTTCTTGTCACCATGCTTGAGTGCTGTAGAGTATATATTTCTTGCTCCGAAGTTGCTATGTGGCTGTTAGTTTCAGCTTTGCATTGTTTCTTGTTTCGGGTGTATCTTTTAGTCCGTTGCTCCGTTTTGAGCGTGCCCTACATGAAACTTGTGTGATTTTGCATGTATATTCATAATATCATCTTGTTTACCTGTTTGGAATATGTTTTCTTGATGTTTGGGTGCATTTTGCACCGTTGCCATGCTTATCTTGTTTTGATCATATCTTTTAGACCATAGCTCCGTTTTAAACAAACTTTATATGAAACTTGACTAGAATTTCATGTAGATCATCATGGTGCATGTTAAATTGCTGTTTAACAAATTTAACTTAAGGTTTGTTCAGATCTGGACTAATTAGAAACTATGCATATGAGGACTTACCGGATTTGTCTTAAGTAGTTTCCGGCCTCATTTAAACCTTCTGTTTCTTGTGTTGTTATTATGTGCTTCCTACCTTGCCATGTTTTGCATCCTAAATAGACTTGACTTGCATCCTACTTGCTTGAGTAAATTGTCATGTTTCTTGTGCTGTTTCTCTGTGCTTCCTATGTTGTCAGGTTGTGCATCCAAAGTGCATCTGCAGCGCTTCCTTAGTGCATCAGCCATGCATCCTGTAGTTTGCGCATTGCACCTTGTTTAATTTCGTGCCTCGTGTGTTCTTGAGTTGAATATAGCCGGAAGCCAAGACCGAGTACGAGAACGAGGTTACTACCGAGGTTGAGAACGAGGAGCCCTCTTACGATCCCATCGACGACTCGACAGGCAAGATGACCTGACCCAAATATCATTACTATCTTTGACTATTGCTAGAAGTCTCGCTCTTTAGCTTATTGCCTCGATGCCCATGTTTGTTTGTCAGCCTCCTATTGTAACCATGAATCTGTCTAACCACCCAACCTATGCAAACCTTTGATTGGCTACGTAGACTTCGCTCAGCCCCTCTTATAGCATTGCTAGTTGCAGGAGAAGATTTGAAGATTCTTGCTTCATGTTGAAGCTTGTTGGGATATCACACTATATTAATTCTTAAATGAAATCATCTATATATTGGTAACGGGTGGAAGGCTGAGCCTCTTGCTCGGTGATTTGTTCCACTCATGCCGCCCTAGGAACCGTATAAACCTGTGTTATGTTCCTTGATTATGCGTTCCTCACACGGTTGGGGTTATGGGACCCCCTCGATAAACCGCTTAGCGCTAAGTCTTTTCCAGCAAGTCCCAACATTGGTAATCCATTTGCCTAAACAATGAAAAACTTGCATATGGAGTAATTAACCCTCTGCTTAATCAACAACCCCGGGCCAGTGCTCCACATGAGTGTTGGTCCGAAACGGGGAGCCTGCGGGGCCACCTTGGGGAAACCCGAGGGCTGGTAAAAACACGTAGCTTCACCCATCCGGTCGTGGCCTGAGACTAGATACGCGCGGCTACTATCAGGGTGTCAGCACGGCGGGAGGATTTGCTGGATTAGCCTTACCTTAGTCGGAGTATCTTGAGCACGGGATTCTGGGAATACTCGGGGCTTCCCACCTTGGAGTTGCGACTCCGCGGATCGTGGGCTTGTAATGGGCCAATTTGGAACACCCCTGTAGGGTTTTCAACTTTTGAAAGCCGTGCCCGCGGTTATGTGGCAGATGGGAATTTGTTAATATACGGTTGTAGAAAACTTGACACCATGTTCAGAACACACTACCAGCGTGAGCTCCGTGACGTTCATTTTCTGAAAGGGGTTCGGGAAGTGAACACGGTGGGGTTATGTTTGACGTGCTTAGTTAGGATCACTTCGTGATCATCTTATCGCTCGTGGGACTTCTCTTCTCGCTCTTATTACGTAAGCTAGTGCTAGCGCAGCTGCAACCTTTTATTCTTTCTTCAGCCTTGTTCCACACCCAAGGCTCACATAGTTCTGTTACCAGGTAACGGGATTGTTGAGTCCTCCATGGCTCACAGATTCTACACCACACCAGATGCAGGTACCATGGTGAACTACTCAGGTGACGTCACCGAGCTATACTGGGAGTACAATGATGAACGTAGCCGTTACTCAGTGCACTATCCCGATGATCAGTTGTGGTTTTTACGAGGGGCGATTCGAACCTGTGGTTTTATGTATGTTTGGTATCTTTCATTTGGATCTTCACCCGTAGTCGGGTTGTGATGTTATTTGAATGATGTTTGGCTATGTAATGAATTGTGTGACGTTGCGAGTGTAAGCCAACTATCTATTTTCCTTTTCACCCCTATTTTTACATGAGATGTGCAAAGATACCGAACTTGAGATCATTCCAGAATGGGCTTATACCTTTAAGTCGTGCCTCAGCACGTAGGAGGTATAGTCCCATCCTGGGCATTACAAGTTGGTATCAGAGCCTTCTCCGACCTAGAAGCCCCCACTGATTGATCGAATCGTTGATGGTTGAGTCTAGGCACACACTTAAAATGTTTTGAGTCCTATATATATATATCGGAGAGTAGGATTTCTTTTGCTCCTCATCTCTTTTCACTCTGGTGAGGACTCCTGACGAATACTCTTGCCTCTTCTACTCTCAAAATTTCACCAATTCTTTTTTTAGGAATCTCGCGAGTATTGTTTGGATTGTTCCGATATCTTTGTGACGAGAACATTGTTCTCGATGCCTCTTGTCATTTAGGGGTTGTGGCAGTGTCCCGGAGAGTTGAGCTCCGAGGTGTTGTCGTCAAAAATATATCACATCAGTTCTGGAATACTTAAGACGGCCGATATCGAAAACTCTCCTATGCGGTTAGTGGCAAGATAACCCCGACAACACCCAGTACTAGGGAGGTAGTTCGGGATTATTGCCATAGCTTGTATAGTAGATGCGTTTCGAAGGTCCGAGGTAGACGGTTTCCGGAAATAACTAGTTATGTGTTGAAGGATGGATACAGCTGGATGTAGGATTAGAGTTGAGTGCGCGATGCTTCCCCTATATCCCCAACACCTGATTGCATAACTGGAAACTTTCGGAAATTAATAGGTGGGTTCATCTAGTAGCTCATAGGCATTCTTCCAACGAATGCATGATATGGAGTTCGGGGTTCTACATTGAGTGAAGTAGTTTTATGGCCGTTGTTCCAATCGGGAGTTGCATCTTAAAGGGTCCTTGGATATGCTGATCCGGGGATTGCAAAACCCTTTTGTAACACGTTCCATAAGCTTTCAGCACGAATATGTCGAACGAAGCTTCTAACTTGTATTTGTTCTATCTGCACCTTGTTGTTTTATTTACCTTTTGTCTCCCAAGTGGCTTCTCGTGAAGATTGTTGTTACTATTAAACTGAGAATTACATTCATTCCTCTTGTTCGAATGATTCTTGTGAAGACTATGTTGCAATTTATAGCCGTTGATTCAGCTTATATATTCATTCAATCAATGGATAATAGTGGTCATCTCTTTCAGGATGGCTCCTAAAAGGGTTCCCAACGCTAACCCAGAGGGTGAAGAGGTTACTGATCGTCCTCCTTCCCCTCCTCCTCCATCTGAGGCTTGGAGAGCAATTATGCAAGCTACGAATCAGAACACCCAGATGCTTTTGCAAATGATGCAGAACATTCAAGCAAATCAAGCAAATCAAGGTGCTCATGGAAACCAAGGCAATTTGTTCAACCAACCGCACTTTGCTACGCTCAACCAGTTCTTGGCAAATCAATCAAAGGCATTCAGTTACTACGTGGACCCTCTAGATGCTGAAGACTGGATAACAGATATCAAGAAGCATTTCGAGTGCAGTAAAGTCAGGCCCGAGGACTATGTGAAGTTTGCAGCCTTCCAACTCAAGGACCAAGATGCTGATTGGTGGCAGCAGTACAAAGACTCCGGAGCAGGGCGTGTAATCTCCTGGGATGACTTCTGCAAGGACTTTCGCTCTCACCACGTACCAACAAGTGTCATCGAGGGTATGTGTGAGAAATTCCGCAACCTGAAGCAAGGCTCAATGACTGTCTACCAATATAATGTCAAGTTCCAGAACCTTGCTCGCTATGCCAAGCAAGACATCCCAGATGCCAAGAGCAAGATCTATCAGTTTCGTGGTGGTCTGAAGGATGAACTCCAACTTGCTCTCACCTTGTTCGAGCCTGATGAGTTTGATCAATTCTATATCATGGCACTTAAGCAAAAGGCAGCCCAGCTCAAGATGGAAGCTTCCAAAAAGAGGATCAGAGTCGCTGTTCATTCCTCCTCTTCTTCTCAAGTGGTCGCAAAGCAACAGAAGTATTGTCTTCCACCTCCTCATGTGATCCGAGCTCCCTACAACAACAACAAGAATTCTGGTGGCCGTGCTTTCTCCCACCCACACAACCCAAGCAATCAGTCAAAGAACCACTTTCAAGCTTCCAAGTCAAGTGCTCCTTATCACCGTCCTCTCTCAGAAGTGGTTTGCAACAAGTGCACTCAGAAGGGTCATTATGCTAACAAGTGCCCCAACCAAAGGCGCCTTCCGCCTCCTCCACCTGTCAGCACTGCTATTGTCAAGCACAATCCCAAGCATGCAAGAGTGAATCTGATGAATGCAGCTCAAGCAAAGAATTCTTCAGATGTGATACTTGGTAACCTTCCAGTTAACTCTATTCCTGCAAAAGTGTTGTTTGATTCGGGTGCATCATGTTCTTTCATGTCTCAACCGTTTGCATCCAAGCATAATGTTGACGTCAAAAGCATACCTCGGAAGTTGCAAGGTATTTCTTCGGGGAGACGTATGACTTCTAATATATATGCTCCGGATGTATCTATTCGCATGGGTGATTACCGCTTTCTGGCTAAACCGGTTGTTCTTGGCAACTCCGACATTGACATTATTCTCGGGATGGATTGGCTTTCTCAGCATGATGCTCACATTGATTGTGCAAATAAGGAAGTCAAGATTACTCATTCCAACGAAGACGTGATTATCTTCGCCTCTCGAGATAACACAATCAGGCTATTCTCTCTCAATGACAAGGGCGAGATTAATGCCATCTCTCAAGTTCCGGTGGTTAATGAATATGAAGATGTTTTACCTGAAGAGCTTCCAGGCATGCCTCCGCATTGTCAATTTCAATTTGTCAATGAACTCGAGCGTGGTACTGAGCCAGCATGCCGGCGTCCGTACAAGCTCTCCCCTGAAGAGTTGAAGGAGTTGAAGAAACAGCTTGATGAACAAGAGCGTATGGGTCTGATCAGGCCTACCACGTCTCCTTGGGGCTGTGGTGTCCTATTTGTCAGGAAGAAGGATGGCACGGAGCGCCTTTGCGTTGATTACCGGCCATTGAACAAGAAGACGATAAAGAACAAGTATCCGCTCCCCAACATCAATGAACTGTTCGAGCAGCTCAAAGGAGCTAAAGTGTTCTCAAAGCTCGATCTCCGAATGGGTTATCACCAAATTCGCATTCGTGAAGAACATATCCACAAGACTGCTTTCAGAACCTGCTACGGCTCCTATGAATATACAGTCATGTCATTTGGCCTCGCTAATGATCCACCTACCTTCTCAAGAATGATGCACTACATTTAAAACCCCTACACCAACGAATTTGTGCTTGTGTATCTAGATGACATCTTGGTATTCTCCAAGAATGAAGAGGATCACGAAAAGCACCTCCGTCTGGTTCTCGACTGCTTCGTGAACATAAGTTGTATGCCAAGTTCTCCAAGTGTGAATTCTGGCTCGATAAGGTCTTGTATCTGGGCCATATCATCTCCGCTGACGGTATTGCTATGAACCCCAAGAAAGTTGAAGCGGTTGTCAATTGGGAACCTCCTCAGAATGTCAAGCAACTCCGAAGCTTCCTTGGCCTTGCTAGCTATTGCAGAAGGTTCATTGAGAACTTCTCCAAGATTTCCAAGCCTCTCTCCAACTTGTTGTAGAAGAATGTCAAGTACAACTGGTCTCCGGATTGTGATGTGGCATTAAAAACTCTCAAAGAAAAGCCCATCTCTGCTCCAGTTCTTACCCCTCCAAATGAGTCCAATCCCTACGAAGTATTCTGTGATGCTTCTCTTCAAGGACTTGGTGGTGTTCTAATGCAGGACAAGAAGATTGTGGTATACACTTCTCGTCAATTGAGGCCAAGTAAGAAGAACTACCCCACACATGATGTCGAGCTAGCAGCTGTGGTACACGCCTTGATTACGTGGAGACACCTTCTGTTGGGCAGGAAAGTGGTCATATTCACTGATCACGTACATCTTCACACAGCCGAACTTGAACCTTCGCCAGACTCATTGGGTTGAGATGATCCAAGAGTATGATCCCAGCATTGAATACACACTTGGCAAGGCCAGTGTCATTGCAGATGCCTTGAGCAAAAAGGCATATTGCAACAGTCTCCTTATCAAGCCGTTTCAGCCTGAGCTTTGTGAAGCATTTAGGAAGATCAACCTCCAAGTTGTTCCGCAAGGGTTTCTTGCAAATCTTCAAGTTGCTCCTACCTTGGAAGATCAGATCCGTGAGGCCCAACTTAGTGATGCTATGGTGCAGAAAGTGAAACATGGTATTGCAAAGGGTACTCCCAAATACAAGTGTTATCGCATTGATGAGAGAGATACCTTGTTCTTTGAGGACAAACTTGTGGTTCCCAAGGGTGATCTCAGGAAGCTCATAATGAACGAAGCACATGACTCCCTCCTTTCGATTCATCCTGGAAGTTCCAAGATGTACCAAGACCTCAAGCAATCTTACTGGTGGACTCGCATGAAAAGGGTGATTGCCCAATTCGTGAATGAATGTGATGTCTGCAGAAGAGTGAAGGCAGAGCATCAACGTCCAGCCGGTCTTCTCCAACCTCTTCCTATTCGCAAGTGGAAATTCGACCACATTGAAATGGATTTTGTCACTTGATTTCCCAAGTCCAAGAAAGGGAATGATTCTATCTTTGTGGTGATTGACAAGCTTACCAACGTAGCTCACTTCCTTCCAGTCACAGAATCCATCAATGCAGCTCAACTGGGAGAATTGTACACTTCCAGAATTGTGTCCTTACATGGCATTCCTCAAGTTATCTCCTCAGACCGTGGAAGTTTGTTCACATCCAAGTTCTGGGACTCCTTTCAGTCTGCCATGGGCACTAAGATCCGTTTCAGCACTGCATTTCACCCTCAGACTAGTGGTCAAGTCGAGAGAGTGAATCAAATTCTAGAAGACATGCTCAGAGCTTGTGTTATCTCTTTTGGCATGAAGTGGGAAGATTGCCTTCCGTTTGCCGAGTTCTCTTACAACAACAGTTTCCAAGCAAGTGCCGGCAAAGCTCCGTTTGAAATCCTCTATGGCAGAAAGTGTCGTACCCCTCTCAACTGGTCCGAGACTGGTGAACATCAACTTCTTGGCAATGACTTGATCTCAGAAGCCGAAGAAATGTGCAAAGTCATACATGAGAATCTCAAGGCCGCTCAGTCACGTCAGAAGAGCTACTATGACGGCAAGCATCGTGATTTGGCCTTCAACATTGGGGATCACATCTATCTCCGTGTTTCTCCTATGAAAGGCACCCAAAGATTTTGTATCAAAGGCAAGCTTGCTCCTAGATACGTGGGCCCTTTCAAGATCCTTGGCAAAAGAGGCGATCTAGCCTATCAACTTGAGCTCCCTCCAACTTCGCTAATGTTCATGATGTGTTTCACGTGTCTCAACTCCGCAAGTGCTTCAAGACACCTGAACGCACCATTCCATTCGAGGAGATTGATCTTCAACAAGACTTGTCTTACGGAGAGCACCCCATTG
The DNA here is from genome assembly GCA_902687465.1 of Secale cereale. Classification (NCBI taxonomy): domain Eukaryota; kingdom Viridiplantae; phylum Streptophyta; class Magnoliopsida; order Poales; family Poaceae; genus Secale; species Secale cereale. The sequence goes on from LR738712.1 coordinate 229,949,234, forward strand.
CTATTCTCGAAGAAACCGAGCGCAAGACCCGCAACAAGTCAATCAAGTTCTTTAAAGTCAAGTGGTCACACTATACCGACCGAGAAGCTACGTGGGAACGAGAAGATCACCTTCGTTCCGAGTACCCTTCCTTCTTCCAGTCCTAGATCTCAGGACCAGATCTTTTCGTAGTAGAGGAGAGTTTGTAATGCCCCGGATGTAACACTTTCCCTATATGGCAATATATAAACTTTGGCTTCATCAATTCCATTCCGGGTTCTTCTTCTTTTCGGGTTTCTTGTGTTGTCTTGCATCCGGTCCCACTCGTCTCTTCCCGTTGTCCGTTTCGAGTTCCGACGCTCTCACACGTGCCCGTGGCATCCCCGAGTCCTTCTTTCGTGTTTGGCCATGTAACGTTTCCTGAATGGCGTGAGACTTACCGTGTGATGTTGTTTTGGTACGTGTAGGCCACCTGTCAAGTTTTTTCGCGTTTGGAGTTCGTTTGGTACCCCAACAGTTAACCTCGTGGGCTAAACGTACCTCCTCTTTGAGGCCTAAGACCCCTCCACAACATCCCACCAACCCAGCACAACCCTTCCCATCATCTCGGTCGTTGAATTGTGATCGCGTGTCCGAAAACCGCTCCCCATGAGTCTCCTAGCTCCTTGTGCCTATAAAAACGTCCACCCCTCCATTTTCGTCCAAAAACCCTAGTCTTCTTCCTCCTCCAGCCCCCGCCTCGGAATCCGCACCGGGCGTACGTGTCCGACCCGGGCCGGACAGTGCGCGCCGCCCTCCTCGGCCTATCCGTGTGCGACACGTGGCAGCCGCCGCCGCCCCACCGCGCCGGCCCGCACGGCCCGCACGGCCCGCCACCGCCACCCGCCGGGCCGCGCCCCGCACACCCCTCCGCCTCTGCTTCCGCGTCAGGCGCCCGACGCCGGCCGTGCCCCGCTGTCTGAGGGCGTCGTCTGCCGCCGCCACCCCGACGAACAGCCTTCGCCGGGCTCCCTTCGAGCCGCCGCCCGTCAAGCACCTCGCCGCCGGCCGAGGACTCACTGCCCCGCCGGTCCCTTGCCGCCGGCGCCGCCCGAGGACTCCTCCGGCCTGGCCGCCTCGCCGGAGGAACGAACAACCGCCGCCGACCGCCGATCCGATCGGGATCGCCCCAATCCAGTGTTCCCGCGGGCAGGGAACCCTAACGGGTGCCCGCGGACCCACGCGCCCGTTTGACCCGAAACCCGCTCCCGTTGACCCGGCCCGGAAGCCTTTGACCAGATCCGAGGAGGTTGTTTTTCCTAAGTCTTTTTTTTGCTATTTTTCATTGCCTGATGCATTATTGTGATGGCTATAACTTTTACTGTGCTTGTCCGTTTTGTGCATATAATATGTCAAAATGATCGTGGTGACATGTACTACGTTTTGTTCCACTGTGTCATGCATGTTTCAGTCCATCTAGATGTTTTAATCTTCATGACAAGAGTGCTATATGATATAAACTGCTGCTATTAGTTATTTTCATGCCATGTTTGAGATGTGATAACTTGGTGCATGTTTATCCAAATGAAGCAAATGATATGTCCAAATGTTCATCATGAGATGCTCTACATGTTGGTTGCTATAGCATGCTTGTTAGAGTTAATATTGCCATGTTTATCTCTATTGCAAAAGTGCATGTGGCTGTTAGGTTTTTTTAACTTGTTACAAGATGCCTAGTTGAGGAGCTCGTTGCTATTGATGTGTTTCTTCCCATGTTGCATGCTCATATGTTTTAGATTCCCCATCATGTGTTCTTTGCTGTGGTGCAAACCAATCGACATGATATGCTTTGAGATGACTTAAACATGCTCACAAACATGCCATGATAATATTGCTGTTTTAACACAGTGAAATTTCACTAAGTCTGGAATCTGTAATATCCCGATGCTATGTTTGCTTGTTGTCCTAGGCAAATCCATGTTAGTTTTGGGGTGGCTATTGATCATTCCTTGTTGTATATGTTGTTGTCTATCCATCCATGCCCTCACATGATCATTTGGGTTGCTGTAGCCTATTTAATTCTTGCTCCCAAGTTGCTATAAAATATTGCTGTCAGGTTTTTATTGTCATGATCAAAATGTTGTAGCTTGTTGCTATTGATCCATGCCTCCTATGGAGATTCTCCAATGGAGTTGTTTCCTGTAGGATATGTCTACTTCATGTCCATGCTTCTTGTCATCATGCTTGAGGGCTGTAGAGTATATATTTCTTGCTCCGAAGTTGCTATGTGGCTGTTAGTTTCAGCTTTGCATTGTTTCTTGTTTCGGGTGTATCTTTTAGTCCTTTGCTCCGTTTTGAGCGTGCCCTACATGAAACTTGTGTGATTTTGCATGTATATTCATAATATCATCCTGTTTATATGTTTGGAGTATGTTTGCTTGATGTTTGGGTGCATTTAGCATCGTTGCCATGCTTCTCTTGTTTTGATCATATCTTTTAGACCGTAGCTCCGTTTTAAACAAACTTTATATGAAACTTGACTAGAATTTCGTGTAGATCATCATGGTGCATGTTAAATTTCTGTGTAACAACTTTAACTTAAGGTTTGTTCAGATATGGACTAATTTCAAACTCTGCATATGAGGACTTACCGGATTTGTCTTAATTAGTTTTCGGCCTCATTTAAACCTGTTGTTTCTTGTGTTGTTTTTCTGTGCTTCCTACCTTGCCATGTTTTGCATCCTAAATAGACTTGACTTGCATCCTACTTTCTTGAGTAAATTGTCATGTTTCTTGTGCTGTTTCTCTGTGCATCCTAAGTGCATATGCAGCGCTTACTTAGTGCATCAGCCATGCATCCTGTAGTTTGCGCATTGCACCTTGTTTGCTTTCGTGCCTCGTGTGTTCTTGTGTTGAGTAGAGCCGGAAGCCGAGACCGAGTACGAGAACGAGGTTACTACCGAGGTTCAGAACGAGGAGCCCTCTTACGATCCCATTGACGACTCGACGGGCAAGATGACCTGACCCAGATATCATTACTATCTTTGCCTATTGCTAGAAGTCTCGCTCTTTAGCTTATTGCCTTGATGCCCATGTTTGTTTGTCAGCCTCCTATTGTAACCATGAATCTATCTAACCGCCCAACCTATGCAAACCTTTAATTGGCTACGTAGGCTTCGCTCAGCCCCTCTTATAGCATTGCTAATTGCAAGAGAAGATTTGAAGATTCTTGCTTCATGTTGAAGCTTGTTGGGATATCACACTATATTAATTCTTAAATGAAATCATCTATATATTGGTAACGGGTGGAAGGCTGAGCCTCTTGCTCGGTGATTTGTTCCACTCATGCCGCCCTAGGAACCGTATAAACCTGTGTTATGTTCCTTGATTATGCGTTCCTCACACGGTTGGGGTTATGGGACCCCCTCGATAAACCGCTTAGCGCTAAGTCTTTTCCAGCAAGTCCCAACATTGGTAATCCATTTGCCTAAACAATGAAAAACTTGCATATGGAGTAATTAACCCTCTGCTTAATCAACAACCCCGGGCCAGTGCTCCACATGAGTGTTGGTCCGAAACGGGGAGCCTGCGGGGCCACCTTGGGGAAACCCGAGGGCTGGTAAAAACACGTAGCTTCACCCATCCGGTCGTGGCCTGAGACTAGATACGCGCGGCTACTATCAGGGTGTCAGCACGCCGGGAGGATTTGCTGGATTAGCCTTACCTTAGACGGAGTATCTTGAGCACGGGATTCCGAGAATACTCGGGCCTTCCCACCTTGGAGTTGCGACTCCGCGGATTGTGGGCTTGTAATGGGCCAAGTTGGAACACCCCTGTAGGGTTTTGAACTTTTGAAAGCCGTGCCCGCGGTTATGTGGCAGATGGGAATTTGTTAATATCCGGTTGTAGAAAACTTGACACCATGTTCAGAACACACTACCAGCGTGAGTACCGTGACGGTCATTTTCCGAAAGGGGTTCGGGAAGTGAACACGGTGGGGTTATGTTTGACGTGCTTAGTAGGATCACTTCGTGATCACCTTATCGCTCGTGGCACTTCTCTTCTCGCTCTTATTACGTAAGCTAGTGCTAGTGCAGCTGCAGTCTTTTATTCTTTCTTCAGCCTTGTTCCAGACCCAAGGCTTAGATAGTTCTGTTACCCGGGAACGGGATTGCTGAGTCTTCCGTGGCTCACAGATTCTACATCACACCAGATGCAGGTACAATGGTGAACTACTCAGGTGTCGGCACCGAGCTATACTGGGAGTACGATGAAGAATGTAGCCGTTACTACGTGCACTATCCCGATGATCAGTAGTGGTTTCTACTAGGGGCGATTCGAACCTGTGGTTTTATGTATGTTTGTTTTATTTCATTTGGATCTTCACCTATAGTCGAGTTGTGATGTTATTTGAATGATGTTTGGCTATGTAATGAATTGTGTGACGTGGCGAGTGTAAGCCAACTATCTCTTTTCCTTTTAATCCCTATTTTTACATGAGATGTGCAAAGATACCGAACTTGAGTTCATTCCAGAATGGGCTTATACCTTACGTCGTGCCTCGACACGTAGGAGGTATAGTCCCATCCTGGGCATTACATTAATCTGGCCTAAAGGAACATCGGGAACATGAAGAAAGGATTTGCAAATGCATCAGATTATTTAGAAACCTGGAATGACTCGGACAGCATAACGGCTGTAAATGCTCGAAAATACTTATGAGATCCAAGCAAAAAGGGTAGCATATCCACTTAACATCATAATGTCAATGTTCTGTGATCAGTAGTTGAACATATAGAAGTAGTAGGAACTGAGTTGAGGGTTGAATCCACCATTAACGTGATCCTGAAAAATAGAATGAGGAGCCTAGTTCTTAATCCCCGTAGAAAGAAGAAGGTGACTCATATCAGAAGGTGACTCAGATCAGAAGGTCATAGGGTAAAGGAGTAAAAAGAGCCTTACGTTCTCTTCCACAATCAATTCCCTTAATATAACTAAGAGTTTCTAGACACAACTTCGACCAGTTTGTCTTACTAATCCTACAGGCAGTCAGGCTCTGATACCAAAGCTGTGAGGACCCCGATCCTAAGTCACACAGGTCTAGCCTGTAACACATCATATCACTTTGCGGCCTCACGCACGGTATCCCCATGGGTGCCACCTTACCTGGCCCGGGACCGTTTGCGCATTTTGGCACACGTATATGATAGTGTCACTATCATCCATATGACAGAGAACCCATGCCGAAATGACTAGTTATAAACCAAAAGTGGCGCTAAATTACAGAGACAGGCATACATGACCCAACAACGAATGTGTCGGTCATCAACGTATGAACCCAAGTCGTAGCAAGCTACAAGTACTTAAAGGAACAACGCGTGACATTTCCCCTAAGGAACAACGCTTGACATTTCCCCTGTAAGATAGGCTACCAAGGGTAAACAACTAGGTGTCGGATCCCACACATAGCAATACACATTACACGTACGCATAAGATGCAAGTATGTGTTGTACAACATGGCATCACAACAGAACTCAACAACTCATATAGATAAAGGCCCAGAAGAGCCATCATAGCATTTATTATAAACAAAGGTCACATGATCCAACATACAGAGCATACAGGCAACGGAAGCATAATATGTCTGAGTACAGACAACTACAAATGAAAAAGGCTGAGAAGCCTGACTATCTACAAGACCCTCCCAAGGGTACAAGATCGTAGCTGAGGTAACAAGCTAAACATCGAAGTCCACGCGGAACCACTAGTGAGACTGGAGTCTCTCTACAAAACATAAATTAATAAAATGTGAGTACAAAGGTACTCAGAAAGACTTACATCAGAACTAGCTACATATGCATCGGTATCAACAAAGGGGTGGTGGAGTTTGACTGCAGCAAGCCAGCTTTGACTCGGTGGCTATTCTAAACTACAACTGCATGTAACTCTTTGGAGGTGGCGCACACGAGTCCACATATTCACCAATCAATACACCACTATGGATCTGCTCCCGTCTCCCTACGAGAAGGCCATCCATAGCACTCACGCTTATCTTGCGCGTTTTAGAGTAACCACTTTCACTTGTCTATGAACTGCAGAGGTAACCCAAAAGTCCATTTCCGCGGACACGGCTATTCGAATAGATCATTATATAACCCTGCGGGGGTGTACTACTTCACACACGCTCTCACCACTTACCGCCGTTTACACGACATGTACTCGGCAACCTTCAAGCGGAGGCCCAGCGAGAGTGTCGTCCACGACCTGACTAACCACACAAGTCTCTAGTCTAGGTTTATCGCCTATTTGGGTTCCATCCGTGGGGAGATCCGGCCGGGGTGTCGCTCACGGCCCCAAACGATGTGTACAGGGTTCCCGCATCACCAAACGGGCGATCGGTACACCATGCCACATACCTGCCGCGTCACATCCCACCCCGAGGGTCAGCCCTACGCACGACCTCCAGTAAACTACAAACACCAGAAACTAGTTGCAACTCCTGGACAGAGGACAAGGGTAGTTAATAAGTCGAGATGGTCCATTGGTTTCGGGCCCAATGCATGGTAGTAACTGGTCATGGATCAACCAACACAGAACTCAGTTCTTGAGGATGACTGCAATGAGACAACCCACCATGTACTCCTACATGGCCTCTCATCGCTACCTTTACCAAATCGTTGTTCACACACTTAGCTCTCAACAGTAGGACATGTTCACCACATTCCAATTCATCCCCGATGAATCAGACCTGACACAACTCTAAGCAATAGTAGGCATAACCAAAAAGCATGAATGAGTAGGCACAATATGGCTCAAAGAACTCCTACTCATACTAGTGGGTTTCAACTATTAACTGGTGCAATGACAGGTCATGCAGTGGAAAGGGGTTCAACTACCGCAACAGGTAACAGTTGAAGCGTTGTTGTCCTAATGCAGTAAAGAGAGCAAGATCAAGAGAGTGGGATTGTATCGGAATGCTCAATGGGGTTTTGCTTGCCTGGCACTTTTGAAAATAGCACTGGGTCTTCATCAGTGTCATCGATCACATTGTCGGAACACGTCTACTGAGAGGGGACAACACAGGCAACAGAGGAAGAACACAATCAATGCAATGCGACAATATGATGCATGATCATGACATGGCAATATGCTGTTGATTGAGCTAATGCAACTAGCAACCATATTAAATGAAGTTGGTTTGAACCAAAGGTTCAAATTCAAACTCCATATGTGATTAGTTAAATGTCATTTAATTGATTTGACCTGATCAGGAGGTTTAACTTTTTCAAAAAATGCCTTAAAATGCCATAAACAGATTCCTCATATTTTTCTGATCATTTTTCATATAGAAATTATTTTCATATAAGCTATGGTTGATTTTATATGATTTTTAGGAGTTTTGAATATTTTCTGGAATAAATAAATCATTTCTGATTTATTTAAAATTCCAGAAAACATTTATTGCGTCAGCATGACGTCATTGTGACGTCAGCAGTCAACAGAATTAACAGGGTTAATTAGCAGGGCCCACACGTCAGTGGCTCTGCTAATTAACAGGGTTAATTAGCACTAACTAAATTCTAAACTAATCTTAGACATAACAGGGCCCACACGTCAGTGACTAACTAACTAACCAATTAACTAAAACTAAACTAGGTTAATTAACAGGCAGGCCCCACTTGTCAGCGAGTTAGTGGTTGACTAAGGGCGTGGGGCCCATACGTTAGTGACTCGGGGTGGTCAACCCACCGGTCAAACCAGTCAAAGGCGCCGGCGGCTCGTCGCCGGCGGCGACAGACGCGGCGGAGGGCTCGAAATATGCCCTCCGGCGACCGAAACAGCAGCGGAGAGGCTCTACGCGGAGCTGGGATTCGCCCGCATCCAGTGGTGGCAGCGGCTTGAGCTAGGGTGGCCGAAGCTCGCGGGAAACAAGCTTGCGGCGGCGAGGAGCTCCGGTCAGAGAGGGGAAGGAGCTACGGGGCACGTGGAGGTGAGCTAAGGGGCTGTACGCACTCCTAGGAGCGTGCTGAGCACGATGAAAGCCTCGGACGAGAGCTTTGCTAGCTCTGTCCACGGCGGCATCATGTTCGGCGGCGGGGAGCTCCGGTCACGGCGGGAACGGCGCTACGGCAAGGGGCAAGCGAAAAGGAGAGAGGGGAAACGCAGTGGAGCTCACAACGAGGACGAGGAGGTGGTCCATGAGCTCGGGGGCGTCCTTGATGCTGCGAATCGAGCTGCGGTGATCGCCGGCCGTGGGCATGAAGATGGCGATGATGGCGTGGCATTGGGGCACCTGGCGTTGCGTGCGTCGTCTTAGAGCTTCACGGATCCGAGGCGGAGCTCATAGGCTAACTGGCTGGTGGCCGCGGCAACGGCGAACGGCGGCGACGGTCGTGTTCGGTGGGGAAAACAAAGGAGGGGGAGAGCGTTCTGGGGAGAGAGGGAGAGGTGCAGGGAGTTATGGCGTCTCCGTGGCGTCGTCCAGAGGCAACCAGGGGGAGGAGGAGGCAGGCACGCAGGGAGGAGCTGGCGCGGCTCGGCGGCGCGCCTGGAACGCAGCTGCTTCTCCTCCTGGCAGGAGGAAGAAGATAGCACTGCCCCTGGTGGGCCGGGCCGCTACAGCACTGGGCCAGCTCCAGGTAAGTGGGCCGCCAGTTAAGTGCTCTCTCTCTCCTTTTATTTTTGTTTTCCATTTTCCATTTCTGTTTTGCTTTAATAAAAATGCTAGAGCATTTTCATAAATCATGAAAATATTTGGGGGCACATATTGAATTAATTTCAATAGCCCTCAACTAGTTTCACAATTATTAGAGCATTTAAACTATTTATAGAATTTAAATGCTCCAATTCAAATACAATATGGATTAATTCAAAAATCCAGAATGGTCCTAGAAATATGTGCAACATTTTTGGTAGAGGTTTTTAATCAATCCAAAAATGATGAACTTTTTCAAAGGTCATTTTGGGTTCATTGAAAAAGATTTTAAATTGACCCTAGTTGAATACATTTGGTGCTAGGGTTTGAAAATCCCCATTTCTAGTTTCTGAGAAAATTAAACATGATGCAACAGGCAAGTGCTATCCCAAGGCAAGGTAAAGCTAGGGATGTGACACTTATACTGAGAAAGCATGTTTCCCTGTTACGATAAAAGAACATGCTAGGGTTTCAACTATGAACAACAAAAGTTATATAAGAACACCTACACCCTCTAAAAAAATTAAAGTTTAACCAAATTTTCCTATGTTTAAAGATCTTTTGGTTGACAATATTGATGGTCATGTTATTTATCTCTGTGATGAAGCTGCTAAAATTTCCAACACTAATCCTAAAGATAAAATAAGCATGTTGTTAGCATGCCCGTTGTTTCCTTTAAAATAGGAGATCATTGTTAACATGGCTTATTTGATTTGGGTCCTAGTGTGAGTGCTATCCCATTCACCTTATATCAAGAAATTATGAACGATATAGCACCTACTGAGATAGAAGATATTGAGGTTACAATTAAACTTGCGAATAGAGATACTATTTCACTACTTGTGATTGTTAGAGATGTTGAAGTCTTGCATGGTAAGCTAAAGTACCCTTCTGATTCATGCTATGATTGATTGCACTAAGGAAATTGTCGATGTTAACTTTGGTGATGTGTCTCATGAGTTTAATTTCTCCAAATTTCGTAGGAAACCTCATGACACATAATTTCCTGGTAAAGATAAAATTATCGGTCTTGCGTCTATTGTCGTGCCTCCTATCGATCCGTTAGAACAATATCTGCTAGGCCATGAAAATGATATCCGTAAGAAATGAAGTAGATGAGATATTCTTTAGAAAAATACCTATTTTGAAACACAATTTTCCTGTTGTGACTCTCGGAGATCCTCTTCCACCCAAGAGTGATCTTGTGTTTGAGCTTAATTTATTGCCTAATACATTAAAATATGCTTATCTTGATGAAAAGAAGATATATCTTATTTTTATTAGTGCTAACCTTTCAGAGCATGAAGAAAAGAGGTATTGGATATACTCTTGATGACCTTAAGGGCATTACTCTCAATCTATGTCAGCACAAGATTAATAGGGAGCTTGATGCTAAGCCAGTTGTTGTTCATCAGCAACGACTAAATCCTAAGATGAAGGAAGTGGTAAAAAAATAAAATATTAAAGGTCTTGGAAGCAAGTATAATCTACCTATATTTGATAGTAGATGGTTAAGTCATGTTCATTTTTTTCTTAAGAAAGGAGGTATTACTATTGTCCCTAATGATAAAAATGAACTTATCCCACAAAGAATAGTAACAGGTTATAGGATGGTAATTGATTTTAGAAAACTAAACAAAGCTACTCGGAAGGATCATTAACCACTACCATTTATTGATGAAATGCTCGAAAGATTATCAAAGCATACGCATTTCTGTTTTCTAGATGGATACTCTGGTTTTTCCCAAATACCTATGTCACAAGAGGATCAAGAGAAAACAACTTTGACATGCCCTTTTGGTACCTTTTCTTATAGATGTATGAATTTTGGTTTATGCAATGCACCTGTGGACATTTCAGCCTGCTAAAGGACCGTGTACGACTATTGAAAATTAAGGCCCAACATGCGTTTCGGCCTGCTAAAGACCCATGGTATCTTCTGGGATGTAACAGGCTAGTAGAATATTCTACGTGTTAATGCCCCAAAGCTACATGGTCCAAAATGGGTCCACTAAAGGCCCAACAAGGCCCATTTGAGTTACGGTCCTAGCGCATTGTGTCCACGAAGAGCCCTGATGACCTACAAGTATAGGGGATCGCAACAGTTTTCAAGGGTAGAGTATTCAACCCAAATTTATTGATTCGATACAAGGGGAGCCAAAGAATATTATTAAGTATTAGCAGTTGAGCTGTCAATTTGACCACACCTGAAAGACTTAATATCTACAGCAAAGTATTTAGTAGCAAAGTAGTATGGAAGTAACGGTAACAGTGGCAACAGTAATAGCAGTTTTTGTAGCAATCGTAATAGTGGAAACGTAAAAGTAACTAAGCAAAGATGAAAATGTGAAAAGCCCATAGGCAATGGATCAATGGTGGATAATTATGTCAGATGCAATTCCTAATACAACAGTTAGAACATAGGGCGACACAGAACTAGCTCTAGTTCATCAATGTAATGTAGGCATGTATACCGAATATAGTCATACGTGCTTATGGAAAAGAACTTGCATGACATCTTTTGTCCTACCCTCCCGTGGCAGCGGGCTCCTAGTAGAAACTAAGGGATATTAAGGCATCCTTTTAGTAGAGTACCGGATCAAAGCATTAACACTTAGTGAATACATGAACTCCTCAAACAACGGTCATCACCAGGAGTGGTCCCGATTATTGTCACTTCGGGGTTACCGGTTCATAACACATAGTAGGTGCATGTTGACTTGCAAGATAGGAACATCAATCTTAACTGATGGCACTGGGCCCTAGTGACAAGCATTAAGCAGAGGAAAGTCATAGCAACATCAATCTTAGAACAAAATTCATACTAGGGATCAAACCCTAACAAAACTAACTCGATTACATTGTAAATCTCATCCAACCCATTACCGTCAAGCAAGCCTATGATGGGATTACTCACGCACGGCGGTGAGCATCATGAAATTGATGATGGAGGATGGTTGATGATGACGATATCGACATATTCCCCTCTCCGAAGCCTGATCGGTCTCCAGATTAGCCCTCCCGAGGAAGATTAGGGCTTGGCGGCGGCTCCGTATCGTAAAACGCGATGAATCCTTCTCCCTGATTATTTTGTCCCTGAAAGTGAATATATGGAGTTGGGGTTGAGGTCGGTGGAGTCCCAAGGGGCCCACGAGGTAGGGGGCGTGCCCCAGGGAGGCTGTGACGCCCCAAGACCGACGCTCTAGAAGACTTCCATATTTTCGTGATCACCGTGTGTTTCATTTGTGCTTGCTCTATTTTTTTGCATTGCATCATGTCATCATGCCGTCATGTCATTTAAATTTTAGAACTCAACTAAAAAAATTGCATGGATCTTCAATACATTTAAATCGAGGGAAGGGTGATTTCTCTTTACAACATATACAAGTCTCTTAATATTTAGGGAGCTATAAAAAGCCATTTCATTAATTTGGAATTATCCACAACCAACTTACAGTTCAATTCCTTTCATTCCAAATATTTAAATCTAGATTGCCCTCTTTGTTGTCCCTTGATTAATGTCATTATAGCCATTTGCCAAATTGCACCACAATCCGAATTTATTTGGATTTTTCAAATAAACTCAAAACCTTTCTTTCTTTCTTTTCTGAAATAGTAAAAAGGAAAGCTAATTTTTCCATATCTCTCCCGGGGCGACTCAACGGAACCGCCCCATTACCGCCGGCCTCTTCAGCCCAGCAACACCCTATCCTAAACCTAGGCCCAGATTAAGGGAGTCCTGGATCGAGGGGTTCTCATGTGGCCGGATAAACTCTTGGTGGGACGGACAGGTGGGCCGTGAAGATTATAATAGAAGATCATCTCTCGTATCCGGATAGGACTCCTGTATTCCTGTAATGGCAAGTTTTAGGTTCGGGTGTAGATTTTCCTTCCTCTGCAAGATGACATGTACAAATCCTAGGCACCTCCGTTGTGTATATAAGCCGGAGGGTTTAGTCTGTAGGGGCTAGAAGAGAATCACAATATCCACATAGGCTAGACTTGGGGTTTAGCCATTACGATCTCGAGGTAGATCAACTCTTGTATTCATATTCATCCATACTAATGTAGTAGGAAGTAGGGTATTACCTCGAGCCAGAGGGCCTGAACCTGGGTAAACATCGTGTCCCCAGTCTCCAGTTACCATTGATCGTCAGACGCATAGTTCAGGACCCCCTACCTGAGATCCGCCATTTTTTACACCGACATTGGTGCTTTCATTGAGAGTTCAACTATGTCGTTGCTAGGCTTCTCGCCCCTCGTTGGTTACCCCAACTGGAAGGTGTGAGATGTAGTGTTGCGGAAGTTTTTCCCTTGGCAAAGATACCAAGGATCGAATCCCCAGAGACTCCTAGGTTCAACAAGAAGGTGTCAACTGATACAGCGCCAGATATTAGCAATCAACGTGGACCTGCACACAGATACAAATAACTTTGCTCCCAACGAGTACAGACAGGTTGTCAATTCCTCCGGTCTTGTAGTTCACAAAGGATTAAACGCAAGTGATAGTAGTGATAGATATAATTGCAATAGTAAATAAAAGCGAAAAGTAAATAGTGGATGTGATCAATGATGGTAATATGGACCGGAGTCTCATGATGTTCACTAGTGATGTCTCTCTCCCAAAAGACGATAAAACAGCTATGTGAGGTAAACGAATTACAGCTGGGCAATTGACAGGACCATGTGCGCAAACCAATGTTGATTACATTGCAAGAAAGGTTAAGGTTCAAAGCATGGGCGGTACGCCAAAGTAAGTAGAACGAAATCCATCAATATCTACTACTAATCATCCACCTTGAGATATCTATCCAGAACATCTCGCTAGTATTAAGTTGCGAGTCCCACCCATAGTGTAAACTCAATGCAACAGACAACTGCATTAAAAGAACTTTGTGTAAAGTAAACAATCCTTGCACCCGCGGTCACAAGCACCGTTGTTTTCCCCCTTGTGGCAACAACACATCCCCTAGACTCATGTTTCTGTCACTCAAACTAGTCATCGAGGGGCATGAACCCACAATCAAGCATAATGTTCCCTCTTGGAGTCACTACCTATTAGTTGGCCAAAGCAATAAATAACAACGAAGAACATGCAAGAATTACTTACGAACATAAATATAAAAGAGGTAGATCAAATATATTACTCAAGCACAATCTGAACATAATCTCATAATCCATCGGATCCCAGCAAACTCATCATAGCAACAGCATAAGGATTACATATGTGCCTCGATCATGTAGGGCAGCTCATGGGGACTAATTAGTGAAGCACAAGAACGGGAGGAGAACATCACATAGCTACTGGTCATGGACTCATGGTCCAAGGGAGACTACTCACAACTCATCCGGGAGGCATTCATGGTGGTGGAGAAGCTCCCGGTGGTGATCCTCCCCTCCGGCAGGGTGCCGGGAAGAGTTCTCCTGGTGCTCCTGATCTTGGAAGCGGCGGCGGCGGCGGAACAGAGATGAGATCGTGAAAAGAGTTCCTCCCTCGAGGGTTTCGGGAGACGCTTTAAATATATGCCAAAGGGGGGCATCAGAGGAGCCTCGGGGGGCCCAGGCGCCCCCCCGGCGCGGCCCAGGGGGGGGGGGCCGCCAGGGAGCCTGGAGCCCTGGTGCCCCCCCCCCCCGGCTGTCCTTCGGGCGCACGGTAGTTTCTGGAACGCTGATTTTTTATATAATTTTTATGGATTTTTCCTGGCAGTTCTCGTAATGTGAAAACCTGAAATACAAAAACAGCCGAAAACAGAAACTGGCACTGGGGTGCACTGAGTTAATAGGTTAGTCCAAATATGATCAAAAGTGTATGGAAGTGTATAAATATCATAGCAATATCACCCAAAAGAGGCATGGAGCAAGCAGAAATTATAGATACGTTTTGGACGTATCAACATTCCCAAGCTTAATTCCTGCTCGTCCTCGAGTAGCTAAATGATAACAAGAATAATTTCTGTGGTGACATGCTATTAATCATATAGGACTTTTTCATAGTCATATGACAAAAGCTTACTGAGACAATGACTCTATAGTAATTAAGTTGCCTCATGAGAAAATCACAAAGGACTGAATGTTTTGACAATATGATACTGAAACATCAAATAGATTTACAATGAACATGATGTGCAAATATGATAAAGTGATATCTAGCTTGCCCCCTTTAGGGAAGCAAAACATAAATGCAGGGGCACCTCCAAGGTTTAAGTGATGACTAGATACAATGATTTCAGAATAAACGATATCACTATCATGCAAAAGACAATGCTACTTTGGGACAATGCACATTACACTCAGAATGACAATCATGCTCTCAGTAGTTGGTGCTTTTAAAAGAAGGTGGAGACTCTCGAACCGTGGCTTTTGTTGGCAAGGTTGAAAACCCGTAGTCCGAAACAAAGACAAAACATGTACCAGAGCTCTTGGCTTTAAAACAGAGGTAATAATTTATTTTAGATCATGCATGTTTCGTCAACGAATGCTAGCAGACAACTCAATCACTTTTCGAGATGGACAAGTTTCGAGGAACGGCTCCCGAATGAGGACGATCACATCCTCTTAATCTCCTTTGTTTATCACTGCCAAAGTTTTCTGATTTCTCATGAACAAAGCGTGAAGGAGGGTTTGTTTGTTATATTATCTTTTTGAGCCGGGCGCACTCAATGCCAGTTCCTTCTCGTATTATGGGTTTGCACATTATACATGCAATCCCGGGGTGAAGCTTGTCCAACTTAAAAAGGTCATGAATAAACCACTACTTCCTCATGAACTTACAACAGAGGCACAAAATAAGAATGCTTTTTCTTTGAATAATTTCGAGATGGCACATGCAAGTCTCCGTTAGGAATGGCAGGTAAATACCATGTAGGAAGGTATGGTGGACTCATATGGCATAACTGGATTAAAGGATGTGGATGCACAAGCAGTCAGTCCGCTTAGTACAGGCGAAGGTTAGCAAAAGACTGGGAGCGACCAACTAAGAGAGCAATGACGGTCATAATCATGCAGAGCGACAAAGCAACATTGAATCAGGCATGGTAGTTATATCGCTACTCAGAAACAAAAGATCATCAAGGCTTGACAGACTTTCTTTACAGTCTTAAATATGCGTGAGCATACGCCAAGTCAATCAAAATAAATTCTCGAAGGAAGATATTACTAAACCATACCACATCATAGGCAAACAAATCATGTTGGTATTCCAATAACACATTGGGAACCCTCCAGCTATTTGAGACTAACCATAAGAAAACATGAACTACTAAGCGCCATCATGCACGTAGCATCTTTATCATAGACATATCAACCAATGCAAAGGAAGCAAACTCTCTTAATAAGGTGAGCATGGTAATTAAAGAGAGTTCAAGCAACCAACTAAACAAAAGCTCTTGAAAAGGTAAGCATGAAAGCTAAGAGTTGAACATGATAGTAGCTATTAAAAGACAAAGAACACACACAGCAAGGATAGACATGAAAATTCTATGTTATGTTCTAGGTAGAAGTGGAGCGTGTTTCTCTCCCACATAAAGAAAGCTGAGTTCCGACTCGTTATGAAAAACTAAAGAAAACTAAAAGCAAGACGCTCCAAGCATAGCACATAACACATGAAGTGATTAAAATATAGTGGAGCGAAAGACGAACTGATAATGTTGATGGAGAAGGGGATGCACGGGGCATCCCCTAGCTTAGACGCTTGAGTCTCCTTGAATATTTCTTGGGGGTGCATGGGGGCATCCCCAAGCTTGAGCGCTTGACACTCCTGAATCTTTTTATCATCTTCCCTCGCACACTTGAAAACTCCCTTCATACATAACTCATCATAATCTGATTAGCGAGGTTAGTACCCATAATAAAATAATTATACCTTGCTGGAAATAAAGATATTCTTGAAGGTCTACTGTTTCTCAAGATTGCCAAAAGGTTTTTTGCAAAGAAAAAGCAAGCTCTTGGGTTGCAAAATGAAGGAAAAGCAAAACAGGACAGAATCTGTGAAAAACAGAACAGCAGGTAGTAATTTATTTGTTCGGGGCACTTCTGCAACTCTAATCAAAAAACTTAGAACAGACGCACGAAAGAAAATTATATAGAGCACGCTGTTGAAAAAATTCAGACCAAAAAGATGATCTGGTGATTTTATACGAATTTTTCTATCCAAGGACAGATGTTGTTTCCTGGACAGCACCTCACAACTTTTGAACTTTCTAGCAATCATAGGCTACACTTGGCAAAAAAATTGAAAAGCAAAGATACAATGATGATGCTACAGTAGTAAACAACATCAAGACACAACAAAAGCAAAATAAATTTATTCATGTGGGCTGCCTCCCAAAAGCGCTTTCTTTTATGCCTTTAAGCTAGGCATAATGCATATAGATCAAGTTTTATCAAGAGTAAGAGAATAGCTAGCCCGTACAACGGACTCAAAAGGTAACTTGATCTTCTTTCGAGGGAAGTGTTCAATCCCTTTCTTGAGAGGAAACTGAAATTTTATATTCCCCTCTTTCATGTCAATGATAGCACCAACGGTGCGTAAAAAGGGACGTCCCAAAATAATTGGCCAAGAAGGATCACATTCAATATCCATAATAGTAAAATCAATGGGAACATAATTATCATTGACAACGATAAGAACATCGTCGATCCTCCCCAAAGGGTTCTTTATGGAAGAATCAACGAGACGAACACCAAAAGAACAAGAATCATAAGGTTTCAATTTAAGCATATCATATATTCTTTTGGGCATAACAGAGGTACTAGCTCCAACATCACATAATGCTTAGCAAGAGAAGTCATTCAATTTAATTTTTATCATAGGATCCCAACCATCTTCTAGCTTTCTAGGTATGGAGGCTTCTACTCTAAGTTTCTCCTCCCTAGCTTTGATGAGAGCATTAGTGATATGCTCTGTGAAGGCAAGGTTAAGCGTGCTAGTGCGGGGATCTCTAGACATCGTGTGAAGGAAATCAATAACTTCGGTAAGAGTGCAATTATCAAAATCAAGGTCACTAGCATCAAGTAAAGTGGTAGTGGTGTCCTTTATGTTCACATGTTTGGTAGTTTCTATAGTCATAGCATCAACATTAATAGGTCCAATGGGACCAGGAGTACATTGGGTGCTAAGAGTTTGGATATCCTCAACAACATGGATAGTAGCAATAGTGTGGTGGGTAGGAAGGCTCTTAATTCTATCCTCTTCCTCCCTTTCTCTAGCCCATCTTTCTTTAAGTTTAGCCATCATCCTAATATTTTCATTAATTTGCACTTGAGTAGCATTAATAGGAGTGACCTTCCTCTCCTCAAGAGGAGAAGTTTTAATTTTAAGCAATTCTATCTCATTGGCTAAATGGTCTACCTTCAAAGAGAGATCATCTAGTTTATGTAGTTTTTCTTCTACACTCTTATTAAAGGCTTTTTGGGTAGTGATGAAATCTTTAAGCATAATCTCTAGTTCAGTATTGGAGTTCTTGGTGCTAGGATAAGCATTGTTGTTCCCATAAGAATTAGAGGGGAACGGTCTAGGATTGCTACCAAAATTACTCCTATAAGCATTGTTGTTAAAATTGTTTCTAGAGATAAAGTTCACATCTACTTGTTCTTGAGCAATCAAAGAATTTAAAGGAACATCACGAGGATCAACAAAGGATTGCTTCGAAAGTAGAGACATGATCAAGTCAACTTTTTCATTAAGGGAGGAAATTTCCTCGACAGAGTTTACCTTCCTACCTGTTGGAGCGCGTTCGGTGTGCCATTGGGAATAGTTGGTCATCTTCTCATCGAGAAGCTTCGTGGCAGCACCAAGTGTAGTTGACATAAAGGTTCCTCCCGCGGCCGAATCTAACAAGTTCCGCGAGGTAAAGTTCAAGCCTGCATAAAAAGTTTGGATAACCATCTAAGTAGTCAAACCATGAGTAGGGCAGTTCTTGATAAGAGATTTCATACGTGCCCAAGCTTGGGCAACGTGTTCATTATCCAATTGTTTAAAATTCATTATGTTACTTCTCAGTTGGATAATTTTAGCAGGTGGATAGTATTTGCCAATAAAAGCATCTTTGCACTTGTCCCATGAATCTATGCTATTTCTAGGCAAAGACTGAAACCAAATTTTAGCTTCTCCTCTCAAGGAGAAAGGAAAAAGCTTAAGCTTAACAATATTACCATCTATTTCTTGGTACTTTTGCATATCACAAAGTTCAACAAAGTTGTTCAAGTCTAAAGCAGCATCATCTCCAGCACCGGAGAATTGATCTTTCATAACTAGATTCAGTAAAGCAGGTTTAATTTCATATGAAGGTGCTGAAGTGGCAGGTGTAGTGATAGGTGTTCTGATAAAGTCATCGTTGTTGTGACTAGTGAAGTCACACAACTTGGTGTTCTCGGTGGAACCCATAGTAGCAAGCAAGCAAGATAACTATTTTTGTGATTTTCGATAAAAGATACTAAAGCAAAAACTGAAAGGTAAACTAACAAGACTAAAAGCAAAGGTAAAAGATAGCGTGCAAATCCCCTATCTTGAAGAGTGGAGTCCCCGGCAACGGCGCCAGAAAAACTCTTGCTAGGCTTCTTGCCCCTCGTTGGTTACCCCAAGTGGAAGGTGTGAGATGTAGTGTTGCAAAAGTTTTTCCCTTGGCAAAGATACCAAGGATCGAATCCCCAGAGACTCCTAGGTTCAACAAGAAGGTGTCAACTGCTACGGCGCCAGATATTAGCAATCAACGTGGACCTGCACACAGATACAAATAACTTTGCTCCAACGAGTACAGAGAGATTGTCAATCCCTCCGGCCTTGTAGTTCACAAAGGATTAAACACAAGTGATAGTAGTGATAGATATAATTGCATTAGTAAATAAAAGCGAAAAGTAAATAGCGGATGTGATCAATGATGGTAATATGGACCGGAGTCTCATGATGTTCACTAGTGATGTCTCTCTCCCAAATGACGATAAAACAGCTATGTGAGGTAAACGAATTACAGATGGGCAATTGACAGGACCATGTGCGCAAACCAATGCTGATTACATTGCAAGAAAGGTTGCGGTTCAAAGCATGGGCGGTACGCCAAAGTAAGTAGACCAAAATCCATCAATATCTACTACTAATCATCCACCTTGAGATATCTATCCAGAACATCTCGCTGGTATTAAGTTGCGAGTCCCACCCATAGTGTAAACTCAATGCAACTGATAACTGCATTAAAAGAACTTTGCGTAAAGTAAACAATCCTTGCACCCGCGGGCACAAGCACCGTTGTTTTCCCCCTTGTGGCTACAGCACATCCCCTAGACTCATGTTTCTGTCACTCAAACTAATCATCGAGGGGCATGAACCCACAATCAAGCATAACATTCCCTCTTGGAGTCACTGCCTATTACTTGGCCAAAGCAATAAATAACAACGGAGAACATGAAAGAATTACTTACGAACATAAATATAAAAGAGGTAGATCAAATATATTACTCAAGCACAATCTGAACATAATCTCATAATCCATCGGATCCTAGCAAACTCATCATAGCAACAGCATAAGGATTACATATGTGCCTCGATCATGTAGGGCAGCTCACGAGGACTAATTAGTGAAGCACAAGAACGGGAGGAGAACATCACATAGCTACTGGTCATGGACTCATGGTCCAAGGGAGACTACTCACAACTCATCCGGGAGGCGTCCATGGTGGTGGAGAAGCTCCCGGTGGTGATCCTCCCCTCCGGCAGGGTGCCGGTAAGAGTTCTCCTGGTGCTCCCGATCTTGGAAGCGGCGCCAGCGGTGGAACAGAGATGAGATCGCGTAAAGTGTTCCTCCCTCGAGGGTTTCGGGAGACGCTTTAAATATATGCCAAAGGGGGGCATCGGAGGAGCCTCGGGGGGCCCAGGAGCCCCCCGGCGTGGCCCAGGGGGGGCGCCGCCAGGGCGCCTGGAGCCCTGGTGCCCCCCCCCCCGACTGTCCTTCGGGCGCACGGTAGTTTCTGGAACGCTGATTTTTTATATAATTTTTCTGGATTTTTCATGGCAGTTCTCGTAATGTGAAAACCTGAAATACAAAAACAGTCGAAAACAGAAACTGGCACTGGGGTGCACTGAGTTAATAGGTTAGTCCAAATATGATCAAAAGTGTATGGAAGTGTATAAATATCATAGCAGTATCACCCAAAAGAGGCATGGAGCAAGCAGAAATTATAGATACGTTTTGGATGTATCAGTCCTTGACGCAAGGACAGATGGATAACGTCATCAACCGTAACGGTGACACCGAGTGAATTTTCCCTCCAGGCCAACTTTTTGTGTTCGGCGGCTTCGCGCTCTGTGCCAACACTGAATGCCACCTTGAGCAGATCGAGAGCTACGCCCCTGGCCATCAAGTCAGATTCGGAAGCTTGAACTACATTGCTGATATCCGTGGAGACTTGATCTTCGCCGGATTCGAGCCAGCGGCAACTTCTCTCTCCCACCACGATGAGCATGACATAACTCTGTCACCGAATCAGGATATAGCACCTGCAACTGTTCTGGCCCTAGATCCAGAACAGATCGCGTCACCCAAGGACAGGAAGCTCAACCCCACCACGGGAGCCGAAGATGCTACGGCATTGGAGCCGCACACGGACCCAACTACAAGCAAGATCTGTATAACCGGAACCCCGGACTCAACTCCGGCCTCTGATTCCGAATCACGCGCATCCGCTCCCTTCAAACCCGATCAGGCGCCTATCACCAATTTTAGTGCTGCGAATATCTTCCTTTGGCGACATGTTAAAGTCATTAAGATAACTCACCCTAGAAGAGGACACACAGCCGCATTGTATCCAGTTCGAGCTGGAGGCTGATGGAAAATTTTGTTCCCCACCCACCACCCACCTGATAGCCACGGTCGAAGATCTGACGATCTACTTGACTATGCTTCCGAAGACTTCGAAGGGATGGACCTCGAAACTGAAGCGGATCCAGATGAAGGCAGGCCCTAACCGGGCGGTGGACAGCCACGTCGTCGTATGATGTGTACATGGTGGATACACCCAAAGAGGCGGAGGGCGACGGCGAAAACAATATTGTAGAGGACAAGCCCACCGAAGAACCTCCCAAACGTCGGCGTCCAAAACGCCAAACTAAATCCCGTAAAGGAAAGGATAGCAACACTGTGACTAATGACAGTGATATTCCGGAACAAGCCGAAGACCCCGTTGACCAAGTGATGGAGCAGGAGGAGCAACAGGACGGCGAACAGAGTCCAAAACCACAGTCCGATGACAGCAATGCCGAAGATGGTACTTATGAAACGGTTTCCGAAGAAGAAGATAGCCTGGGGGACGATGAATTCATCATCACAGAAGAGCCCTCAGAACAAAAGCGCTTCCACCGGAGGCTTATTGGCACCGAAAGGAGTCTGAAAAAGCAGTAGAGACGACTTCGAGCCACACAGGACACGCTGAATGATAGATGGAATGAGGTGCTAGATGCCGAACAGAAACATGGCCATAACGGCCAAACCAATGGCTATGACAAGCGTAAACTGCTGCCCGAATTCGACGACGAGGCCGTTGCGCCCGTCCCGCCGAAGAATAACACCGCCGACAAGCCAGACCGACCACCTCTCGGACGGGACAAAGTCCCTAGCAATGGCGTGCACAAGCCCGCACCACCACTCCGTAAGGGAAAGAGGGGTGCGGCTCAAGTCCGAAAATACGATCTGTGTGAGGACCTTAAAAAAGCTAGCCAGACCAGGTCTATATACGGACCTAGAGAACGGGCTCCCGCACGGGACGACGGCTATCAAGACAATTGCACCGGTGACATACCAGTTCGGGGTCAATACCGAACACCACAACTATCGGACATACGCCACAATATAGCAAGATACAAAGGAGTTGCACACCCTCTATGCTTCACCGATGAGGTGCTGGGTCATGATTTCCCAGAAGGGTTTAAACCCGTAAACATCGAAGCGTATGATGGAACGATGGATCCCGCCGTCTGGATAGAAGGCTTTATTCTTCACATCCACATGGCTTGAGGAGATGATCTCGACGCCATCAAATACTTACCCCTCAAGCTGAAAGGACCAACTCGGCACTGGCTAAACTGCCTCCTAGAGAACTCCATCGGGATTTGGGAAGAACTTGAGGATGCTTTTAGGCTAAATTTCAAGGGACTTATGTTCGGCCCCCGGATGCTAATGATCTAAGTCACATCATCCAACAACCCGGGAGTCAGCCCGCAAGCTTTAGAATCAGTTTCTTACCAAGAAGAACCAAATCGTGGACTGTTCGGACGTTGACACCTTAGTGGCATTTAAGCACATTATCTAGGACGAATGGCTGGCCAGACACCTTGGACAGGAAAAGCCAAGGACAACTGCAGCCTTAACTATACTCATGACTCGCTTTTCCTCGGATGAGGATAGCTGGTTAGTTCGTAACAGTACCAATGACCCTAGAACATCTGAAGTCATGGATGGCAATGGAAAGCCACGACGTAATAAAAACAAACGTCAAAACAATTCTGGAAGCCCAGATGATATAGTGGTAAACGCCGGATTCAGTGGCTCTAGACCCGGTCAACGGAAGAAGTCATTTAAAGGCAACAAAAATGGTCCATCAAGTTTGGACAGAATATTAGATAGACCGTGCCAAATTCATGGCACCCCCGAGAAACCTTCCAACCACACCAACCGCAACTGTTGGGTTTTCAAGCAGGCCGGCAAGCTAAACGTCGAACACAAAGGGAAGGAGCCTCAGAGCGAAGACGAGGATGAACCTCGCCAGCCGAATATAGGAGGGCAGAAGAAATTTCCACCGGAGGTTGATACGTCTCCAACGTATCTATACTTTTTGATTGTTCCATGTTATTATGTATGAAGTCTTGGATGTTTAATGGACATTATCATTCTCTTTTGTATCATTTTTGGGACTAACCTACTAACCCAATGGCCCAGTCCAGATTGCTGTTTTTTGCCTGTTTCAGGGTTTTGCAGAAAAAGAATATCAAACGGAGTCCAAACGGAATGAAACCTTCGCGAGAGATATTTTTGGAGAAAATCACGCACGCGGAGGTTGAGAACCACGTCAGGGGTTTAAGAGGTGGCCCACGAGGGTGGGGGGCGGGCCACCCTTCCCAGGGTGCGCCCCCTACCTCGTGCCCCCCTCGAACGTCCCCCGGTGCCCTCCTTCTTCCTACATAAGTCTACACACCCCAAAACGTCCGTGAACGGAGAGAAAACCCTAATTCCACCGCCGTACCTTCTGTTCCCGTGAAGATCCCATCTTGGAGCATGTCCCGGAGCTCCACCAGAGGGTTATCCATCACGGAGTTCTTCATCATCATCATCATCGCCCTCACCATGAGTTGTGAGTAGTTTACCACAGACCTTCGGGTCAATAGCTAGTATCTAGATGGCTTCTTCTCTCTCTCTGGATCTAAATACAAAGTTCTCCTCAATCTTCAAGGAGATCTATACGATGTAATCTCTTTTTGTTGTGTGTTTGTCAAGATCCGATGAATTGTGAGTTTATGATCAAGGTTATCTACGAAAGATATTTTGGTTCTTCTCTGAACTTTTTATGTGTGCTCATAATATCCTTGCAAGTCTCTTCAAATTATTGGTTTGGTTTGGCCTACTAGATCTATAGTTCTTGCAATGGGAGAAGTGCTTGTCTTTGGGTTCAATATTGAAGTGTCCTTTCCCTGACAGTAGGGGCAGCAAGGCACATATTGTATTGTTGCGATCGAGGATAAAAAGATAGGGTTTATATCATATGCCTTGAGTTTATCCCTCTACATCATGTCATCTTGCTTACGGCGTTACTATGTTCTTATGAACTCAATACACTAGATGCATGCTGGATAGCTGTCATTGTGTGGTGTAATAATAGTAGATGCAGCGTTTCAGTCTACTTGTCTCGGACGTGATGCCTATATACAATGATCATGCCTAGATAGTCTCATAATTATTCGCTTTTCTATCAATTGCTCGACAGTAATTTGTTTACCCGCCGTAGAATATTGCTATCATGAGAGAAGCCACTACAGAAAATTATGGCCCCTGGGTCTATTCTCAACATAGCAATTTACATCTACTTTACTTATATTGCTTTTATTTGGTGTTCTTATAAACTAAAATTACCAAAAATATAAACTATCATCTCTATACGATCTCACTTTTGTAAGTGACCGTAAAGGGATTGACAACCCCTTATCACGTTGGCTGCGAAGTTCTTATTTGTTTGAGCAGGTGCGAGGGACTCATGCGTGTTCTCCTACTGGATTGATACCTTGGTTCTCAAAACTTGAGGGAAATACTTACGCTACTGTGTTGCATCTCCCTTTCCTCTTAGAGGGAATACAACACAAGCTCGAGAAGTAGCAGAGGTCAAAATAGTGAACATCATATATGCCACTCATATCCCAAAGTGGGTCGGCAAGCGCGCACTCCGAGATGTCTATGCCGTTGAGCCTGTCTCCCCCAAATTCAACCCATCGTCAGCCTGTCCGACCACTTTTGATCGCAGGGATCATCCGACTTGTATTTGGCATGGGGATTCGGCTGCCCTAGTGCTCAACCCAATAATCGATGGATACCATCTAACCCTAGTCTTTATGGACGGCGACAACAGTCTCAATCTGATATATCAGGATACTGTCCGCAAGATGGGGATCGACCCGTCAAGAATCAAGGTAAGCAGCACGACCTTTAAAGGAGTGATACCGGGCATTGAAGCCCGCTGCACAGGCTCTTTAAAATTGGAAGTTGTATTCGGTTCTCCCGACATCTTTCAAAGTGAAGAACTAATCTTCGACATAGCTCCGTTACAAAGTGGCTATCATGCTCTACTTGGGAGAACGGCCTTCACCCGCTTTAATGCAGTCCTGCATTATGCCTACCTAAAGCTTAAAATGCCTGGACCACATGGAATTATCATGGTCAATGGAAATATGGAGCGCTCTCTCCGTACGAAGGAGGACACTGCGGCCTTAGTAGACAAAGTCCAAAGCGGCCTATTCAAGCCGGTTAATCCATCAATAGCGGACACAACTAAACGTGTCCGGCACACGACTCGGTACGGTAGCTCAGATGACCCTGAGCAAGATTGACAGCTATGCCCCCGTCGACTGCCCCATAAGGTGATAGCATATGTGCCTCGAGTACATAATTATGCCTTAAAAATTCCTTGGGCGACGACCGAGGGCACCTGCACATAGTCCATAGTTCGGCTAGACCCTATTCGGACTCTAAACTTTTTTAGGTTCATCAAACGAACCAACCTTGCTATGGCCAAACTGGATTGATTTCTTCTATTTCTAGGTTTTTTTTCTTTCAGATGGCCATCATACTCCCACCCCTTCAAGGACACATTACAGAGCAGGAAACGGCGCAGACGTGCAACAGGGACCCGCACTAAGGTTTCTTTTTAGATTAAGACCATGTGTAAACCATTTTTCTCTTTCTTGTTATATACCTTCATGGCATGTAAAATGTCCAAAAAAGGTGTTTTCGGCATTGTTTGTAAGATTACGGCTCGCCGTATTATAGAGGGATATTAATAGAACAACTTTACTCGCAATATGCTTGGAGTTTTATTCACTCACCATAAAATGTTCTCTTCCCGCATCAGATTGCCATATGTGCGTTGTCAATAAGGATTTATTACCAGGGGTTGTATTCAGCCTTGATATATGTCGAAAAGACCGAACACCTATAGGGAGTGTTCGGCGTCCTGGATGTTTGCCTTATATGCTTCAGTTCTGAATCATGTCTTGGGTCAATGGTTGGGTTGCCCGGCTCCTGTGCTTACCCCTACGTTCCCGATTGTTCGGCTAGGGTGCAAAGGTAGAACTACTATGATTGTACTTCTGGCTGTTCCGGTCAAGTACCTCAGTAGAGAAAGCCGAAAACTGGCTGTCATGATAAGCGAGAACCTCGTCTGCAATCCGGTGACTTAGTTTTATACTAGATGGATAGAGATCTACCCCATGTTATACGAAGGGCTGGTTCTTCGCCCACCCAGGTGCAATTGGATGCCTTAACTAAGGAATATTATATCCGCACCAGGGGCTAGTACCTAGCCCCACCTGTCAAACTCCTACGACTAAGTGAAAGCAATAACGCCGCGTAGTCTGATTGCGTGGTTCTCTCCGCATACACCTCCTATACGGACCAAGACGTTGGATAAAGAGTGTACATGCATATGACCGAACACCTCAGTACTATGTACATGGGGGCTGAAGCCAACGACTGGAAACTTTCGGATTTAGATAAACAGTCACACAGGAGGTAAAAGACGTTGATATTATAATAGCACAAAAGTTATATACACTGGATTCATAAGCATAGTCTTAACATCCGGATACAATTAGTCGAAAACACCATCGTTTGAACACTGGCCTTCTACAAGGCGGGTGACCTCTTTGATGTCCTCGAAGTACTTCTCCGGCTTGCGGTGCTCCTTGCCAGCGGGGGGGGGGGGTGATGTCTACTACAGAACCTTCTTCTTGTAGTCGTTGTTGGGCCTCCAAGTGCAGAGGTTTGTAGGACTGTTGCAAATTTCTCTCAAGTGGATGACCTATGGTTTATCAATCCATGGGAGGCGTAGGCTGAAGATGGTCTCTCTCGAATAACTCTGCAACCAAATAACAAAGAGTCTCTTGTGTCCCTAACACACCCAATACAATGGTAAATTGTATAGGTGCACTAGTTCGGCGAAGAGATGGTAATACATGTGCAATATGGATGGTAGATATAGGTTTTTGTAATAATAAAATATAAAAACAGCAAGGTAGCAAGTGGTAAACGTGAGCATAAACGGTGTTGCCATGATAGGAAACAAGGCCTAGGGTTCATACTTTCACTAGTGTAGGTTCTCTCAACAATAATAACATAATTGGATCATATTACTAGCCCTCAACATGCAACAAAGAGTCACTCCAAAGTCACTAATAACAGAGAACAAACGAGGAGATTATGGTAGGGTACGAAACCACCTCAAAGTTATTCTTTCTGATCAATCTATTCAAGACTCCGTAGTAACGTTCAATCTAGCATAGAGTTCGTACTAGAATAACACCTTAAGACACAAATCAACCAAAACCCTAATGTCATCTAGATACTCCATTCTCACCTCAAGTATCTGTGGGCATGATTATATGATATGCATCAAACAATCTTAGATTCATCTATTCAATCAACACAAAGAACTTCAAAGAGTGCCCCAAAGATTCTACCGGAGAGTCAAGACGAAAAAGTGTGCCAACCCCTATTCATAGATTCCCAAGGTCACGGAACCCGCAAGTTGATCACCAAAACATACTTCAAGTGGATCACAGGATATCCCAGTGTCACCACAGATAAGCACGTGCAAGACATACATCAAGTGTTGTCAAATCCTTAAAGACTCAATCGGATAAGATAACTTCAAAGGGAAAACTCAATCCATTACAAGAGAGTAGAGGAGGAGAAGCATCATAAGATCCAAATATAATAGTAAAGCTAGCGATACATCAAGATCGTGCCATCTCGAGAACACGAGAGAGAGAGATCAAACACGTAGCTACTGGTACATACCCTCGGCCCCGAGGGTGGACTACTCCCTCCTCTTCATGGAGAGCGTCGGGATGATGAAGATAGCCACTAGAAGGGATTCCCACCCTCCGGCAGGGTGACAGAACGTGTCTAGATTGGTTTTCGGTGGCAACAGAGGCTTTTGGCAGCGGAACTCCCGATCTTGGTTATTTTCTGGAGATTTCAGTATATATAGGAGGTGTTGGAGTCGGGGCCAAGCAAAGGGGGGCTACGGGCTGTCCACGAGGCAGGGGGCGTGCCCAGTAGGGGGGGCGCCCCCACCCTCGTGGGTAGCTCGTGGGTCCTCTCGTCCCCCTCCGGCACTTCCTGGGCTTCTTTAGGTCCAAAAACAGCCTTCGTTGTTTTTTAGGTCAATCGGGCTCCGTTTGATATTCCTTTTCTGTAAAACCCTGAAATAGGCAAAAAGCAGCAATCTGGACTGGGCCTTTGGTTTCATAGGTTAATCCCAAAAATAATATAAAATTGTATATAAAAGCACATAAAACATCCTAGAAGGATAATATAATAGCATGGAACAATGAATGATTATAGATATGTTGGAGACGTATCAGGGGGCCGGTAGTAGCTATATGCACTGCGTTCATCTTCGCCCAGTGCACTTTGAGACGAGCGAAGGCCATTCGAGCACCTTCTCTACAGGCCAAATGCGTTAACACATCGACCCGCGGACTCGCCTCGACGAGCCGCTTCAGCAATCCGAAGTAGCTACTTAGGATTGGTTCAGCGGGCCATAGCTGGACTATTAAGTCCTTCATGGACGAGCCCGCTATGCTATGCAGCTCGCCTAACTACTTCTTCTAGTCGCTTAGGGGCACCGAATGTTTTGGCGCATAGAACTGCGACAAAAACAGCTTCTCCGTGTTGTTCGCCTCTAGGGCTCGGAAATATTGGTCGGCGTCTGCGCTGCTCCTCGGAAGATTAGCAAACACGCCTGGAGAACTCCATAATCGTGTCAGCCCAATGTACTTCTGCCCTCCAAAGATGCTCTATAAGATAAATGTCTTACCAGATGCTATCTGTCGTGCCTGCTCGATTTCCCAACAAGCGTTGTGTGACTCGCTTCGCGCATCCTGGGCAGTCTTCACTGTCGCAGACAGCTTAGTTGCTTGCTCCGAAGTATTCTTCTCCAATGCCTCACATTTGAGAATGGCATTGTTGAGATCGACCTCGACTTCTAACACCCAAGCCCGATGCTTCTCGCACTCAGCCTTTTCGGCCTCTAAATGGACAGCCGCTTTGTCAGCGGCCACCTTGTTCATCTCGGCCTCGCTCTTGGTCTTGGCAAGATCGCCCTTGAGGGCCTCGAGCTTAGTGGCGCCAACTGTGTAATCCAGAATACAACATTAGAGTTTATAAACATACTCAATCAATTAAGTCTTATTGACACTTCAAAAATCTGCATACCTTGCGTTTCATCCAAACGCTGGTTGACGCGGTCGTGGTCCGCATTGGCCAACTCGAGCTTCCGATTTAGTACAGCAACCTCTGGGTCTCGCGCAGTTGCCGTAACTAATGATGCCTGCACAATAGTTCAGCTCTGTAAGCATGCTATACTACGGATACTTCGTCCGATTCTTTCCAGAATCACACAAAGCATCAGGGGCTACTGCCTACGTATTTGCATTAAAAATAAAAAACGCATTACATTGCTTACCTCAAAGCATGTTAAAAGGCTGTTGAAGGCTTCATTCAGTCCGCCCTTGACAGAATAAATCTTCTTCATCACTACACCCATCATGGTGCGGTGTTCTTCAATCACGAGAGCACTCTGCAGTGCTTCCTCCATAGAGTTTGGCGCTTCCGTATTAACTCCGGGCACCACCATATACTCCTCCGCTTCAGGAGTCGGGTCTTCGGACCCAGGAGCCGCACTAGGCGCCGGGACAGTATTTGGTGGGGCCCCGGATTGTTTGGGCCCCACGTCTTCGGTCTCAATTGGATTTGTTTCCCCAGGGTCAGCAGCGGCGGAGGTATTACCTCCAGCCGCCCCATCACCTGCCCCGCCCTCGTCTCCTTGGGCGGAGGACACCCGCTGGGAGGACACTTCGGTGTCCCGGCAGATCCTGGGCGATGGAGCTCGGACCGGCGGATCACTCTCCGTCTCTCCAGGTGCAAGAGAGTTCCCCTCCAATGGGATAGCATCAGGGTGTCCACCAAGAGGGCTGTAGGTGCAGCAGCCAATCCGGACAAACATAAGATTCGGGCAGGGGCTTCACCCTGGGCTTCACTACAACGCTATGTTCGGACGAATCCAAACTACATCCGAGGTTCAGATTCCTTCGGGGCGCAGCCGTACCCGCGTCAGCAACGACCCCCCTCTTCTTTCCCCTGCCTTGCGCGGGAGGCTCTTGTCGGTGTATTGGGAACGACACCTATGGGATCACAAGAATCCCTACTACGTTTAGCGGGGCGCGGGGTTGAGAGAAGAGCAGATCAAACAGATAGCACACGGTTCGTTTATCCAGGTTCGGGCCGCGAGGATGCGTAAAACCATACTCCTGCTTTGGTGGGTTGTATATCAGTGTACTTCAGCTAGCTATGGGGCGTGAGGAGCTCCAAAAAGCCGAATCCTCCTCCTGGTCTCCTCGGGCCTCCTTTTATAGGAAAAGGGGTTGCCACAGTGGCACACAGGAGGTGGAAAGGGTATACTGATGCGAGGTTTATCCCTCGCATTACATGACAAGGCGCATTTAATGCGTCTTGCTTAGGTTTCCTTGCTTTATCGGCGACGAGGGAGAGATCTGTCTTGTCCGTCGCCGCTCCTTCTTGTGTCGACACGTGCCCTGGCCAGCGATGCCTGAGATGCCATTTTGGTAGGCAGGCAGCTGAGGTGGTACAATGGTGGGTCTTCACGAAGATCTGCATGTTTTCACGCAGGTGCCTGCCCAGCTGGTTGGGTCGACAGCGGCATAAGGCGGTGGTAGTTTAATCGGCATGGGCCTGATGGTGGCCCCGCGGTTGTCCTCGGCAAGGCCCTTGCCGGGGCCCCGGCAAGGTTCTTTCCGCGGCGCCTGCTGTCATCCCCGGCAAGGTGCTTGCCGGAGGTCTTGTGGTCTTCCTTGGCTGGGATCCCGCCAAGGGTCATCGTCTTCTTAGTGCGTATCTGGTCTTGAATGTCTTCACAAAGATCTGCATGCCACTACGGGGATGTCTCCCGAATCCTTGCCCCATGGGGGCAGTGGACTCAAGGGTGATTCGCTCCGTAGGCGTGGGACGAGTTGCCGCGGCAAGGGCCTTGCCGGGGCTTCTAAAGCCGGCCCCGGCAAGGATCTTGCCGGGGCTGCTAAAACTGGCTCCCGGCAAGGATCTTGTCGGGGGAACCTGCTTCGTCCCTTTCCTCTTTGTGGTATTGTTCTTGTTCTCTTGAGCTTCGGTCTTACCGTGGCTTACCTCCCTTGCCTTGCTTGGTGCGGCGGTGTCCGTGGCTAGACTGCCCGTGCATAGTCATAGGGGTACAAAAAGTGTACCCCCCTTTTTGTACACCGACAGGAGCCCCCGGGCCTGGGCCACACATAAGCGCAACGCGTTGTTGGGCCAGGCCCAGAAAATGGTGCGCGGGTAGGCGGGGCGGTTTTTACCGCGGTAAGATTTTTCACGCGCTACGCCTCCCACGATCCGCGCGCGTGGCGTGGTGCGGAGGGGCGTGCGGGACGTGGGCGTCATGCATGGGTTCGGTTCCCACAGGCATGCGTCACATCACAGTAAAGGGGCGGTTCGCGCCTTCCCCATAAACGGAGGGAGGCATGGAGGCGAGGCCCATTTACTGAATGGGGCCGAGGCGCGGTCCTCAAGGCGTCCACTCCCCATGATCACTGGGTGGGGAGAGGTCGCCTCACCTGTCCCGTCGGTTCTGCACGTCTGCCACGTGTCTCCCATGCGCTTGGGGTGGCAAACGGTGGAGGCGGGAAACCGGGCCGTCGCTGGTTGGGGCGGTGGGTCGGTCCTGGCTCCCTGCGCCTTACGTGTCTTGATTGGCCGAGCGGGGCGGTCGAGGCCCAACCCCGTTCCTTCATAAGGAGCGGGAGGGGAGGGACGGCGCCCCGCATTCTTCCATCTTCTTCATCCTTCAGCTTGTGCTCCTCTCTTCCATTCGTCATGGAGACAGGAAATCCCGGCCCATCAATGGTGGCGGCGAGGGTCTCCACTCGACAACGCGTCCCTCCTTCTCCTGCGCCCGCGGTGGCAGAGCCGGCCGTGAGGGGAAGGGGGAGGGGCGAGGCCGTGGGCGAGGCCGGGGCGCTCGGGCAAGAGGAGGACGGGGTGGCCCGCCGGCCTCGCCCCCGCCAGCAGCTCCTCCTCCAATGGAGGGCCATGTTGGGGATGACCCTTATCAGTTCTTCATCAGGTTGCGCTGGCCGCCTCGCCGTAACCTTCGTCTCCCGACTCCATTTGCGCGGGAGATGGAGCTGGATCCGTCGGAGCCATTGCGGCTACTCAAG
The DNA here is from genome assembly GCA_902687465.1 of Secale cereale. Lineage (NCBI taxonomy): Eukaryota > Viridiplantae > Streptophyta > Magnoliopsida > Poales > Poaceae > Secale > Secale cereale. Next base: position 229,981,892 of record LR738712.1, read on the forward strand.
AGGGGCTGCGGGATCAGTGGCACGCGGGTCCGTGACGACTTCCCTCCTCCTCGTGTGATGTTTCTTCGTCGGGTATGGAAGACGTTTGCTCACATCCACAGCTTGACGGAGGGGCTCACTCTCCATTTTAAGCTAATGGAGGGTGGCCTTCACTCCGTGAAGGTCTTCGGGCACTTTGGGACTCGTACAAGGTGCTGTGTGGAGAGCTCTTCTGATAGTGAAGATTCTTCCTCGAGCGAGAGTGACGAGGAGGACAGCGGTAGCGACAATGAGGGCGGTAGGCGGCAGGATGACGGGTCCAACTAGGTGTCGGGCACCGCTGCTTGCGGCACCTGCGACCCAATCATCCGTGTCGCCGGCTCCTTGAACTTCTCGGGGCCGTCCCCTTGGGCGGCTGGTGTTGGGAGGCTACGGAGGAGGAAGAGGGCGGGCGGCAAGGTCCTCATGTTGGAGTACGCGGGCACCGATGCCTTCGACGCGTACTGACGTCCTGCCACCTCGTCTTCGAGCTCTGCTTCCGGCGCTGCCATTACCATCCAGCCTTTCGACGGCCACCAAGATGTTCCCTCGGTGTCTTGTGCCACCCGTAGCTCGCCTAGGCGCTCCTTTTTCCGTTCTCGCCTCCTTGACCTGCCTCCTGAGGAGAGGGACAAGAAAGGGATTACGGGCATCTTATCTCTTTTTAGTTTGTAAGCCTTCTGGCGTCTGTTAAATTTAAAACTTGTAATCACCTTGTTCATGTTTTTCATTCCCTATGGACTATACCTGGGCGGAATGTTTTTAATGAAAAAGGGATGTTCGCCAGGTCATTTGATCGCAGGTAGAACCCACAACAGGGAATAAATCCCTGATATCTCTAAGATAAACATTTTCTTGCCCGGCAACAGGCCTCGCCATCCCCCCACTTCGCTCGTCCTTTCTCACGACTTTGGCGTAGGGAGGGATGAAGTGGGTTTAGGCTCCTTGTTTCATCCTTTCGCAGCCGCGACTACGACCCAACTTGGTCCTAGGAACGAGCCCTAGGGCCTAGAGTTAGGGGAGCACGGTAGTTTAAGGAAAAAACGAGGTTTCACATACCTTAGTCCATAATGGAATGCATGATAAGGGATGATGAACTTATCTGAAGCTGCAGCCGCCGGCAACCCTGGTTTGCCGTGGGTGAATCTTTGCTCTTGCAGCCCCCGGCAACGCAGGCTTGCCAGGGCCCGGATACTGATCTGTTCCCTTTTCTTCTCCCCAAGTGGTTTCGGCAAGGATATATGCGTGTCCTGTGAACCAAAGAAGATAAAAGGAAGACAAAGGGATGACCTCTAAGCTAGGGGTTAGCCGCCGCTAAGCACTATCAACCCTAACCAAGGATGAGACTCGACCTAGCATGCACAAAGGGGTCTTTGGGACAAGCTTTATTGATATCTGTGTAATCAATAGACATCCTCCACTTCCCATTTGTCGGTGTACAAAAAGGGGTGTACACTTTTTGTACCCCTATGACTGTGCACGGGCAGTCTGAGCCACGGGCACCGCCGCACTAAGCAGGGCAAGGGAGGTGAGCCAGGGTGAGACCAAAGCTCGATGGAGCTGGAGCAACACCAACGCCAAGACCACAAAGAGCAAAGGGACGAAGCGGGTGCCCCCCGGCAAGGTCCTTGCCGGGAGCCAGTTTTAGCAGCCCCGGCAAGATCCTTGCCAAGGCCGGCTTTAGCAGGCCCGGTAAGACCCTTGCCGCGGCAACTCGCCCCATGCCTACGGAGCAAATCACCCTTGAGTCCACTGCCCCCATGGGGCAAGGATTCGGGAGACATCCCCGTAGTGGCATCCAGATCTTTGTGAAGACATTCAAGACCAGATACACACTAAGAAGACGACGACCCTTGGCGGGATCCCAGCGAAGGAAGACCACAAGACCTCCTGCAAGCACCTTGCCGGGGATGGGAGCAGGCGCCGCGGCAAGACCCTTGCCTGGGCCCCGGCAAGGCCCTTGCCAAGGACGTCCGTAGGGCCACCATCAGGCCCACGCCGATTAAACCACCACCGCCTTATGCAGCGGCCGACCCAACCAGCTGGGCAGGCACCTACGTCGCGTCATGCAGATCTTCATGAAGACCCACCATTGCGCCACCTCAGCTGCCTGTTTGCCTACATGGCATCTCAGGCATCGCTGGCAAGGGCGCGTGTCGACACAAGAAGGAGTGGCGTCGGACGAGACAGATCTCTCCCCCATCCCCGACAAAGCAAGGACACCTAAGCAAGACGCATTAAATGTGCATTGTCATGTAATGCGAGGGATAAACCTCGCATCACTGTACCCTTTCCACCTCCTATGTGCCACTGTGGCGACCCCTTTCTCTGTAAAAGGAGGCCCGAGGCGACCAGGAGGATTATTCGGCTTTTTGGAGCCCCTCACGCGCCATAGCTAGCTGAAGAACACTGATATACAATCCACCAAAGAAGGAGTAGGGTTTTACGCATCCTCGCGGCCCGAACTAGGATAAAAAGACCGTGTGCTATCTGTTTGATCAGCTCTTCTCTCAACCTCGCGCCCCGCTAACTGTAGTAGGGATTCTTGTGATCCCATAGGTGTCAATCCAATACGCCGACATCTCTGGCGCGCCACGTAGGGGGACTTGGTTGTGAGAATCGGCTTTAGCAGTTAGTTCGACGCTTCTTCATCATCATGGCACCCAAGAAGAAGACGAGGGTGGCGGTTGGCCAGTCGGAAGCCGGAAAGCCTGTCCCGACGCGGGCGAGCAGCAGACCGGTCGCGGAAAGGACCCGGGGCGCTGCTCGCGAACAGCAATGCCGTCCCAGCAGCCAGAGTTTGGGAGGCGGCGATGTTTGTGCGCCTGGTAACGGGCCACACACCGCCAAATCAAATGACGGAGCCAGGCCCTCCGCGGGTGGCGCGGTGCCTTCCAGGATCACTGCCGCATCACCCGAAGGCGACGCAAGGGCCTCCAGGACTCCCATGCCGGCGCCAACAGCGCGCTCCTCCCAAGCAGCGCGGGACAAATGGCGTCATCACGGCGATGATCCCGGGCGTCGCCGCGGGAAGAGCCCCGAGCGCCACTCCCGAGACGTAGAAGACCTTCCCGGCTGCCGAAGTGCTGGTGAAAACGGCATGCGACCGAGGGATCGTGATGGAGCTCCTCCTGACATGGTCAGGGGTCGAAGCGCATCGCGGTCCATGCAGGTTTCGCTACCGCTAACCCCAGCAGAAGCCCTGGCGCGCATGCAGTTGCTCCTCGACTTTCCTCCCGTTACGAGGAAACTCGATGAATGTAGGGCCACCATCGCCTTGTCGCAGTCACCAACAAGGATGAACCAAGTCCAGCGAGGCCCCCGGGTCGACGCTCCGATGGGGTCCCATGCATCGGATGCGGGCGGACCGGCAGCACCGTCGTCACGGTGCATTCGCCTCCTCCTCACCCGGTACCGCGTGTGTCGACTTGTCGAGACGTCGCGGGTGACGACATCTCCATAGCATCGTCTGACCCACGAACCCACGGCGACCATCATCAAGTGCTTCGGGAGCGAGCTCAGGAAGACCCTCGAACCACCATCGATCGCCGTCGTGGAGCGCGCCACTAGTCAGACAGGTAAGCAGGGCCTGTTGTGAACTGCCTAGCACCAGAGAGCCCTGGAGGTCTACCTTACGAGGTAGGCTGTCCGGCTTTTACCCGTGAGCTGCGGCAGTTCCAGTGGCCCCCTCACCGCACCTTCAAGCCCGACGTTGGTGAGAAGTACAACTGCAAGACCCACCCGTCGGAGTTCCTCAGCATCTACACCATCGCAATGCAAGCTGCCAGAGCCCGCGATGATAAGGTGCTTGCGAATTACTTTCCATTGGCTCTTAAACCCAACGCCATGTCGTGGTTGATGCACTTGCCGGTAGACTCTTTTTCCTCCTGGTCAGATTTGTGCCATGAGTTTGTTGGCGCCTTTACTGGAGTTCACCAAGCCCATGGCCAAGCAAGTGACCTGTACATTATTCCCCAGAAGGGAGGCGAGAGTCCGTGCAACTATATACAGAGGTTCAGCCGTATACAGTACATTATCCCTGATGTTCACCCTGCCGCCATCATCAATGCGTTTCATCAGAACGTGCGTAACCGCAAGATGCGTGAAGAACTGGCGATGAACAAGGTGAAAGATGTGGCGGAACTCCATGTTCTTGCTGACAGATGTGCCCGGGCTGAAGAGGGAAGGAAGTACCCCGGCAAAGATGCCGGCATGGAAACCGACACTTCAAATGAGGATAATGCCGCTCCGACGAAGAAGGGCCGGCGCCGCAATAGGAAGTGCAAGGGTAAAGCCGTGCTTGCCGTCGAGGGATCTGATGACGCCGGTGTCACATCCCTAGCTAGCTCTTGCATTAGGATCTGACTAGAGTGTGCATCATGTTTACTTTCAAAGAAACTTGAAATGGGATTAACAGAAACCCCAGCACCCCTCCCCTAACAACTAGGGTTTAGTAAAATATTTTCCAATGTACCCAAAGTGCCCTTCAAAATGTTCATCATTTCTGCCTTGGTCTTAAACCTCTGCCAAAATGGTGCACAATTTTCTAGGACAATCTAGGGTTTTGGATTAAATCATATGGTATTTGAATTTGGGCATTTAAATGCTACAAAATATTTTAAATGCTCAAATAATCATGAACTAAAATGTTTCCTACTGTTCATATTATATACAGTAGGTATGACAAGTGTCATGAGTTATAAAAATGTTTAGGCATTTTTATTAATTAAAAAAAGCTGCAAAAGAAATGAAACAGAAAAGAAAATAGAAAAAAGAGGAGAGAGAGAGAACTTACCTGGCGCCACCCGGCCCACCTGCCGGCCCAGCCCAGCTGCCGCTCCAGCGAGCTGCTTGGCTCGGCCAGGCAGGCAGGCAGGTGCTCGACGGCGACCGCACGGCGCGCCACGCAGCTGCCCGCCGCCCTGCTTCGCCCCCTCGCCGTTCTGCAGGCATGGATCGAACGTCCACGTCTCCCTCGACCCCCCAGAAACCTCCGCTTCTCCCCAGCTCCTCTCCTCCGCTCTCCCCGCGCCATGGCCGACGCCGCCGTGATCGCACCGTCATAGAAGCCGCGTCCACCGTCGTCCCCGAGCTCCGCCGTGTTGTCCCTCGTCTCCGCCGTCCTCGACTGCCTCGACAGGCCGAGCCCCGAGCGCTCGCCCGCCCTGGAGACGCCCCCGAGCTCTTCTTCCCCAACTCCGGCCACGGAGATCCCCCTCGCCGTGCTGCTCAGCTCCGACCACCCCCGAGCTCGCTTCGGTGCTTGCTGCAACCGCTGTGAGCCTAGCTACCTCCTCCCCCTCTCCGTTGGCTCCCTCTTGCCCTGTAACACACTGCACGTAGCTCGCCCGCACGCACCGCCGCCGTGCTCGTCGCCGGTGATGCTCCGGTGACCATTTGGTCACCGGCACCCGTCCATCGCGCTCACCACAGCACGTAGACGCGAACGGTGCTACGCACACATCGCCTAGGCACCTGCAGCCGCATCTCCACACTCGCCCGACGCCGGTCGCCGCCGTCGAGCTCGTTGTCGTCATCTCCGGCCACCCCAGGTCCGGCGACCACCACCATCCGATGCGGAAGAGCAAGAGCTCTCCAACGCACCCAACCGCAGCTCGAACCGTGCACCGTAGGCGTTTTCCGAAGCACGCCGCCGCGTTTGGCCTCGCCGGCGGCTAAACGCCGACGAGTTGGACCAGTTTTGACCACGGGTTTGACACCCTGGGTCAATGACATGTGGGCCCTGCCCGCAAGTCAAACTTAGTTTAAGTGTTAAATTAATCTTAATTAGTTAATTAGTTTAGTCACTGACATGTGGGCCCTGGCCCCACTGACAGCTAGTTAGTTTTAATTAAACTCTAATTAACTCAGTTAATTAGCTGTGACACTGACATGAGGGACCCACTGGTCAGGTTTGACCTGGACTGACCCTGTTGACTGGCTGACGTCAGCATGATGTCATGCTGACGCAGTAAAGGTTTTTCTGGGATTTTTAGATTTAAAATAATTCAGGAAATTCCAGAAAACACCCAAAACTTCTAAAAATCATATAAAATCCACCATAGCTCAGATGGAAAAGATTTATATATGAAAAATGATCAGAAAAATCCAATCTTTCTAATGGCACTGGTTTCATGCATGTTTGAAAAAGTTAACTTGCTGTATATATCAAAAACATGATAATGCACTTATTTAAATAATAGTTTGAACTTCAATTTGAATCCTTGATTCAAATAGGTTCTAACCCTTCTGGTTTTAGTTGCATTAGCCAACACACATGCATCTTGCCATGTCATAAACATGCATCATATTGTTGCATTTGTTTGTTAATGATTGTATCGTCGGTATTTCCTGTGTTAGGTCCTGCTCCCGAGGATACTGCTGTGTATCCAGTTGAAGAGCAGTACCCGACAACTACCTTGTCAGGCAAGCAATCATTGATCATTCCGATACAAACCCAATCTTCTCGCTCCTGCTCTCTTTTACTGCATTAAGGCAACAGCGCGTGAACTGCTACTTGCTGCGGTAGTTGAACCCTATTCCCTTGCATGACCTGTCATTGCCACAGTAAATAGTTGAAACCCACTAGCATGTGTAGGAGTTGATTGAGCCATGTGATGTGTGATCCACCATGTTATTTGCTTATGTTGCCTGCTATACTTAGAGTTGTGTCTGGTCTGATTCATCTGGGTGATGGATCGGAGTGAAATGATCTTATCGATAAAGAGAAGGAAGTGTGGAATACGCTTGGTAAAGGTATCGATGAAAGGCCATGTAGGAGTACATGGTGGGTTGTTTCATTGGAATCGTCCATAGGACCCGAGATCTGTATTTGTGGTTCAAGTTACAGCTACTACCACGCATTGGGATCCTTAATTGACCCTCTCGGCTTATTAATTACCCTTGATCTCTGTCCAGGAGTTGCAACTAGTTTCTGGTGTTTATAGTTTACTGGAGGTCGTGCACAACGCTGACCCTCGGGGTGGGTTGTGATGCGACAGGTACGTGGCACGGTGTACCGGTTGCCCGTTTGGTGACTCGGGAACCCTGTACACATCGTTTGGGGCCGTGAGCGACACCCCGGCCGGATCTCCCCACGGATGGAACCCAAATAGGCGATAAACCTGGACGAGAGACTTGAGTAGTTAGTCAGGTCGTGGCCGACACCCTCGCTGGGCTTCCGCTTGAAGGTTGCCGAGTACACGCCGAGTAAACGGCGATAAGTGGTGGAAGCGTGTGTGAAGAGGTACACCCCTGGAGGGTTATCAAACTATTCGAATAGCCGTTGTTCACGGTACGAACTACTTGGTTACTCTTACAGTTCATAGACAAGTTGATGGATACTACTAAAAGCCTCAAGATAAGCGTGAGTGCCGTGGATGGCCTTCCGTTAGATGACGGAAGAGGATCCTCGGTAGTGTATTGATGTGGAGAGTAGTGGACTCGTGTTCGTAATAACATCTTGCAATCCGTTGAGAGTTGTAGTATAGGTTAGCCAAGGTCAAAGCTGGCATTCTGCTATAAACTCCACTACCCCCCTTTGATAATGTTGCATGTATAATAGGTTCTGTGGTAAGACTTGCTGAGTGCCTTTGTACTCACGTTTGCTTAATAACAGTTGCAGAGGAGAACCCTGCCCCTGCTGATGGGTTCTACATAGACGTTGACGTCGACGAGTAGCTTGACACCCACACGGTGATCTGGAGCTTGTGAAGGGCCTTGTAGATAGTCAGGCTACACCAAGCCTGTTTTATTTTCTAAGTTGTCTGTACTCAGACATGTAGCTTCCGCTTGTGCTTGTATGACTGTATGACTTGAGTGTTGGGTCATGTGACCCCTACCTGTATGACTATGTTATGTATGGCTCCTGGAGCCTTTTAAATAAAGTACCTTGAGTCATAGTGTTCTGTTGTGATGCAATGTTGTATTTGCACATATTGAGCATATTGCGTGTATGATTGAAATGCTTGGTATGTGTGGGATCCGACACCTAGTTGTTTTCCTTTGGTAGCCTATCTTACAGGGAAATGCCTCCTTGTGATTCCAATGAGCCTTGGTAGCTTGCTACTGCTCGGAACACGTAGGCTGGCCGGCATGTGTCCTTCTTCGTTCCTGTGTCTGTCCCTTAGGGGAAATGTCACGTGTTGCTCCTTTAAGTCCATGTAGCTTGCTACGACTTGGGTTCATACGTTGATGACCGACACGTTCGTTGCTGGGTCATGGATGCCTGTCTCTGTAATTTAGTGCCACTTTTGGTTTATAACTAGCCATGTCGGCCCGGGTTCTCTGTCATATGGATGCTAGCGACACTGTCATATACGTGTGCCAAAATGCGCAAACGGTCCCGGGCCAGGTAAGGTGGCACCCGTGGGGTTACCGTGCGTGAGGCCGCAAAGTGATATGACGTGTTACAACTAGATCGGTGTGACTTAGGATCGGGGTCCTGACAGCGTTGGCATCAGAGCTGGACTGCCTGTAGGTTTCTCAAGCCAAACTGGTCGATGTTGAGTCTAGAAAAATTCTTAGTTATATGTAGGGGAATTGATTGTGGAAGGGAACGTAAGGCTCTTTTTACTCCTTTACCTTATGCCCTTCTGATCTGAGTCAGTCTATTCTTTCTACGGGGATTTAGGATTAGGCCTCTTATCCTTACTAGGTTCACGTGTTACTAATCCGTAGACTCTTAGGATTGTTGGTTTCAAGCCTCAGTTCAGTTTCTATCCTTTGAGTATGATGATTGTTGAACCCGGAACCTTGATATGGAATTGTTGAGTGGCTATGCTATCATTTGTATGATGTCTCAAATCTTTGTTTGAGCATTTACAGTTGTTATGCTGCCCGATTTCTTCCAGAAACACTAATGCCTTTGCATTATTTCGTGTTTCAGATGTCTGGCCACATCCCTCACCAAGTGGTTCGTTTGACTCGGTGCATTAATGTGCCCGGTCACACGGCTATGCTAGTCCATGTGATGACTGAGACCGGTTATCGTTGGTATCCTGAATACACCGTGGAGGAACAGTATCGGAATTTCAATCAAAGTCAGTATTTCTGCACAGTCCGGATATACCCCTCATATCCCGGAGCAAATGATCCCATCCATTAGTCTTATGGACTCGGGATTACCATCGAGATGGCAGTACAGGATGCCGCTTATTCGATGATGACCATTCTCCGTGCTAGGCATGCCCTGTTGCTGAACACTGAGTTCTGTTACATGCCAGCTTCACTCCCCGGAGAAGAAGGCTACTACACTGGTCTATATACTGATGCTGCTCAAGAAGAGCCACTGCTTCAGACTACTGTTCAGATGTTGGAGGATAGGGACCGTGAGGTTCGTGCCCTCCGAATGGAGCTGTATAACACCCGAGCCTCTCACTGGACTACTTTGACACGGCTTGCACCTGCTGTGCACGCCGGATATCTGGACATGCGGGATTTGTATCCTGTGCGGACTCGTTTGCCTGATCGCATGGATTGGCGTGACGTTGGGGGTATTACACCTCCACGTGGGCGTCGGTTACCAACAGCATCGGGACCGAGACCACACCCATGCCCTTATGGTCCACAGCCTTCAAGTGCTCGCGAGTTCCAAGATCCGTCTGTACCAATTCCAGGCTACGGTGGTAATCTTTATGAGGATTACTACGCGAATGTCTGAGCTAGTCCGTGGTATTAGTAGTATTGTAGTAGTTGTATTTCCATAGTCCTGCGCGTCTTGTGGAATATGACTTAGTGTGTACTGAATTCCGGAGGTGTAGTTAAATAATGTATAGGAGCTTGGAATGCCTCTGATGGGATGTATCGTCTTTCACCGCAGTTGTACTTCAGCCTTGGCTTGTACTAAACTTTGTATGGTGTGTATGACCACTGGTGTATGTATAGCAGTTCCTATATTACCATGTCATACGGATGAACATCTTTGCATTCTGTGTCATCCATTACATTCTGCACTTCTATGTCAAATTTTGCCATCCTTGTCTAAACCGTTGTTTTGTTTTCCTAGGATGGTCAACACTCGCAACACTCCTGCTGCTCAGGAGCAGGGTGAGGCTAGTGGGGCTAGAGATGGAAATCTGCCCCAGCCACCCTCTTTGGCGGAAGTTATGCTTGAAGCAGAACAGAACAAGAGAGAGACCAACCGTCTGCTGGAACGCATTGAGCAAAACACTGGGTTCCGTCAGAGGAATGACATGGTGTCAATCCACGATTTTATCAAGATGTGTCCACCGAAGTTCCATCACTCCACTGAACCTCTGGATGCTGATGACTGGCTACGTAGTATCACCCACAAGCTACATTCTGCCCGCGTGGCCGAAGCTGACAAGGTTATCTAGGCCGCCTACCATCTTGAGGGCCCTGCCAGTCTTTGGTGGGAGAACTTTGAAGCTATGCGTCCTGCTGGCCAAGTCACTACCTGGGTTGAGTTCAGTGAGGCATTCCGTGAACATCACATTCCGGAAGGTCTCATGGATCGCAAGCGGGAGGAATTCTGCAATTTCACCCAGGGCCGTTTGACTGTGGATGGCTACAGTCGTGAGTTTGGTAATCTGGCACGCTATGCACCTGAAGAAGTATCCACCGATGCCAAGAAACAAGCGAGGTTCCGCAAGGGACTCAGCCCTGAACTTGGTCGAGATCTACGTCTGCACGAGTGCACCTCCTTCCAGAAGTTGGTTAACAAGGCTATCAGTGCTGATACAGGCCAGACCGACTTCGAGGCCACCCGCAAGCATACTCGAGACCTTGGTTCCTCATCCGGCTCTGGCTCTCACAAGCGCCGTGTGTGGGTTCCCAACACTGCTCTGCCACCCAAGTATACACCGAGGCCATCCTATGAGGCGCCTCGTCCAACTCAACAGTTTGCACCTGCCAAGACCTATGGAGGTCCACCCTCCAACTTTGCTCCACGCCCCACCACTGTGACATGTTTCAAGTGTGGAGAACCGGGACACTACATGCGTGATTGTCCCCAGAATCAGCCAGGAAAACCCGTTGGCCGTGGCAAGCCAACTGGCAAGGTGAACTATGTCAAGCCAATCCCCACTGCACGTGGTCATGTCAACTATGTTTCTGCCGAAGAAGCTTATGAGGATCCTAACGTCGTCCTTGGTACGCTTCTCGTAAACTGCCATCCGGCATCTGTTCTTTTCGATACTGGAGCATCCCATTCGTTCATATCTGAGAGCTATGCTCGATTGCACAACATGACTTTTTGTGACATGCCTACTTCCATGGTTATTCAAACTCCTGGTTCAAAGTGGCAAACCTCTAGGGTAAGCCATGGAAATGAAATCCTTGTCGATAGACTTGTTTTCCTTGCATCTTTAATCACTCTCAAGTCCTTGGACATAAACATCATTTTGGGTATGGATTGGATGACAACTCATTACGCCAAAATTGATTGCTTTACTAGGACCGTTCAACTTACACATCCATCCGGCAAGATAGTTAATGTCTTGACTCGAATGGCTGAACGTCAGCTCTATTCTCTTAATGCCAGCCCTCTACCAGAACTCGAAGATATCCCGGTAGTCCGTGACCTTCCGGATGTTTTCCCAGAAGATCTGCCAGGAGTTCCACCTGACAGAGATGTCGAGTTCGTGATAGATCTTATCCCTGGAACTGTCCCAATCTCTAGGAGACCTTATAAGATGGCACCACTAGAATTAGCTGAGCTAAAGAAACAACTCGATGAGTCCTTGCAGAAAGGTTTCATCCGTCAAGAAGAAGGATGGAACAGAGCGGATGGTTGTAGATTACCGACCTGTCAATCTGGTCACCATAAAGAATAAGTATCCGCTTCCCAGGACCAACGACCTGTATGATCAGCTCGCTGGATCCTCAGTCTTCTCTAAAATGGATTTCAGGTTGGGCTACCATCAAATCAAAATCAAGAACGGGGACATTCCTAAAACGGCATTCGTTACTCGTTATGGCCAATATGAGTACACCGTCATGTCCTTCGGATTAACCAATGCCCCAGCTAACTTTTTCTCGGTTAATGAATTCTATATTCATGGAGTATTTGGATAAATTCGTCGAGGTATACCTCGATGATATACTCATTTTCTCCAAGAACAAGGAAGATCATGCCGAGCATTTAAGGCTGGTATTGACGAAACTTCGAGAGCACCGCCTTTATGCCAAATTCTCTAAATGTGAATTTTGGTTGCCAGAAGTAACCTATCTAGGTCATGTGATCTCTGGCAAGGGTATTGCTGTCAATCCCGAGCGAGTTCAAGCCGTCCTTGATTGGACTCCCCCTGAATCGGTCAAGCAAGTTAGGAGTTTTCTTGGCTTAGCGAGCTATTGCTGACGTTTCGTCGAGAATTTCTCCAAGGTTGCTAAACCTCTAACCGAACTCCTCAAGAAAGATAAAAAGTTTGAGTGGACCCCACAGTGCGAGTCCAGTTTTCAGGAGCTGAAAAGACGCCTGACATCTGCACCTGTACTGGTACCACCAGACTTTTCCAAGAATTTTATAATCTATTGCACCGCCTCGCGACAAGGACTAGGTTGCATTCTCATGCAAGATCGTCAAGTGATTGCATACGCATCCCGACAGTTGCGCCCACATGAGGATAACTATCCTACTCATGATTTAGAGCTTGCAGCTGTAGTCCATGCACTCAAAACATGGCGACATTACCTCCTTGGTAATCGCTGTGAAATCTTCACTGATCACCAAAGCTTGAAGTATATCTTCACCCAACCGGATTTGAATCTCAGGCAAAGACGTTGGGTTGAGTTGCTCACCGACTACGACTTAGGAATCACTTACACTCCTGGAAAGGCCAATGTCATGGCCGATGCACTAAGTCGTAAGTCATATTGTAACAATTTAATGTTACAACAAAGTCAACCACTTCTCCACGAGGAATTTCGTAAGCTTAACCTTCACATTGTTCCTCGAGGATTCCTTTCCACCTTGGTGGCGAAACCTACCCTTATGGATCAAATCATAGTGGCCCAGCGGTATGATAAAGGCATATCTCGGATCAAGGAGAACATTGCTAGCGAATTGCTAGGAGCTTCTCTATGGATGATCGAGGTGTAGTGTACTTCGAGAACCGCTTGGTAGTGCCCAAGAAACCACAACTACGACAGATGATTCTTAAGGAGGCTCATGAATCTCCTCTCACGATTCATCCCGGTAGTACCAAAATGTATCAAGACCTACGTCAAAGATTCTGGTGGACTAGGATGAAGAGAGAAATCGCTCAGTTCATTGCTAACTGCGACGTTTGTCGTCGAGTTAAAGCAGAGCATCAACGGCCTGCTGGCACCCTTCAACCTTTAGCTATTCCTGAATGGAAATGGGATAAAGTCGGTATGGACTTCATTACCGGATTTCCCAGGTCCAGGAAAGGGAATAATGCTATCTTCGTCGTTATCGACCGCCTCTCTAAAGTAGCTCATTTCCTGCATGTTCGAGAGAGCATTACCGCTAGCCAGCTAGCAGACTTATATATCTCTCGAATAGTATCACTTCATGGTGTACCGTTGGAGATTAACTCAGACCGTGGAAGTCTTTTCACTTCACGATTTTGGGAAAGTTTCCAGAATGCTATGGGAACTCATCTCTCTTTCAGTACTGCCTTCCATCCGCAATCAAGTGGTCAAGTGGAACGAGTCAATCAAATTCTGGAAGACATGCTTCGAGCCTCTGTCATTTCTTTCGGTATGGAATGGGAAAAGTGTCTTCCATTTGCCAAATTCGCTTATAACAATTGTTATCAAGCCAGCTTGGGTAAAGCTCCCTTCGAAGTTCTATATGGACGAAGGTGTCGAACACCTCTTAACTGGTCAGAGACCGGGGAAAGACAATTCTTTGGCCCGGATATGATTCAGGAAGCAGAAGAACAAGTTCGCATCGTTTGTGAGAGATTGAAAACAGCCCAGTCTCGCCAAAAGAGCCAATATGATAGTCATCATAAGGCTGTGACTTTTGAAGTCGGCGATAAGGCTTACCTTCGGGTTACTCCTCTTAAGGGAACCCATCGATTCGGTATCAAAGGCAAACTGGCCCCTCGTTACATCGGTCCTTTTCACATTCTTGCCAAACGAGGAGAAGTTGCCTACCAATTGGAACTACCTCCGCACCTCTCCAGAGTTCATGATGTTTTCCACATTTCTCAACTCAGGCGTTGCTTCTCGGATCCTATCCGCGGAGTGGACCACTAAACACTTGATCTCCAAGACAATCTCACATATCGAGAATACCCCGTTCGTATTCTTGATCAAACCGAGCGCACCACTCGACGCCACAATATCAAGTTTCTCAAGGTTCAATGGTCACATCATTCCGAGAGTGAAGCTACTTGGGAAAGGGAGGATCGTCTTCGACTTGAGTACCCCACCCTCTTTCCGGAGGAACCCGAATCTCGGGACGCGATTCTTTTAAGTGGGGGTGAGTTGTCACATCCCTAGCTAGCTCTTGCATTAGGATCTGACTAGAGTGTGCATCATGTTTACTTTCAAAGAAACTTGAAATGGGATTAACAGAAACCCCAGCACCCCTCCCCTAACAACTAGGGTTTACTAACATATTTTCCAATGTACCCAAAATGCCCTTCAAAATGTTCATCATTTCTGCCTTGGTCATAAACCTCTGCCAAAATGGTGCACAATTTTCTAGGACAATCTAGGGTTTTGGATTAAATCATATGGTATTTGAATTTGGGCATTTAAATGCTACAAAATATTTTAAATGCTCAAATAATCATGAACTAAAATGTTTCATACTGTTCATATTATATACAGTAGGTATGACAAGTGTCATGAGTTATAAAAATGTTTAGGCATTTTTATTAATTAAACAAAGCTGCAAAAGAAATGACACAGAAAAGAAAATAGAAAAAAGAGGAGAGAGAGAGAACTTACCTGGCGCCACCCGGCCCACCTGCCGGCCCAGCCCAGCTGCCGCTCCAGCGAGCTGCTTGGCTCGGCCAGGCAGGCAGGCAGGTGCTCGACGGCGACCGCACGGCGCGCCACGCAGCTGCCCGCCGCCCTGCTTCGCCCCCTCGCCGTTCTGGAGGCATGGATCGAACGTCCACGTCTCCCTCGACCCCCCAGACACCTCCGCTTCTCCCTAGCTCCTCTCCTCCGCTCTCCCCGCGCCATGGCCGACGCCGCCGTGATCGCACCGTCGTAGAAGCCGCGTCCACCGTCGTCCCCGAGCTCCGCCGTGTTGTCCCTCGTCTCCGCCGTCCTCGACTGCCTCGACAGGCCGAGCCCCGAGCGCTCGTCTGCCCTGGAGACGCCCCCGAGCTCTTCTTCCCCAACTCCGGCCACGGAGATCCCCCTCGCCATGCTGCTCAGCTTCGACCACCCCCGAGCTCGCTTCGGTGCTTGCTGCAACCGCTGTGAGCCTAGCTACCTCCTCCCCCTCTCCGTTGGCTCCCTCTTGCCCTGTAACACACTACACGTAGCTCGCCCGCACGCACCACCGCCGTGCTCGTCGCCGGTGATGCTCCGGTGACTATTTGGTCACCGGCACCCGTCCATCGCACTCACCACAGCACGTAGACGCGAACGGTGCTACGCACGCATCGCCTAGGCACTTGCAGCCGCATCTCCACACTCGCCCGATGCCGGTCGCCGCCGTCGAGCTCGTTGCCGTCGTCTCCGGCCACCCCAGGTCCGGCGACCACCACCATCCGATGCGGAAGAGCAAGAGCTCTCCAACGCACCCAACCGCAGCTCGAACCGTGCACCGTAGGCGTTTTCCGAAGCACGCCGCCGCGTTTGGCCTCGTCGGCGGCTAAACGCCGGCGAGTTGGACCAGTTTTGACCACGGGTTTGACCCCCTGGGTCAATGACATGTGGGCCCTGCCCGCAAGTCAAACTTAGTTTAAGTGTTAAATTAATCTTAATTAGTTAATTAGTTTAGTCACTGACATGTGGGCCCTGGCCCCACTGACAGCTAGTTAGTTTTAATTAAACTCTAATTAACTCAGTTAATTAGCTGTGACACTGACATGAGGGACCCACTGGTCAGGTTTGACCTGGACTGACCCTGTTGACTGGCTGACGTCAGCATGATGTCATGCTGACGCAGTAAAGGTTTTTCTGGGATTTTTAGATTTAAAATAATTCAGGAAATTCCAGAAAATACCCAAAACTTCTAAAAATCATATAAAATCAACCATAGCTCAGATGGAAAAGATTTATATATGAAAAATGATCAGAAAAATCCAATCTTTCTAATGGCACTGGTTTAATGCATGTTTGAACAAGTTAACTTGCTGTATATATCAAAAACATGATAATGCACTTATTTAAATAATAGTTTGAACTTCAATTTGAATCCTTGATTCAAATAGGTTCTAACCCTTCTGGTTTTAGTTGCATTAGCCAACACACATGCATCTTGCCATGTCATAAACATGCATCATATTGTTGCATTTGTTTGTTAATGATTGTATCGTCGGTATTTCCTGTGTTAGGTCCTGCTCCCGAGGATACTGCTGTGTATCCAGTTGAAGAGCAATACCCGACAACTACCTTGTCAGGCAAGAAATCATTGATCATTCCGATACAAACCCAATCTTCTCGCTCCTGCTCTCTTTTACTTCATTAAGGCAACAGCGTGTGAACTGCTACTTGCTGCGGTAGTTGAACCCTATTCCCTTGCATGACCTGTCATTGCCACAGTAAATAGTTGAAACCCACTAGCATGTGTAGGAGTTGATTGCGCCATGTCATGTGTGATCCACCATGCTATTTGCTTATGTTGCCTGCTATGCTTAGAGTTGTGTCTGGTCTGATTCATCTGGGTGATGGATCAGAGTGAAATGATCTTATCGATAAAGAGAAGGAAGTGTGGAATACGCTTGGTAAAGGTATCGATGAAAGGCCATGTAGGAGTACATGGTGGGTTGTTTCATTGGAATCGTCCATAGGACCCGAGATCTGTATGTGTGGTTCAAGTTACAGCTACCACCACGCATTGGGATCCTTAATTGACCCTCACGGCTTATAAATTACCCTTGATCTCTGTCCAGGAGTTGCAACTAGTTTCTGGTGTTTATAGCTTACTGGAGGTCGTGCACAACGCTGACCCTCGGGGTGGGTTGTGATGCGACAGGTACGTGGCACAGTGTACCGGTTGCCCGTTTGGTGACTCGGGAACCCTGTACACATCGTTTGGGGCCGTGAGCGACACCCCGGCCGGATCTCCCCACGGATGGAACCCAAATAGGCGATAAACCTGGACGAGAGACTTGAGTAGTTAGTCAGGTCGTGGCCGACACCTCGCTGGGCTTCCGCTTGAAGGTTGCCGAGTACACGCCGAGTAAACGGCGATAAGTGGTGGAAGCGTGTGTGAAGAGGTACACCCCTGCAGGGTTATCAAATTATTCGAATAGCCGTTGTTTGCGGTACGAACTACTTGGTTACTCTTACAGTTCATAGACAAGTTGATGGATACTACTAAAAGCCTCAAGATAAGCGTGAGTGCCGTGGATGGCCTTCCGTAGGATGACGGAAGAGGATCCTCGGTAATGTATTGATGTGGAGAGTAGTGGACTCGTGTTCGTAATAACATCTTGAAATCCGTTGAGAGTTGTAGTATAGGTTAGCCAAGGTCAAAGCTGGCATTCTTCTATAAACTCCACTATCCCCCTTTGATAATGTTGCATGTATAATAGGTTCTGTGGTAAGACTTGCTGAGTGCCTTTGTACTCATGTTTGCTTAATAACTGTTGCAGAGGAGAACCCTGCCCCTGCTGATGGGTTCTACATAGACGTTGACGTCGACGAGTTGCTTGACACCCAAACGGTGATCTGGAGCTTGTGAAGGGCCTTGTAGATAGTCAGGCTACACCAAGCCTGTTTTATTTTCTAAGTTGTCTGTACTCAGACATGTAGCTTCCGCTTGTGCTTGTATGACTGTATGTCTTGAGTGTTGGGTCATGTGACCCCTACCTGTATGACTATGTTATGTATGGCTCCTGGATCCTTTTAAATAAAGTACCTTGAGTCATAGTGTTCTGTTGTGATGCAATGTTGTATTTGCACATATTGAGCATATTACGTGTATGATTGAAATGCTTGGTATGTGTGGGATCCGACACCTAGTTGTTTTCCTTTGATAGCCTATCTTACAGGGAAATGCCTCCTTGTGATTCCAATGAGCCTTGGTAGCTTGCTACTGCTCGGAACACGTAGGCTGGCCGGCATGTGTCCTTCTTCGTTCCTGTGTCTGTCCCTTAGGGGAAATGTCACGCGTTGCTCCTTTAAGTTTATGTAGCTTGCTACGACTTGGGTTCATACGTTGATGACCGACACGTTCGTTGCTGGGTCATGGATGCCTGTCTCTGTAATTTAGTGCCACTTTTGGTTTATAACTAGCCATGTCGGCCCGGGTTCTCTGTCATATGGATGCTAGCGACACTGTCATATACGTGTGCCAAAATGCGCAAACGGTCCCGGGCCAGGTAAGGTGGCACCCGTGGGGTTACCGTGCGTGAGGCCGCAAAGTGATATGACGTGTTGCAGCTAGATCGGTGTGACTTAGGATCGGGGTCCTGACAGCCGGCTCCGCCAAGAAATCCAAGGCAGATGACCCCGGGAAGGAAGTTGCCGGGTGTGTCGCTTGCCCGGCCTTGGCGGCTGCCGAGAAGCCAGGAAACTCCAACAAGCAATACTGCAAGATCCATCGCGCCAAAGGCCATGATCTCCAGAACTGCCGACAGGTTGAGCTCCTTGCTAAAAAGCAGAGGGCTGAATATGAGAGGCAGGACAAGAAGAAGGGCCAGGACAGTGCTGGGGGGGGGGGGTCCGACAAGAAGCGTGAAGGCCAAGCCGGCCGTCGCGGCAAGGATAAACAACAGGAGAGGCCCGCCCGGGGACGTGACAGAAAGCCAGAAGACGACGATCACGAAGAGGACGACGAGTCTGGCGACCAAGAGTTTCAGAAAGCCACAGAGGCCATGTGTGTCAATGGCGGCGCCTCGATACAGACTTCTCACCGCCAGCTTAAACAGTGGGCGCGTGAGATTACAGCGGTGGAGCCGACATTTGGTGCCCAAAAGCCGCTGAAATGGTCCAGCACGCCTATCATTTTTGACACTGAGGATCACCCTGATTGCACTACTGCGGTCGAGTGCTTGCCGATGTTGGTTTCACCGACAATACGCAACCTCAAGGTGACAAAGATGCTAGTCGATGGCGGGGCCGGTCTGAACTTAATCTCGCCTACCGTGATCGAGAAGCTGCAGATTCCTGACGGAGACCTCGAAGAGACAGGCACGTTTCAGGGGGTCAACCCGAGGAGAAGTCAACCAAAGGGGAAGGTCACGCTGCCCGTGACTTTTGGAAGCGACCTGAACTACAGGACAGAAAGAATCGTGTTTGATGTCGCCAAGATCCCCTTGCCCTACAACGAGATCCTTGGCCGCCCAGCGCTGGCCAAGTTCATGGCGGCGTCACACTACACCTACAACTCCCTGAAGATGCCCGGACCTGTGGCGATCATCACCATCCCCTCCGATAAGAAAGATGCGCTGATTTGCACTGACCAACTATACCAACAAGCAGTTGCAGTAGCTTCCGCCACTAGGGAACTTGCTCCTGCCACTGGATCCCGGGGGCCAAGAAGAAGAAGAAGACCGGTGAGACCTCGGGCACCCACTCCGGCAAGCGCACCTCTTTGGAGTGTCGTGCTCCCATCGAGGACGTGCCAGAGAGCTCCACCGACAAGAAGAAGACCGATGAGACCTCGGACACCCACTCCAGCAAGCGCACCTCTTCGGAGTGTCGTGATCCCGTCGAGGACGTGCCAGAGAGCTCCACCGGCAGAAACAAGAAGTCCAGGGCCACACCGCCGGGAACCAAGAAGGTTTTTGTCAAGGAGGACGGCACAGGAGGGGCTTTCACCATAAGCTCCACTCTTGACGACAAATAGGAAGACGCGCTCGTCACCTTCCTGCGGGCAAATGTCGATGTGTTTGCATGGCAAGCATCCGACATCCCCGGCGTTCCCAGGGAGGTGATTGAGCACCACCTTGCTGTCTGTCCTCATGCGCGGCCCGTCAAGCAGAAGGTCGGGAAGCAAGCTTTGGAACGACAAGAGTTCATCATAGAGGAGATCCGGAAACTTGAATCAGCGGGTTTGGTAAGAGGGGTGCTCCATCCAACGTGGTTGGCCAATCCGGTGGTAGTGCGCAAGGCAAATGGGAAGTGGAGGATGTGTATTGATTACACATATATCAATAAAGCTTGTCCCAAAGACCCCTTCCCATTGCCGTGCATTGACCAGATTTATGACTCCACGGCTGGGTGTTACCTGTTGTCATTCCTCGATGCCTACTCCGGCTACCATCAAATCTTCATGACAAGAGAAGACGAAGAGAAGACATCATTCATCACCCCATGTGGTACGTATTGTTTCGTATGAACGCCTTTCGGGTTGAAGAGTGCTGGCTCAACGTTTGCAAGGGCAGTCCAGATTGGTTTTGAACCCCAGCTCCATAGAAATATGGAGGCTTATATGGATGATATAGTGGTCAAAACCAAGAACAGGGCAACCCTTATACCGGATTTACAAGAAACATTTGCAAACCTACACAAGATCAATCGAAAGCTGAACCCTGAGAAGTGCGTCTTCGGCGTCCCATACGGCAAGCTTCTCGGGTTCTTTGTGTCACAGCGTGGGATAGAGGCCAATCCGGACAAGATCAAAGCTATAGAACAGATCAAAGCACCCAAACGGGTCAAGGATGTGCATTGGCTTGTTGGCTGCGTTGCCGCCATAAGCAGATTCATTTCCAAGTCTGCCAAGCGCGCCCTTCCCTTTTTCAAGATTTTGAAAAAGGCGGGCCCAATGGAGTGGACGCCAGAAGCCAAAGCAGCATTGCAAGATTTGAAGAGGTATCTTTCCTCCATGCCAGTACTAGTTGCGCCTAGGCCACAAGAACCGTTGCTACTATACCTGGCGGCAACGAACTAGGTGGTCAGCGCCGCACTAGTGGCACAGAGAGAAATTGATGATGAGGTAATAGCAGCGAGAGAGCATGATGCCGTTGGTGTAGAGACAACACGGCCGGTTGAAGTGCCACCAAGGAAGAAAATGATGCAGCACCCGGTCTACTTTGTTAGCTCCCTCTTGTAGGGGGCTAGATCAAGGTACTCCGGTGTGCAGAAATTGCTCTTCGGCCTTCTTATGGCCTCGAGAAAGCTGCGTCACTACTTCCACGCACACGAGATCACTGTCGTCACTCGCCTCCCCCTGCGACGGATATTGCACAATCCAGATGCAACGGGAAGAATTGTAGAGTGGGCACTGGAGCTGTCCAGCTTTGGCCTCAAGTTTGAAAGTACATCGACGATTCAAAGCCGAGTCCTGGCGGAGTTCGTTGCAGAATGGACCGCAACGCCTGATGAAGAAGCCTAGGAAACTGCTCTCCCCGGCAAAGAGGTGAGTAGCGACTGGATCATGTACTTTGATGGAGCTTTCTCCTTATAGTGCGCCAGGGCTGGCGTACTACTTGTCGCGCCCACCGGATAGCACCTCAAGTACGTGGTCCAGATGCACTTCCCCAGGGAGGTATCAACAAACAATACTGCCGAATATGAGGGGCTGCTTGCTGGTCTTAGGATCGCGGCAGACCTCGGAATCACGAAACTCATTGTCAGGGGTGATTCGCAACTTGTCGTCAAACAAGTCAACAAAGATTACCAGAGCCCGTTGATGAAGGCCTACGTCGATGAAGTGAGAAAGCTGGAAGAGCGTTTTAATGGTATACAGGCGGAGCACGTTCCTCGAGCAGAGAACGACATCGCCGATTACCTATCAAAGCGCGCTGCCCTCAAGTTACCTGTGGAACCAGGTACCTTTGTGCTTCAGCATTCTCAGCCATCCGTTGATCCATCAACGGAGCAAAACAAGAGGAGGAAATCAGGGCCCGGCAAGTACTTTCCCGCCGAGCTCCCCGGAGCCGCCGGCAAGGATGTTGTCGGGGAAACTGAGCCCGACACGGCACGGCTAGCTCCGGCGGAGCTTCAAGCTCTTGTCGTCGAGACAGCCGCTCCTATAGCGGAGGAAATGCCTTTAGTCCTCGCCGTCAAGCCCCAGGCTCCAGCGTGGGCACAGCATACCGTCTGATTCCTCCAAACTGGGGAACTTCCCGAGGAGCAGGAGGAAGCGGAAAAAGTAGCCCCTCGGTCTGCTATGTACCAGTTCGTCGATGACGTCCTGTACAGAAAGAGACCGAACGGCATGAAATTGAAGTGTATCCCTCGAGAGGAAGTACTGTGGCTGTTGGCAGAGATACATGGAGGCATATGTGGATCCCACATAGGGTCAAGAGCCCTTGCCGGCAAGGCATTTTGGCAAGGCTTCTTTTGGCCCACTGCCCTCTAGGATGAGACGACACTGGTCACCAGGTGTGAAGCGTGTCAGTTCCATTCAAAGAAACTTCATCAACTAGCTCAATCCCTTCAAACCATTCCTCTCTCCTCTGGGGGCTCGACATACTGGACCCTTTCCCCCACGCTGTCGGGGGCTTTGAGTACTTGTACGTCGCAATCGACAAGTTCACAAAGTGGCCAGAGGTGGAGGTAGTGAGGAAGGTCACAGCTCAGTCAGCGGTCAAATTCTTCAAGGGACTAGTGTACCGTTTTGGTGTACCCAACAGGGTCATCACCGACAACGGCACACAATTCACAAGCCGCACCTTCATGCAATATACCCAAGACCTCGGCAGCAAAGTCTGTTTCGCTTCCGTTGCTCACCCACGAAGCAATGGTCAAGCTGAGAGGGCAAACGCTGAAGTACTGCAAGGCTTAAGGACAAAGACCTTTGACAGGCTGCGCAAGAGTGGAAGGCGCTGGATTGATGAGTTGCCGACGGTTCTTTGGTCGATCAGAACGACGCCAAATCGAGCCATCGGCCAGACGCCCTTTGCCCTAGTATACGTGGCAGAAGCAGTTCTCCCCACTGAACTCATACATGGGTCACCTTGAGTGCTCGCTTATGATGAGCTTGAGCAAGAGCAACTGCGGCAAGATGACGCAACACTCCTTGAGGAAGATCGTCTTCGGGCGGCTGTGAGAGCAGCATGCTACCAGCAAGCCTTGCGCCGCTACCATAGCCGCAAGGTCCGTGCCCAAAGCTTTGAGGAAGGCGACCTTGTTCTTCGGCGCGTTCAATCAGCCAAGAGTACCAATAAGTTGACGCCGAAGTGGGAAGGCCCTTATCGGGTAATACGAGTCACCAGGCCTGGCGCAGTCTGCCTGGAGACCGAAAATGCCATTCTGGTGAGCAATTCCTGGAACATTGAGCATCTTCGCAAGTTTTACCCATAAGGCGCGGCTTGCTGGGCCCGCCGGCAAGCCACCTTTTATACAAGCCTTGCCGGCAAGGCATTTAACCCTTTGTACAAAGCCAGGCGCAGACCCTGAGCATAAATAAATGAAGCGCTGGCGTCCTAAGTTATAGCATGCATGCTAGGTCGAGTCGTCCTTGTTTAGGGTTGATAGTGTTTAGCGGCGGCTAATCCCTAGCTTAGAGGTCGAGTTTGCATCTCTTTGTCTTTCTTTTATCTTCTTTGGTTCACAGGACACACATGTATCCTTGCCGAAACCACTTGGAAGGGAAAAGGAACATACCAGTATCCGGGCCCCGGCAAGCCATTATTGCCACGGGCTGCAAGAGGAAAGATTCACCCACGGCAAACCAGGGTTGCCGCGGGATGCAGCTTCAGATAAGTTCTTCATCCCTTATCATGCATTCCATTATGGACTGAGGTATGTGAAACCTTGTTTTTTCCTTAAACTACCGTGCTCCCCTAACTTTAGGCCCTAGGGCTCGTTCCTGGGACCAAGTTTGGTCGTAGTCACGGCAGCGAAAGGATAAAACAAGGAGCCTAAACCCGCCTCATCCCTGCCTCCGCCAAATGTGTGAGAAAGGTAGAGCGAAGTGGGGAGACGGCAAGGCCTGTTGCCGGGCGAGAAAGTGTTTATCTTAAAGATATCAAGGATTTATTCCTTGTCATGGGTTTCACCCACAAAGAAAGGACCCGGCAGAAGTCCCTTTTTCATTAAAAACATTCCACTCAGGTACAGTCCATAGGGAATGAAAAACATGAACAAGGGGATTACAAGTTTTAAATTTAACAGACGCCCGAAGGCTTACAAACTAAAAAGAGATAAGATGCCCGTAATCCCTTTCTTGTCCCTCTCCTTAGGAGGCAGGTCAAGGAGGCGAGAAGGGCAAAAGGAGCACCTAGGCGAGCTACGGGTGGAAGAAGACACCGAGAAAACATCTTGGTGGCCGCCCAAAGGCTGGATGGTGATGGCAGCGCCGGGAGCAGTGCTCGAAGACGAGGCGGCAGGACGTCAGTACGTGTCGAAGGTGTCGGTGCCCGCTTACTCCGACATGACGGCCCCGAGAAGTTCAAGGAGCCGGCGACACGGATGATGGGGTCGCCTGTGCCACAAGGAGAGGCGCTCGACACCTTGTCGGACCCGTCATCCTGCCGCCTACCGCCCTCACCGTCGGTGCCGCTGTCCTCCTCGTCACTCTCACTCGAGGAGGAACCTTCACTATCAGAAGAGCTCTCCACGCAGCACCTAGTACGAGTCCCAAAGTGCCCGAAGACCTTGACGGAGGGAAGGCCACCCTCCATTAGCTTAAAATGGAGAGTGAACCCCTCCGTCAAGCTGTGGATATGAGCAAACGTCTTCCATCCCCGACGAAGATACATCACATGAGCAGCAGGGAAGTCAACACGGACCCGCATGCCACTGATCCCGCAACCCCTAATGTGCAGCTGCAATGACTCCGGCGGATCCAGCTCCATCTCCCGCACAAATAGAGTTGGGAGACGTAGGCGGCGTCACGGCGGCCGGCGCAACCTGACGAAGAACTCACAAGGGTCATCCCCAACATGTCCCTCCATTGGAGGAGGAGATGCTGGCGGTGGCCAGGCCGGCGGGCCACCCCGCCCTCCTCTTCCCCGAGCGCTCTGGCCTCGCCCATGGCCTCGCCCCCTCCCCCTTCCCCTCGCGGCCAGCTCTGCCACCGCAGGAGTAGGAGAAGGAGGGATGCGTTGTCGAGAGGCGACCCTCGCCGCCACTGTTGAAGGGCCGGGATTTCCTCTCTCCATGACGAATGTTAGAGAGGAGCAGAAGCTGAAGGAGGAAGAAGATGGAAGAATGCAGGGCGCCGTCCCTCCCCTCCCGCTCTTTATAAAGGAACGGGGTTGTGGCTCGACCGCCCCGCTCGGCCAATCAAGACACGGAAGGCGCAGGGAGCTAGGACGGACCCGCCGCCCCAACCAGTGACGGCCCGGTTTCCCGCCTCCAACGTTTGCCACCCCAAGCGCATGGGAGACACGTGGAAGACGTGGAGAACCGAGGGGACGGGTGAAGCAACCTCTTCCCACCCCGTGATCCTGGGGAGTGGACACCTTGAGGACCGCGCCTTGGCCCGGTTTAGTAAATGAGCTGCGCCTCCATGCGTCCCTCCGTTTATGGGGAAGGTGCGAACCGCCCCTTTACTATGATGTGACGCATGCCTGCAGGAACCAACCCCATGCATGCCGCCCACGTCACGCACACCCCCCGCACCGCGCCACCACGGGGCAACTCGAGTGTCTAGCTATCGTCCACTTCGCATAGATGGATGAGTTCATAGATGGAGGGCGCGCGGCTCTGGACACGGGTCTGACTCACCGGGATATCTCCTTGGGCTAGTTTTCCTTTCCTCGAAGAACTTGTGCACCAGGATTCCGAGGATGCTCGGGTCTTCCCTAAGATAAGGGGTTTTACCTCTACTGATCGCAAGATATTGTTATGGGCTAAGTTGGGACACCCCTGCAGGGTTATGATCTTTAGAAACCGTGCCCGCGGTTATGTGGCGGATTGGACTTTGTTAACATCTGGTTGTAGATAATTTGACACAAGAACTGACACATAAGGCACTACCATGTGAGTAGTCGTGATGGTATCTTTTCGAGGGAGGTCATGAAGAGAACACGGTAAGGTTATGGATGACTCATATGTAGACAGGATCATCTAGTGATCATGAATATTTCATGACCGATGGCTTTCACTTCTCTTCTCGCTCTGATGATACGTAAGCTAGCCACCTCATCTACGCTTAGTGCTTGCAGTAGCCCACTTATACACTTTTTCCTTACCCAAAGGCTTTGATAGTTTTGATACCCGGGAATGGGATTGCTCAGTCCTCATGACTCACAGTTCACTACAAACACATGTGCAGGTACAACCGAGTACAAATCAGGTGATGGCCAGGAACTCAAGTGGGAGTACGATGAGGAATGTGGGCGAATGTATGTGACGTTCCTCGACAATCAGTAGTGGTTCTTACTAGGGCCGATCGGGCATAGTGGGTGGTTATCTTCTTTTCATTTGGATTCATTCATAGTCGGACTCTGTTTGTACTTGGATGAATGTATGACTTATTTATGCATTGTGTGAAGTGGCAGTCTTAAGGCAACTATGTATTTTCCCCTTTGTTCTTATACATGGGAATGTGTGATGATAATCATCTTGCGGTCATACCAAAATGTGATTATGCCTCTAAGCCGTGCGTCGACACGTAGGAGATATAGTCGCATCTCGGGCGTTACAAGTTGGTAATCAGAGCCTTCCCCGACCTACGAGCCCCTGCTTGATCAAACTGCTTCCGATGTTGAGTCTAGAATTAACAAAATGTTTTGAGTCTTAGCATTATATATATCGTAGAGTAGGAATTATTTTTCTCCTTATCCCCTTCGTTGCTCTGGTGAGGACTCCTGACGTAGAAGTTTTGACTTCCTACCCTCTTTTCCACTAACTGTTTTTAGGATCACGCCGGTATTGTTGGGATCGTTCCGATATCTTTGTGACGAGAATTTTGTCTTGGTGCCTCCCGTCTGTTTAGGCTTAGTCCCCGGGAGTTCCGATATCTTTTCGTCGCATTGTGTATCGTTACTGTTCCAGAATACCAGAGGTTGCCAACATCGAATACACTTCTATGCATGTCTGGTGGTGAGATAACCCCGACGTTACCTAGTACTGCGGGATACACTACAAAAAAAAGACACATCCGTGACATTTTGGGCCGAACAAAACTTTCTGTCAAAGTTATGACACTTCTAGGACAATAATTGTGACAAAACACGTGTAATGCCCAGGATGGAACTATACCTCCTACGTGTCGAGGCACGACTTAAAGGCATAAGTCCATCCTAGAATGATCTCAAGTTTGGTAATCTTTGCACATCTCATGTAAAAGAGGGGAATTGTAAACATAAATAGTTGGCTTACACTCGCCACGTCACACAAATACAATACATGTCTCAAACATCATACATTAAGAATATCACAACCCTCAAAGGGCAAAACCAAATGTCAAGATACCAAACTTGAATAAAATCCACAGGTCGGATCGAATCCTAGTAGAAGTCTCCACTACTGATCATCAGGATAACGAACATAGTATCGACTACGCTCCTCGTCGTACTCCCAGTCAAGCTCGGTGCCATCACCTGGATAGCTCACAACTGGACCTGCAACTGGTGTGGTGAAGTAACTGTGAGCCACAGAGGACTCAGCAATCCCGTTCCTGGGTAACAAGATTATTTAAGCCTTGGGAGAGGAGAAGGCTGAAGAAAAGAATAAGTGTCTGCAGCAGCAACTAGCAACTAGCTTACGTGAGAGAGAGCGAGAAGAGAAGCCTCGATCGAGAAGTGATCACGAAGTGATCCTAGCTACAAGCTCAACAAACATAACCCCTCCGTGTTCAACTCCCGAATCCCTATTCGGAAATTGACAGTCACGGAACACACACTGGTAGTGTATTAGAAACATTGTGTCAAGTTATCTACAACCGGATATTAACAAGCTCCCATCTGCCACATAACCACGGGCACGGCTTTCGAAAGTTCATAACCCTGCAGGGGTGTTCCAACTTGACTCATTACAAGCCCACGATCCGCGGAGTCGCAACTCCAAAGTGGGAAGACCCGAGTATTCTCGGAATCCCGTGCTCAAGATACTCCGAACTAAGGTAAGGCTAATCCAGCAAATCCTCCCGGCGTGTCGACACCCTGATAGTAGCCGCGCGTATCTAAGTCTCAGGACACGACCGGATGGGTGATGCTACAGGTGTATGCCAGATACCTCGGGTTGCCCCAAGGCGGCCCTGCAGGACCCCCGTTTCGGACCAACACTCATGTGGAGCACTTGCCCGGGGTTGTTGATTAAGAAAAAGGGTTTATAACTCCCTATGCAAGTTTAGTTTGTTATTAGGCAAATAGTACCAATGTTGGGATTTGCTGGAAAAGACTTAGCACTTAGCGGTTTATCGAGGGGGTCCCATACACCCCAACCGTATTAGGAACGCATAATCAAGGAACATAACACCGGTTTATACGGTTCCTAACGGCATGAGTGGAACAAATCACCAAGCAAAAGGCTTAGCCTTCCACCCTTGCCAATATATAGATGATTCCATTTTAAGCATTTATATAGTGTGATATAACCCAACAAAACTTCAACATGAAGCAAGCATCTTCGATCTTCACCTGCAACTAGCAATGCTATAAGAAGGGCTGAGCGAAGCGTACTTAGCCAAGCAACGGTTTGCATAGGTAGGGTGGTTAAACATGGCAGTGGTTACAAGTAGGAGGCTGATAGGAAGAACATGGGCATCGAGGCAAAACTATAGAGCGGAACTACTAGCAATAGGCAAAGATAGTAATGTTATCGGGGTTCGGTCATCTTGCCTGAAGAGAAGTCGTTCGGATCGTAAGAAGGGTCCTCGTGCTCAACCTCGTTGGTAACCTCGTGCTCGTACTCGTACTCGGTCTCAACTTTCGGCTCTAAACAATACAATCACACAAGGCACGAATCAACAAGATGCAATGCGCACTCGAAAATGATGGATGCACTAAGGATGCACATGGAGCACGGAAAATAACACTCAAGCAAAACACCTCAAAACATGATAACAATAAGATATTATGAATGTACACAGAAAAACAATCAAGTTTCATATAAGACTCGCTGAAATCGGAGCTACGGGCTAAAAGTTATGCCCGAAACAAGAAATGAGCGAAAGCTGAAAATTACAGCAACATAGCAACTTCGGAGCACAAAATAATTAAGCTACACAACTCAAACATCATGGAAAAGGACATGAACATAAACTAGACATATCCTACAGCAAATAAGTCCAAAGGTGCACCCCCAAAGGAGCCACTGATCAATAGCAATAAGCTTGGACATATTGAACTTGACAATAAAATTCTGGCAGCAGAATTTTATTGAAACTTTGGAGCAAAAGATAAACATGCTACAGCCACTCAAATAAGCATGTGAGAACATGAATGGAAAGCCAACAATATATACTACAAGGAACAGTCAAGATCCACTCCAAAACTATCATGGTTTGTCCTAGAGCAGCAAGCAAACATGGCATCGAAACGTTACAGATTTCAGACTTTGTGAAAAACCACTAAGTCCTAAAACAGCAGTTTCATCATGGCATCTAAAAGAGAAAGTTTAAGTCACCTCGAAACTAAACATGGCAAGTGGTAAGCACCACATCAAAGTACACATGATGGTGATTCCGAAACAAACAAGCATGCATCTTGGAGATAAACACAACGATTGCAACGAGCTCAACAAGATGGCATTTCATAACAAGTGAAACAACATCACAGCCACATGGCACTTTGCAACGATGATAAACATGGCAAGAATAAATCTATCATGCAAACTAACACAAGCAACATGTAGAGGATGGCAAGACGAACACGTGGACATGTCATTTGCATCATTCGGATAAACGAGCTAAAAGATATCACATAGCAAAGTTGACATAAAAACATCACATAGCAGCAGTTTTATCACGATGCACTATTGCAACAGAATAACAAGCACCTAGATGATCTCTAACATGCATGACACAAAAAGATGAAACGTAGTGCTAATTACCACGAACGTCTGGACATGCTATTTGCGCAAAACGGACATCCACACAAACAGTTATCAGCAGTTGAAATATGCATTAGACACTAAGAAAAACAGAGACTTAGAGGATTTGGGGAGTCAACCTAGATCTGATAAAAAATCCACGGGCTCAGGCCCGAGCGGATCTGACCTAGCGGGAGGAGGGACTCGGCCCGGCCCGACGAGGCGCGGTGGAGAGGCGGCGGCCTTCGGGCCCGACCGGAGCGGCCCGCCTCGGGTGGAGGAGGAGCGGCCCGCGCGCGGCGGCGGCCTGGCGGAGGGCGTGCGGTGGAGAAGGCCCGCCCGGGGTGCTGGCGATGCGGCGGAAGGGCACGGCCCAGGTGGCGACGGCCCAGCGGAGGCGGTGGCCCGGAGGGGCGCAGTGCGGGGGCGATGAGGCCCGCTGGTGCAGGCACCTGGCAGATCGGGCGACGGGCTTGGCGGCCGAGGCCTGCTGCGGTCGAGTGAGGGAGCCGGAGTCCAGGCGATGTGGTCCACGGGGCCGAAGCTGCGGTGGACCGAGGCGAACGAGGGAGGTCGGGCCTCGGCGAGCGACGCGGTCGAGGGGGCGTTGACACTGGCCGCCTCCAGATCGGAGGAATGGATCGAGGCGATCGGTCGGCTGGTTCCTTCGGGAGCCTGGCGACCTGGAGGAGAGGAGAGCCAAGTGGCTGTGAGGGGTAGGTGGATCTGAGGAAAAAAAATAGGGGAAGGAGGAGGAAGAAGCTAGAGATGTCTAAAAATAGACCTAGGGTCTATAAATAGCAGAATTTAGGGTTTGGGGATTTGGGGGTGTTAGGAGCCCTCCGATCGCGATCCGACGGATCCGATCGCGGGGGGAGTTTAAAAGGTCCTAGGAGAAGGTAGTGGGCGGCTGTAGGGGTGTTTCGGGCCACAAAGTGAAGGCACTTTGGACCCACACGAATAACTGTTGGGATAGCAAACGGAGTCCAAACGCGACGAGATTTGAGAGGCGGGTTACACACAACAAAACAACAACACACGACAAGTCTCGCGCCAAACCGGTAACGTTACACAACCAAACAACAAAGTAGGTCTACGGGACGCCACGGACACGTGACGGAGCTCCGGAACGCGAAACGGACAACGGGAAGGAACGCGTGGAACCGGATGCAACCGACAACACAAATGCAATGCGATGCACATGTCTACATGATATGAATGAATGCCACACACGCACACAACAAAACGACGAACACCCGAAAGACAAAGAACCCGAAATGGAATAGATGAAGCCGGAGATATATTATATGCCCAAAGGGAAAGTATTACATCCGGGGCATTACAACACGGTATCATCATAGATGTGGTGGGGTCCTACTTCTATGACAAAAAATCATGACAGAAAATGGGCTTTTCGTCCTGGGCGGGCCGGAGATGCAGCTACATGACATTCTTTGGGCCGTCCATGACGGAAAAACCATGGTAGAAGCGAGGGCGAGGAAAATATCGGGGTGTTCCCGGTTATGGTGAGTGGCCGGGGCTGAGAGATGCTCATTTCTCTCGTACACGCACGCGCGTGAGTGCGAGGCGTTGGGCTCTAACTGAACCCGAGCGGGCGCTCTGATCGCTACTCAGAGCGTCAGTGCGCTACTGCTCCATGTCCTGCTGGTGGCACAAATCGGCGATACGCTGCGCCTACGCCAAGCGGTTGCGCTCCAACCACTCCTGCTCCTCCGCCCAGCGGTCATGCTCCAACAAGTCCTCAATCTCCGCATTGACATCTAAAGACCGATAGAATGCCTCCTCCCTCCGTCTGCCTTCCGGTGAAAAATCGAACACTAGTTCCGGCGGTGACCGCATCCAGCCTCGCCTATCGTGGACGGGCAGGGGCATCGCGGACGTGGCGAGAGCGAGGATAAGTGGCGAGTGACGTCAGGGCGGTGGGGGCTTATGCGGATAGGGCTAGTTGGGTCAAGATGCCACCATAGATGGCCGGGAAACAGTACTTATAGGCGGAAGGTAGCGCGACGGTCATTGGAATCCAATGCATAATTTAGCAGGCATGGCTTAGCGCGCCAGCTTGCCGTGGAAAACTAGAGAAATTGAAATTTTGACTGTGCCCTCCCATCCCGTCCGTGCTGGGTCGCACACCGGCATGACGGTCAAACGAGTGCACTCGAATCATCTCCCTCCTTGTCAATAATCATTCCACGGATTGAAGTGGCCCGCAACAATTAAAGCACATCTTTTTGCATCAATTAGCTGCCTTAATTACGGCCAGCTGCATGCAGGCACTCAAAATCGCTCGCAGCCAGTACACGAAGCAGCGTGCAACGAGTCGCAGCCTAGGGTATTAGTTGATGAACTTTAGATGGGAGATAAGTCATTTGCGAACTCGAACCATCCAAATGAGGTACTCCCTCCATGTCAAAAATCATTCCACCACTCATCATCTACCTTGGTTGGTGAGATTTTTGAACTAAGCCCTGCAAACCAAAAAGGATGTAGTACGTGCGTGATCCACTATTTATTTGTGTAGGATCGAGTAGGTCATTTTTGAATTAAGCCCTGCAAACCGGAAAGGAGGCAGTACGTGCGTGATTAACTATTTATCCGTGTAGGATCAACTAGGTCGGATGGTGTATGTGTACGATCGCATTAATTGATCAACATTCATTTGGAGATAAGGCATTTACGAACGTTTTTGCTGGCAGTTTCTTCAGATTCGCATGGCATTTTCTTCAGAGCTGTTTGTCAGTTTCTTCAGAGGTATGAATTCTTATTCAATAAACTTCCACTTCGGATCTTGTGTCGCAACTAAAACTGCCAGGAGCGCATTAGTAGGATAGCTAGTGATCGATCAGTAACTTGTAAACACATATAAGGAACTGTTAATGCATCTCAATATTCACAGATCATATACAAATATGTAGCTCCAAAAGCATAGATCATACACAACTAAAACCAACTAGTATGATTCCCATACATAAGATAAACATGTTAATGCATCTCAATGGTTCACAAATCATATAGAAATATGTAGCTTCAAAAGCAAAGATCTAGAAAAAACATATGTTCTTCCTACTAACATGGATGCTTCTCTTGGCCAACATTTAGTACAGACTGAAAGACAAATTTGTTTGTGAAGTCTACAATTCCTCTTGCAAACGTAAGTGGTTTCACCAACAGCTGGAACCATCAGAATGAACCACACATGATGGAGGAACATCCACTGCAATATGATTTGGTCTTCTCTCGATCACACGGTGAGACTATTTTCGGAATACAAACTTTAACTTAGGCAAAACGATGCCCATTGTATAATCAGACCAAAGCAATGAAGCCCCTAGTGTTGGCCAATAAATAGTACAGTACTACTTTTCTGCAGTCCATGAAGTGACTATCCAATCTTTCTTTGTCTATTTTCAAATGGCACTGCATGCAGTGACTATACTATTCCCTTGTGTGTTTACCAAATAGCAACGGGAAGACATCTCTGTATGCCCAAATATCAAGAAGCTAGTAAACATATACCCCACCTTGTATTTTCGGTTTAAACATGTCTCTTCCGCTTAGCATCATGTTTTGCACTAGACAATTTGATACAATCATGTTTTGCCTTGAACAATTTCATACTGAATTGATTTGCTTGTTCAGAGCAGAAATATAGCACCTATTGTTCATCAGACCAAGGATATCCATGTTCGCAGTGATGGAAGAGGTGAAATCGATACAACCGAAATTGAGCATCCAATCATTTGAATCATGTCCTGCACCACCAATGTAGGTCCACCCTGCCAATAAATTCACATGCAAACCACTAGTATTACTATCTAATGACAGTACAAAAAGAGTAGCAAGATAGTAGCAAACCATGTACCTTCTTAATGAACAGCTCATAGTGCCACCAATTAGATATAAAGGTTTGGAAGAAAACATGCTCCGAATGTTGAACCAGTTGGACAGTTCCACTAAAATCGAGCATCCCTGTTTGCATAAATATTGAAAGTGTGATTACTATAAAAGTGGCAGTAGTTGAAGCATAGACTCACAAATATAAGCATTCCAATTTCTTAATGGGAAAAGGTTTTTATAAGCTCTAGCACTGGAAGATTTCTATAAGCTCTAGCACTGGAAGATTTCTATAAGAATTAACAATACAAAATGTAAAGGTAACAAGTATCAGCATTGGTATACTAGATGTGCAAGAACATTAAACCAAATACAAAAGTCTGAAGGTAACTAGCATTATTAACTAATGAAAGTATTAAAAATTGCAAACCATGTACCTCCAAGGTAAATATCATTTCGAACTCGGGTGAACATGAAAAATTGCTCTCCTAATCTTCACAAAGGTGTGGCTAGCTTTACTGGCAGTATTTGAGTGAACTCTACACCCTCTGTACCTGTCGGGACCCCGATCCTAAGTCACACCGATCTAGCATGTAACACACCATATCACTTTGCGGCCTCACGCACGGTATCCCCACGGGTGCCACCTTACCTGGCCCGGGACCTTTTGCGCATTTTGGCTCACGTATATGATAGTGTCGCTAGCATCCATATGACAGAGAACCCGGGCCGACATGACCAGTTATAAACCAAAAGTGGCACTAAATTACAGAGACAGGCATTCATGACCCAGCAACGAACGTGTCGGTCATCAACGTATGAACCCAAGTCGTAGCAAGCTACAAGGACTTAAAGGAACAACGCGTGACATTTCCCCTAAGGGACAGACACAGGAACGAAGAAGGACACATGCCGGTCAGCCTAAGTGATCTGGAGCAGTAGCAAGCTACTAAGACTCAGTGGAAGCACTAGGAGACATTTCCCTGTAAGATAGGCTACCAAGGGTAAACAACTAGGTGTCGGATCCCACACATACCAAGCATTTCAATAACATACACACAATATGCTCAATATGTGCAAATACAACATGGCATCACAACAAGACTCTAATAAACAAAGTATTTATTCATTAGGCTCCGAGGAGCCAAGTATTACAAGCATGGGTCTCACGACCCAACATTCAGAGCATACAAGCAACAAGCGAAAGCACTACATGTCTGAGTACAGACATCTACAAATGAAAAAGGCTGAAGAGCCTGACTATCTACAACATCAGATCCTTGTCCGAGTCCAAGCGGAACTACTAGTGAGACATCAATCCTATCTGCAAAACATAAATTAAGCAAACATGAGTACAAAGGTACTCAGCAAGACTTACATCAGATCCTATCATACATGCACTTGTATCAAAAGGCAAAGTGGGGTTTAGTTGCAGCAAGCCAGCTTTGACTCAGTGGCTATCCTATTCTACGATTGCTGGTAACTCTCTTGAGGTGGCGCACACGAGTCCACTAAGCACCACACAATACACCACTATGTATTCATTCCCGTCTTCCTACGAGAAGGCCATCCATAGCACTCACACTTGTCTTGAGTATTTTAGAGTATCCACTTCAAGTTGTCTATGTACCACGTAAGCATCCAAGAAGTCCATAACCGTGGACCCGGCTATTCAAATAGATCATGTTAACCCTGCAGGGGTGTACTGCTTCACACACGCTCTCGCCACTTACCGCCATGTACATCTCGTGTATCTCGGCAACCTTCAAGCGGAAGCCTGGCGAGGGTGTCGGCCACGACCTGACTAACCACACAAGTCTCTCGTCCAGGTTTATCGCCTATTCGGGTTCCATCCGTGGGGAGATCCGACCGGGGTGTCGGTCACGGCCCCAAATGATGTGCTCAGTGTTCCCAAGCCCACCTCGCCGAGTGGATCTACGCTTGGTACACCGTGCCACGGTGCCTAGTATGTCCCAAGCCCACTGGCCGAGTGCCACTTGGTAGACTACTAACACTACCTACAAACACCAGAAACTAGTTGCAACTCCTGGACAGAGATCATGTTGATTAATAAGTCGAGAGGGGTCGAGTTACCGGAACCCAATGTGTGGTAGTAACTAGTCATTGGACAACATACTCGGAACTCAGTTCTTAGGGACGGTTCCAGTGAGACAACCCACCATGTACTCCTACATGGCCTCTCACCGCTACCTTTACCAAATCGCGTTCACACGCTTAACCCTCAACATCAGAACATATCATTTAACTCCAATTCATTCCCGATGAATTAGACCTGACACACTCTAAGCAATAGCAAGCAAGGCATGGTAAGATCACAACATGGCTTCAATCAACTCCTACACATGCTAGTGGGTTTCAACTATTTACTGTGGAAAGACAGGTCATGCAGAGGAATGGGTTCAACTACCGCAGCATAAAGTAGCAGTTGAAGTCGTTGTTGTCCTAATGCAATAACAGGGAGCAGGAGCGAGAGAGAGGTTGTATCGGAATGAACAATTGGGTTTTCTTGCCTGATAAAACAACGTGCACAGCACTGCTCCTCTGACAGGTACTCTGGATCGGTCTCCGGAGCTGGACCTATCGAGAAGAACGGTGCCGACAATCAAACACGAGCATATGCAACAATATGATGCATGAATATGGCATGAAGTTATGATGTTGTTTGAGCTAATGCAACTAGCATTTTGATTGGTTGAACTCCATTTGAACCAAGGGTTCAAATGCAACTCTAGAGATAAGCATTTTAAATGCCATTTATGTGTTTTCATAAAAACAGTAGGTTTAACTTCACTTTTCATGCATGAAAATGGTACAGATGGATAGATTGAATTTTTCTGATAAATTTTCATATATAAATTATTTCATTCTGAGCTACAGTTGAATTTCTGTGATTTTTTGAAGTTTAAGCCAATTTCTGAAATAAATAAATCATTTAAGATTTATTTAAAAACCAGAACTGGATTACTGCGTCAGCATGACACAGGCATGACATCAGCAGGTCAAAGGGGCTGGTGCAGAGTCAAACCTGACAGTGGGGTCCACTGGTTAGTGACTCAGATTCTAACAGAAATATCAGCAGGGCTGGGCCCACATGTCAGTGGCTAATCTAGTTAGTTAATTAGTATTAACTGGAATGATTAGCCGGGCGGGGCCCGCGGGTCAGTCAGAGAGGGGGGGGGAGGTCAACGGGTCAGTGGGGTCAAGGCACGCCGGTCAGCGGTCAAATCCCACCGGCGGCTCGACGCAGGCGACCACAGACGCGGCGGAGGGGCACGGAAATGCCGCTCCGGCGGTCAAATGGGTAGCGGAGACCATCTGCGGGGAGCTGGAGCTCACCCGCATCCATTCCCGCAAGCGGCAGCAGCTGGGACGGCCGGAGCTCGCCGGAAATGAGCTCGCGGCGGCGCCGGAGTTCGGTCGAGCTCGGGCTCGAGGCTGTGGTGGCCTAGGCGGGGCAGCGCTAGCTCCTAGGGCTTCTACGCGACGCGGGGAACGTGTTGGTCCCACGTCCGGGACCAAAAGGTCACCGGAGCACCACCGGCGACGAGCGCGGGCGGCGGCGCATGCGGGTGAACGTGGAGCGGCAGCTACGGCCTGCGAGAGGGAGAACGGAGAGGGGGAGTAGGGACAGAAGCATACGGCGATCGCAGCGGTGCAGGCGGAGGGCTCGGAGGAGGGCCGGAGCAAGCAGGGCGGCGGAGGGGATCTCCGGCGGCCGGCGATGAAGAAGAGGTCGGGGTCGGGGCCTCAGGGCACCCGGGGTCGTGTGACTCGTCGGAGAGGTCGGGGGTGAAGTGGCGGAGCTCTTGGGCACCTTGGCTGGGCGTGGGGGTGGCGGTGGCTATGACTACGGCGATCGACGGCGACGGCGGCGGTCGGGACCGAGCTCGAGAGGGAGATAGAAGAGAGGGGAGGGGTCCAGAAGAGTGCGGGAGGGTCGGGGAGGTTGCGTGGCTCGTCCAGAGACCACCAGGCGGCGAGGGGGAGTGATGCAGGCAAGAGGCGTGTCGCTCCCGCCGTGCGCGCGTGCCGGGCACATGCCTCGGCCTCCTGTCGTCGCCAGGAGGACGACGACTGGCAACTGGGCCGGCCCAGCACCAGGCCAGCAAGTGGCCCAGGTAAGCTAACCCTTTTATTTTTCTTTTCTATTTATTTCTGACATTTGTTTTGATTTAATTGCTGAATTAAATCAATTATTTTCTTCTGACATATTTATTTTGCAGGGACCTAGAAATTAACCCAAGCCCCTAAAAATAAACAATCAGAATTTTGGACATATATAAAATATATAATATATATATCCAATTAAATAGCTATTGCATTAATTCCAAATGCCCAAAATAAATACTTATGAGCTCCTAATAATATTGGCCTGATTTTTATCTCTGACCAATATTTTTAGAGGGCCACATGAACAATTTCTTGGACCTTTTTGGAGCAATTTTTATTTGGGTCATTTTCAAAAGGGTTTCTGAGGGTTTCACAAGTCCTCATTTCAATTTCATTTGAAATTTAAACATGATGCAAACCACAAGACTAACCTAGTGCATACCAGAACTAGGGTTGTGACAACTCGCCTCCACTCGAAAGAATCTCGTCCCGAGATTCAGGAGTAGGCGGAAAGAAGGTGGGGTACTCCAGTCGGAGACGATCTTCTCGCTCCCAAGTAGCTTCTCTCTCGGAATGATGAGACCATTGAACTTTGAGGAACTTGATGTTATGACGTCGAGTGACATGCTCTGATTGATCCAAAATGCGAACGGGATACTCTCGATATGTGAGGTTATCTTGGAGATCAAGCGTTTCGTGGTCCACTCCGCGGATGAGATCTGAGAAGCAACGCCTGAGTTGAGAGACGTGGAAGACATCATGAACTTGAGAAAGATGTGGGGGTAGTTCCAATTGGTAGGCAACCTCTCCTCGTTTAGCGAGAATGCGAAAAGGACCAATGTAACGAGGAGCCAACTTGCCCTTGATACCGAAACGATAGGTACCTTTCAAAGGAGTAACCAGAAGATAAGCTTTGTCACCAACTTCATAAGCCACTTCCTTATGATGACGATCATTTTGGCTCTTTTGACGAGACTGGGCTGTCTTCAAATTCTCACAAATGATGCGAACTTGCTCTTCTGCTTCCTGGATCATATCCGGTCCAAAGAATTGTCTTTCAACGGTTTCTGACCAGTTCAAAGGTGTTCGACATCTTCGTCCATAAAGAATCTCAAAAGGAGCTTGCTTAAGACTGGATTGATAGCTATTGTTATAAGCAAATTCGGCGAAAGGAAGACATTTCTCCCAATCCATACCGAATGAGATAACACAAGCTCTAAGCATGTCTTCGAGGATTTGGTTAACCCGTTCCACTTGACCACTTGACTGAGGGTGGAAAGCGGTGCTGAAAGAAAGATGGGTGCCCATGGCAGTCTGGAAACTCTCCCAGAAATGAGAAGTGCAAAGACTACCACGGTCTGAATTGATCTCTAGTGGGACACCATGAAGTGACACTATTCGAGAAATATACAAGTTAGCAAGCTGACTAGCAGTGATACTCTCTCGAACAGGTAGGAAGTGAGCCACTTTGGAGAGACGATCAATGAATACGAAGATAGCATTATTCCCTCTCTTGGTCCTGGGAAAGCCGGTGATGAAGTCCATACCAACTTTATCTCATTTCCACTCAAGAATAGCTAGAGGCTGAAGGGTGCCAGCAGGTCTTTGATGTTCTGCCTTAACGCGACGACAAACGTCACATTTAGCAATGAACTCAGCGATTTCTCTCTTCATCCTAGTCCACCAGAACCTCTGGCGTAGATCCTGATACATCTTAGTACTACCGGGATGAATCGTGAGAGGAGATTCATGAGCCTCTATAAGAATCAATTGCCGAAGATGTTGCTTCTTGGGAACTACCAGCCAGTTTTGGAAGAGAACAACACCTCGGTCATCTATGGAGAAACTACCAGCAATACCTTTGGCAATGTTTCTCTTGATCCGGGTAATTCCGGTATCATGCTTCTGGGCTTCTATGATATGATCCACAAGAGTAGGTTTTGCCACCAAAGTAGAAAGGAATCCCTGAGGAGCAATGTGAAGGTTAAGCTTACATAATTCCTCATGGAGAAGTGGTTGGCCCTGCTGCAACATGAGATTGTTGCAATAGGACTTATGACTTAGCGCATCAGCCATGACATTTCCCTTGCCTGGGGTGTAGGTAATCCCTAAGTCGTAATCGGAGATCAACTCCAACCAACGTCTTTGCCTAAGGTTCAAATCTGGTTGGGTGAAGATATACTTGAGACTCTGGTGATCGGTGTAGATCTCGCAACGATTACCAAGGAGGTAATGTCGCCAGGTCTTAAGTGTATAGACTACGGATGCAAGTTCTAGATCATGTGTAGGATAATTCTCCTCGTGTGGATGCAACTGTCGAGATGCATAGGCAATCACACGACGATCCTGCATAAGAATGCAACCTAGTCCCTGTCGTGAGGCATCACAGTAGATAACAAAGTCCTTAGTGAAATCCGGTGGCACAAGTATGGGAGCAGAAGTCAGGCGTCTTTTCAGTTCCTGAAAACTGTGCTCACATTGTGGGGACCACTCAAACTTTTTATCTTTCTTGAGAAGTTCCGTGAGAGGTTTGGCCACTTTAGAGAAGTTCTCAACAAAGCAGCGACAATAACTGGCTAGACCAAGGAAACTCCTAACTTGTTTAACTGTTTCAGGCGGAGTCCAATCAAGAATGGCCTGAACTCTCTCGGGGTTGACAGCAATGCCCTTACCAGAGATTACATGACCGAGATAGGTCACTTCTGGCAACCAAAATTCGCACTTGGAGAACTTGGCATAAAGGCGGTGCTCTCTGAGTTTTTCTAGAACAAGTCTAAGATGTTCGGCATGCTCTTCCTCATTTTTCGAGTAAATATGAATATTATCGAGGTAAACCACGACGAACTTATCTAAGTACTCCATGAAGATCGAGTTCATCAAGCGGGAGAAGGTGGCTGGAGCATTTGTTAAACCGAAGGACATGACGGTGTACTCGTACTGACCATAACGAGTGGCGAAAGCCGTCTTGGGGATGTCCCCATTTCTAATCTTGATTTGATGGTATCCTAACCTCAAATCCATCTTGGAGAAGACTGAGGATCCAGCGAGCTAATCATACAGATCGTTGATCCTGGGAAGCGGATACTTGTTCTTTACCGTGACCAAATTAACGGCACGATAATATACAACCATCCGATCCGTACCATCCTTCTTCTTGACGTAGAGGACGGGGCAAGCCCAGGGAGAAGAACTAGGACGGATGAAACCCTTTTGCAAGGACTCATCAAGTTGTTTCGTAAGCTCGGCTAGTTCTAAGGGTGCCATTTTGTAGGGTCTCCTAGAGATTGGAGAGGTTCCTGGGATAAGCTCTATAACAAACTCTACATCTCAATCGGGTGGAACACCTGGCAATCCTCTGGAAAGACATCCAGAAAGTCACAGACTACCAGAACATCTTCAAGATCTGGGAGAGGGCTGGAATTAAGAGAATAGAGTTGACGCTTTGCAACTCTAGTGTTGACAGTGACTGTCTTGCCAGATGGGTGTGTAAGCTGAACAGACCTAGTGAAACAATCAATCTTGGCATGATGAGCTATCATCCAGTCCATACCCAAGATGATATTAATATCTGAAGACTTAAGGGCTACAAGTGATGCAAGGAACACAAGTCTGTCGACAAGGATTTCATTACCATGGCTTACACTAGAAGTTTGCCATTTGGATCCAGGAGTTTGAATAAGTAGTGGGGAAGGCATATCACAAAATGACATGTCGTGCAAATGGGCATAACTTTCGGAAATGAAAGAATGAGACGCTCCAGTATCGAATAGAACCGATGCCGGATGACAATTAACAAGGAGTGTACCAAGAACGACATCTGGATCATCATGAGCGTCATTGGCTGAGACGTGATGCACACGTCCATATTCGATGGGAGCTAACTTAACACTGATCATCTTGCGTGATGATTTATAACGTCTAACAGATTTTTCGGACTGGAATGGGGCAACATGGGTCTGAGTGCAAATACGGGCAATGTGTCCCGGTTCTCAGCACTTGTAGCAAATCCTGGAGGTAGGACGTGGACCCGCATTGACAAACGGTCTATCAATAGGCATGGGTGGAGCATACTGCTGAATTGGAAGAGGTACCACACGAGATGGCCTCGGTGTACAACTGGGTGGGAGAACAGAGTTCGGAACCCAAATCCGGCGCTTCTGGAAACTAGTACCGGAGGAAGATCCCAAATCAAGGGCGTGCTTACGGGACTCATCGTAAGTGAGCTGAGCTGTCTCTGCATTGATGGCCTTGTTCACAAGAGCCTGGAATGTGTTGCAATGATGCAAGTGGAGATCACGACGCAGTTTGGGGTTGAGACCCTTTTGGAACCTAGCCTGCTTCTTGGCGTCCGTGGACACTTCTTCTGAAGCATAGCGGGCGAGGTTCTCAAACTCTCGACTATAAGCATCAACAGCCATCTTAGCCTGTGTAAGACTACAGAACTCTTCTCTCTTACGATCGACAAGGGCTTGAGGGATATGATGCTCACGAAAAGCCTCGGTGAAATCTCTCCAGGTAGGAATCTGGTCAGCTGGAATCATGGCCTCATAGTTCTGCCACCAAAGACTAGCAGGACCTTCCAGGTGATAAGTGGCATAGATGACCTTGTCCTCTTCAGCTACATTCGCAGAACGCAGCTTGTGAGTGATACTACGGAGCCAGTCATCTGCATCGAGTGGCTCAGTAGAATGATGAAAGGTGGGTGGTTTCAGACGAATGAAGTCATGGATGGTTGTTGATTCCTTGCACTAATGTGCGGTGTTCTCCTCAATACGTGCCAACAGGCGGTTAGACTCACGCTTGTTTCTCTCCATCTCTATCATTAACTCTGCCAACGAAGGCTGGTCGGGAGGATCCTCCTCATCCCTACCATCTCCGTGGTTCTGTCTACGAGTAGCTGAGCTTCGCTTAACTGAAGACATCCTGAGAAGCGAAACCGAAGACGGAAACATCAACAACTATAGAACGCATAAGGTAGAACAAGAAATTAGTATCTCTCGAACTACTAGGATAATTCCGGCAGCATAACGGCAGTAAAATGCTCAGAATGAGACATCTTGCTAACAAAGGGTAGTTCAACATCTCAACATCATCACTCAATGTTCTGTGATAGTACTAAAACAACTATACTGGAAGAACTTGAAACATGAATAAGACTCTGATCAACCAATCTTAAGGGACTACGGAGTAGTAACTCATGATCCTGATAGACGGAAGAGAAAGCCTAGTTCCTTAACCCCGTAGGAAAGGTAAGATGACTCAGATCAGAAGACATGAGGTATAAGGAGTAAAAAGAGCCTTACGTTCCCTTCCACAATCAATTCCCTTATATAACTAAGGAATTACTAGACTCAACTTCGACCAGTTTGGCTTGGTAATCCTACAGGCAGTCAGGCTCTGATACCAACGCTGTCGGGACCCCGATCCTAAGTCACACCGATCTAGCATGTAATACACCATATCACTTTGCGGCCTCACGCACGGTATCCCCACGGGTGCCACCTTACCTGGCCCGGGACCGTTTGTGCATTTTGGCTCACGTATATGATAGTGTCGCTAGCATCCATATGACAGAGAACTCGGGCCGACATGACCAGTTATAAACCAAAAGTGGCACTAAATTACAAACACAGGCATTCATGACCCAGCAACGAACGTGTCGGTCATCAACGTATGAACCCAAGTTGTAGCAAGCTACAAG
The DNA here is from genome assembly GCA_902687465.1 of Secale cereale. Taxonomy (NCBI): domain Eukaryota; kingdom Viridiplantae; phylum Streptophyta; class Magnoliopsida; order Poales; family Poaceae; genus Secale; species Secale cereale. Next base: position 230,025,528 of record LR738712.1, read on the forward strand.
GACTTAAAGGAACAACGCGTGACATTTCCCCTAAGGGACAGACACATGAACGAAGAAGGACACATGCCAGTCAGCCTAAGTGATCCGGAGCAGTAGCAAGCTACCAAGGCTCAGTGGAAGCACTAGGAGACATTTCCCTGTAAGATAGGCTACCAAGGGTAAACAACTAGATGTCGGATCCCACATATACCAAGCATTTCAATAACATACACACAATATGCTCAATATGTGCAAATACAACATGGCATCACAACAAGACTCTAATAAACAAAGTATTTATTCATTAGGCTCCGAGGAGCCAAGTATTACAAGCATGGGTGTCACGACCCAACATTCAGAGCATACAAGCAACAAGCGGAAGCACTACATGTCTGAGTACAGACATCTACAAATGAAAAAGGCTGAAGAGCCTGACTATCTACAACACTCGTCCAAGATCGTAGCTGAGGTACAAGCTACTTGTCGAAGTCCAAGCGGAACTACTAGTGAGACATCAATCCTATCTGCAAAACATAAATTAAGCAAAAATGAGTACAAAGGTACTCAGCAAGACTTACATCAGATCCTATCATACATGCAGTTGTATCAAAAGGCAAAGTCGGGTTTAGTTGCAGCAAGCCAGCTTTGACTCAGTGGCTATCCTATTCTACGATTGCTGGTAACTCTCTTGAGGTGGCGCACACGAGTCCACTAAGCACCACACAATACACCACTATGTATTCATTCCCGTCTTCCTACGAGAAGGCCATCCATAGCACTCACACTTGTCTTGAGTATTTTAGAGTATCCACTTCAAGTTGTCTATGTACCACGTAAGCATCCAAGAAGTCCATAACCGTGGACCCGGCTATTCGAATAGATCATGTTAACCCTGCAGGGGTGTACTGCTTCACACACGCTCTCGCCACTTATCGCCATGTACATCTCGTGTATATCGGCAACCTTCAAGCGGAAGCCTGGCGAGGGTGTCGGCCACGACCTGACTAACCACACAAGTCTCTCGTCCAAGTTTATCGCCTATTCGGGTTCCATCTGTGGGGAGATCCGGCCGGGGTGTCGCTCACGGCCCCAAATGATGTGCGCAGGGTTCCCAAGCCCACCTCGCCGAGTGGATCTACGCTTGGTACAGCGTGCCACGGTGCCTAGTCTGTCCCAAGCCCACTCGACGAGTGCCACTTGGTAGACTACTAAAACTACCTACAAACACCAGAAACTAGTTGCAACTCCTGGACAGAGATCATGTTGATTAATAAGTCGAGAGGGGTCGAGTTACCGGAACCCAATGTGTGGTATTAACTAGTCATTGGACAACATACTCGGAACTCAGTTCTTAGGGACGGTTCCAGTGAGACAACCCACCATGTACTCCTACATGGCCTCTCACCGCTACCTTTACCAAATCGCGTTCACACGCTTAACCCTCAACATCAGAACATATCATTTCACTCCAATTCATTCCCGATGAATTAGACCTGACACACTCTAAGCAATAGCAAGCAAGGCATGGTAAGATCACAACATGGCTTCAATCAACTCCTACACATGCTAGTGGGTTTCAACTATTTACTGTGGAAAGACAGGTCATGCAGAGGAATGGGTTCAACTACCGCAGCCTAAAGTAGCAGTTGAAGTCGTTGTTGTCCTAATGCAATAACAGGGAGCAAGAGCGAGAGAGAGGTTGTATCGGAATGAACAAGGGGGTTTGCTTGACTGATAAAACAACGTGCAGAGCACTGCTCCTCTGACAGGTACTCTGGATCGGTCTCCGGAGCTGGACCTATCGAGAAGAACGGTGCCGACAATCAAACACGAGCATATGCAACAATATGCTGCATGAATATGGCATGAAGTTATGATGTTGTTTGAGCTAATGCAACTAGCATTTTGATTGGTTGAACTCCATTTGAACCAAGGGTTCAAATGCAACTCTTGAGATAAGCATTTTAAATGCCATTTATGTGTTTTCATAAAAACAGTAGGTTTAACTTCATTTTTCATGCACTAAATGGTACAGATGGATAGATTGAATTTTTCTGATAAATTTTCATATATAAATTATTTCATTCTGAGCTACGGTTGAATTTCTGTGATTTTTTAAAGTTTAAGCCAATTTGTGAAATAAATAAATCATTTAAGATTTATTTAAAAACCAGAACTGGATTACTGCGTCAGCATGACACAGGCATGACATCAGCAGGTCAAAGGGGCTGGTGCAGAGTCAAACCTGACAGTGGGGTCCACTGGTCAGTGACTCGGATTCTAACAGAAATATCAGCAGGGCTGGGCCCACATGTCAGTGGCTAATCTAGTTAGTTAATTAGTATTAACTGGAATGATTAGCCGGGCGGGGCCCGCGGGTCAGTGAGAGAGGGGGGGAGGTCAACGGGTCAGTGGGGTCAAGGCACGCCGGTCAGCGGTCAAATCCCACCGGCGGCTCGACGCCGGCCACCACAGACGCGGCGGAGGGGCACGGAAATGCCGCTCCGGCGGTCAAATGGGCAGCGGAGACCATCTGCGGGGAGCTGGAGCTCACCCGCATCCATTCCCGCAAGCGGCAGCAGCTGGGACAGCCGGAGCTCGCCGGAAATGAGCTCGCGGCGGCGCCGGAGTTCGGTCGAGCTCGGGCTCGAGGCTGTGATGGCCTAGGCGGGGCAGCGCTAGCTCCTAGGGCTTCTACGCGACGCGGGGAACGTGTTGGTCGCACGCCCGGGACCAAAAGGTCACCGGAGCACCACTGGCGACGAGCGCGGGCGGCGGCGCGTGCGGGTGAACGTGGAGCGGCATCTACGGCCTACGAGAGGGAGAATGGAGAGGGGGAGTAGGGACAGAAGCGTACGGCGATCGCAGCGGTGCAGGCGGAGGGCTCGGAGGAGGGCCGGAGCAAGCAAGGCGGCGGAGGGGATCTCCGGCGGCCGGCGACGAAGAAGAGGTCGGGGTCGGGGCCTCAGGGCGCCCGGGGTCGTGTGACTCGTCGGATAGGTCGGGGGTGAAGTGGCGGAGCTCTTGGGCACCTTGGCTGGGCGACGGCGATCGACGGCGACGGCGGTGGTCGGGACCGAGCTCGAGAGGGAGATAGAAGAGAGGGGAGGGGTCCAGAAGAGTGCGGGAGGGTCGGGGAGGTTGCGTGGCTCGTCCAGAGACCACCAGGCGGCGAGGGGGAGTGAAGCAGGCAGGAGGCGTGGCGCTCCCGCCGTGCGCGTGTGCCGGGCACATGCCTCGGCCTCCTGTCGTCGCCAGGAGGACGACGACTGGCAACTGGGCTGGCCCAGAGCCAGGCCAGCAAGTGGCCCAGGTAAGCTAACCATTTTATTTTTCTTTTCTATTTTTTTCTGACATTTGTTTTGATTTAATTTCTGAATTAAATCAATTATTTTCTTCTGACATATTTATTTTGCAGGGACCTAGAAATTAACCCAAGCCCATAAAAATAAACAATCAAAATTTTGGACATATATAAAATATATAATATATATATATATATCCAAGTAAATAGCTATTGCATTAATTCCAAATGCCCAAAATAAATACTTATGAGCTCCTAATAATATTGGCCTGATTTTTATCTCTGACCAATATTTGTAGAGGGCCACATGAACATTTTCTTGGACCTTTTTGGAGCAATTTTTATTTGGGTCATTTTCAAAAGGGTTTCTGAGGGTTTCACAAGTCCTCATTTCAATTTCATTTGAAATTTAAACATGATGCAAACCACAAGACTAACCTAGTGCATACCAGAACTAGGGTTGTGACAGTACCAATGCTGAAACTTGTTGCACAGCTAGTATACCAATGCTGAAACTTGTTGCTCTGGGAAAGCTTACCACACCTTATATATGTTGATACGCCAATGCAACACCATTCAAATAGTACATATATACACTAATCCACTGGCTAGTGGAGTCGCCAGGAGGACGACGACTGGCAACTGGGCCGACCCAGTGCCAGGCCAGCAAGTGGCCCAGGTAAGCTAACCCTTTTATTTTTCTTTTCTATTTTTTTCTGACATTTGTTTTGATTTAATTTATGAATTAAATCAATTATTTTCTTCTGACATATTTATTTTGCAGGGACCTAGAAATTAACCCAAGCCCCTAAAAATAAACAATCAGAATTTTGGACATATATAAAATACATAATATATATATATCCAAGTAAATAGCTATTGCATTAATTCCAAATGCCCAAAATAAATACTGATGAGCTCCTAATAATATTGGCCTGATTTTTATCTCTGACCAATATTTTTAGAGGGCCACATGAACATTTTCTTGGACCTTTTTGGAGCAATTTTTATTTGGGTCATTTTCAAAAGGGTTTCTGAGGGTTTCACAAGTCCTCATTTCAATTTCATTTGAAATTTAAACATGATGCAAACCACAAGACTAACCTAGTGCATACCAGAACTAGGGTTGTGACAGTACCAATGCTGAAACTTGTTGCACAACTAGTATACCAATGCTGAAACTTGTTGCTCTGGGAAAGCTTACCACACCTTATATATGTTGATACGCTAATGCAACACCATTCAAATAGTACATATATACCACTGGCTAGTGGAACAGTGGAGTAATTTTATTATTACGGGGTTGAGTTGTAACGCCCCGGACACACCCGCCGGTGGTCGTTACTCCTGGCGGGATCTAGACTGGCCTCACATATCAATACTAGTCTTTTCTGCGCACTTTGTCCTCACTCGTGCGCACCCGGGAGCTACTTCCCGGTCGGTCACCCATCCTGAAACTACTCCAAGCTGAGCCCGCTTAACTTTGGAGTTCTATCCGAATGGGCTCCCGGAAAAGAAGGAATTCCTTATTGATATGAGTAGTCTATCATCCCTAATAAGCCAGGCCGTCACATACACCCTCACTCAGAGGAACCGACGTCCTCGTCGGGCCACAGGAACGTTCCCTCTTGGCACAACCGTCTGTGCTTCCAGCACAGCACATGTGCCATGCCGTGTGCCACGACGGGTCACAAACGTGATGCACAACATGACTGTAAACTGTCCGCAAACATCCGTGTAACCGCGAGGGTCGGCTCTGATACCAACTTGTAATGCCCTGGACACACCCGCCGGTGGTCGTTACTCCTGGCGGGATCTAGACTGGCCTCACATATCAATACTAGTCTTTTCTGCGCACTTTGTCCTCACTCGTGCGCACCCGGGAGCAACTTCCCGGTTGGTCACCCATCCTGAAACTACTCCAAGCTGAGCACGCTTAACTTTGGAGTTCTATCCGAATGGGCTCCCGGAAAAGAAGGAATTCCTTATTGATATGAGTAGTCTATTATCCCTAATAAGCCAGGCCGTCGCAAGAGTATAATGGTTTTACTGAACTGATCTCCATAAGCTAGCACTTGAAGATTTCTATAAGCATTAACAATAAAAAATGTAAAGGTAACAAGTTTCAGCATTGGTATACTAGTTGGTAACAACATTAAACCAAATACAAAAGGCTGAAGGTAACTAGCATTATGAACTAATGATAGTATAATTTGTTTGCAAACCATGTACCTTGAAGGTATATATCATTTCGAACTCTAGAGGACCTGAAAATTGCTATCCTAATCTTGATAATCGATTAAACATATAACTTGACCAACAGAATCAAAGAGAACAGCCGGATAAGGAGGAGCCTACTCTTGACCTTTCCTCTTGTCTTCATAATTTTTTGTGCAGTTTAACCAAAATAAAATGACATCAGTGCCTTGGCATTTTGGTGACACTGTACAAAAAAGTTGACTTATCTCATGAAAGTGAGGTATGTAAGCTATAAGCATTAATAGTGCCAAAATCTGAAGGTAGTAATAAGTTTCATCGTTGGTATACTGGCTGTGCAACAACATTAGAATGCCTTAGCTGAAGAATCTTTAATATATCCACAATCAATAGCTAACCCTGAAATAATCTACAGACATTAAATGACATTGCTTAAATTTATAGGTGGCACTAGACTGAGTGCGGCATTAGTTAAATGTGGCATCACCTTAGCAGTAGCATTGGTTGACTTTACCGCTGTCGTTATACTAACAGCAAAAGTGTGGCAATAGGAGCTTGGGAGACCCATTCGGATAGTTGGTGCACCAGTACGATGTACCTCGACGGACAAATAGAGTGGTGAGGGAGGTATGGTTGCCCAGAGCAACAAATATCCAGGTAGCATATGTGGATTACGTCTCATTTTTGTTATGTTCAGTCACCTTTTTCCTATGTGAGGACAACAAACCGATCGACTTGGTCATTCTCTATTGCGTTGTCATGCCTTTCTACCCTTCTTCAACCAAGAGACACGAGACTCGTTCCTTAGCTACTGATTCTCCCCTTTTCAACCTAGATGCGGGTTCGATGCCCACTCTCTTGGACAGTATAGTCTCCCTTCCTTTCCTTATTCAACCTAGACATGGATTAGTCTGTGTGAAGTAGGGTTTCCTTCAATAGTGCAAATTAAGGTTTTTGTCTGCGTGACGAGTAGAGCAGAGGATAGCAAATTGGGAAGATGGTGGAGTGGAAAAAGATCCACATGCAGCGACGTGGCAGATGGGGCAATAGAACAAGGGTATGGTTTGAAAAGAGGTAGGATACCTGTGGGTCGGCGAGAAGTGGCTTCGCTCGTGGTCGTCATCCTCCGCACGCACTATGCTAGCGAGCTTGGGGACGGAGGCCATCACGCGCGGGCGCTAGATCTGAGAGAACGGCCTTGTCGTCAGTGCGTGACCTCGCTCGCCGACGACGAGTGCGTCAACGCTGCACCTCCTTTTCTTCCCCGGCGGATCCGTGACCACCGGTGAGGATGGAGAGAGAGGCCGTCTTTTTTAGATTTAGAGATAGGGTGATAGTGTGAGAAGCAACTGGGCATCCCTTAGCAAGAAAGCTCTGAAGCTCCAGCCTATATATCTTTTTTATACTACTTGTACTAGAGGTGGAGTAGTGGTAGAGTAGTTTATATTTTCTCAACAAACAGTACCAGTTAGTCGTGCTCCAAAACTGAACAGAAGGCCATTAAAAAATAAAGGTCGATAACTAATGCAGCACCTCCGGCCAACGCGGCCAGATCGCATTTTGCACGAGAAATTACACACCATGTTTCATTGACATGTGGTCCCGTGTACCAGATGAATGACTCCATGTTCGACCACCGTGATACTAGGTGCGAGCCGAGGAACACTGTAGGAGAGACCCCCCTCATAATTTTCCTACATTGTTAGTTTAATTCATAGTATAGAATGCTATAGGATTTTTTTCCTATGTAATCATGTTTTAATTGGCAATCTAGCATCCACTCCAACTTTTGTTTCACTTCCTTTGATCCTACGACGAGAGTACTTGCTCTAACTGATGTGCCACTGCAAGGGCCGCCTATATGAATTAACCATGCTCTAAAAAGGTGGACTAGCTTTGGCTATAGTAGGACTGTAGGTTCGTAGGTGACCTTGCACTTGGCTCTTCTCCTCTTCCATGAGTCAAACAATAATGATGGTACTACTTCTAGCAATCTGACACCAAATGAACTGCTGCACGTCCACCGCTTGTAAGCAAAAGTTTATCCTCGTGCTGCGAGCCACCGCGCATGCGTTGGCGAGGGAGAAGGCATAGTAAGCAAGCTTCTCGTTGTTCTGCGAGTTGACGGGACACACCAAAGTTACGTTCTCTGTCATTAGTACACTCTTCAAATATATTTTTATTAGTACTTTCTTCAAAAAGGGTCGACCATGTCCATGGCTACCATCCCGTTCTCTGTCTTTGAGTACGTGCACTATTCACGTGCCATCGAGGAGAAAAAATATTGCGTAGTACAAGGTGCCATCAAAGTGCACGACTCACTTACGCACTTCATATCTCCATTTTCTTGCATGACACGCCACCTTGATGCTAGATGTCCCGCGTGTCATGGAGGCAGATAGTATGATTTTGTAAAACGGAGGCATATAGATGTCCTGCATGCTGGCAACAGGATGAACAAAGCTCATGTCTTAAATGAAAGAGTGGGAGAACATAGATTCCCTATGACCGAGAAGGAGCTACAAACATCGGGGTGGAGCGTTTGCACTCATAATATTTTATATTATTCAGCAATATCTAATGCGGCACCTCGACCAACGCGGCCAAATCGCATTTTGCACGAGAAATTACACACCATGTTTCATTGACATGTGGGCCCGTTCCAACATGTTAGTGAGAAGACGGCAAGTCCTTTTGTACAGTTTCCGAAAGGACATGTAGGCCGGGCCGCCTCTTCGTGTATCGTGGCAAACTGGCAACTGTCCACCGACTCTTCGCCTTTCCCTCTCTATTTGGAACTGTTGTTGCACGCTCTTCCTCCCTCCTCCATTTGCGTTCACCCTTCCTTCTGCCATTGTTCGATCGTCTTCTTCATGGAGGGAACAAGCCAGAAAAGACCCCGTTATTCCTGCCCCGATCTGAATGGTTAAGTGGTGGGGGAACTCATTGATTGGTGCGACGTCATCACCTCAGCTAGCATGGCACGTTCGTTCAAGAACATTCTCGACTCAACTAATAACATCATTACAAGGAACCCAAGCGTCCAGGAGCAGTTTGATCTCCCCTATCTTCTTCGCCGTGACCCTGCTGACCGGCGCGGGGACGAGGGAAGCCTCGCCTTGTGCAAGTTGATGCCACTTGATAATGATACGTATGATGTTAAGATGCCATCGCTTGAGGGCAAGCTTTGGGCAAGCGAAAATGGAGATTGGGTTGTTTATATTGGGTACAATTACGAGTGGGAACTTGTGAATGTGTACACTCGTCAGTGGATTCCACTTCCAAAAATCTCCGAGTGTCCTGAGGTTGAGCACACAGATGATCGACGTACGTTTAAATATGATCATGGTTACTGTCGTCTACAGAAGATAGCAATTTCTCGGGTTCCCAGCCGCTCTTGTGTTTACAAGAACTATAAAGTTGTTGTTATCTTTGACAAGTTTGTTGTTGTCCTTCGTGGTTTGACTGGATGGATATTGCTCAAAAATCAGTTTCCATACACAGATGTGTACTATGATGCAATTGAATACGAGAGGCTTGTGTTTGCTGCCACCACTCGTGGCATTGTTTTTTCAAGGGATCCTTATTGTTTCGGTACGTTTGTCTTCCACCATAATTATAATTGTTTCATCCACATGCATGCGAGTTAGCAAGTTTCCCTTCTCTACTAATTTACCTTCTTCTTATGTTTCCAAGGTCATGTGAACATTCCACCAGATATACTTGAATTTTTTTATAACCAAGGGGGAGATGACGATGGTGATGATCACGAGCATGAGGACGAGCAGGGCCCATATGCTCACTGGCGGCTGGCAACTAATTCCAATGGATCACCACTTCTTGTCTATATACAGCCCACTGCTGATGTTACTACTGAGGGAGCAGGTGTTGCCTCCCATGGTCGCACTCTCCGGACCTATTCCAACACCCGTTGCATGGTATTCGGGGTGGATACTAGTGTACTAGCTCCATAACCTTCTCCCTGGTACAGTATTGATTGTCTTAGAGCAAACTCGCTCTTCCCTGGACAAAACTATCCAATGATGGTGAAAGGCGATCGAACTGTTGATGACACAATGTTACTACCATTTATGAGAAGCAACGATATCTATACGTCGGACATTGCGGCGGCTCCCTACCCTGGTCGTGATATAGTAGGCCGCTTTAACCTGGATGATCAGTCCTGCGTTGGTCTCAAGATTGACACTAGCTGGCCCTTCCCAGAGAATCACATGTGGTTCAAAGCAATCATTTCCAACGCCGAGGATTTGTTGAGTTGAAGTTAATTTCATTGCTTGTTATTTGTTGTGTGATGAAAACTTTAGTATTTATATTGTATCCTCGTTGTCGTTGTGGGTTAATGACCTATTGTACGTAATAAAATGATATGCCTGTGATAAACTTACTAAATTGATGAATGGCTTTCGAGTTGCTTCTCTGAGTGGGTACTATGATAAGGAAAAAAATTATTTTCTGAATACATAATTGTACGTGCATTGCAACAAGCTATCGGATGAGGCCAATCAACAATAGTACACTATTTGTAGTAGCTTCACATGCTGCACTATATCTACGTCTACGTACGTAATAAAACAAGTTTTAAACTTGAGACCAGCCACCCATCCTCACAAAGAACACTTTTAAACCTAGCACAGACTCCAGGAAATTTGGCCACAGCGTGAGGTGGGCCATATGTTAATGTGTTCGTTGTACATAACCAGCACCTCGAATCCTCGATACTACTACTATAAGTAGTAGGAGTAGTAGTGTGGCATGGGCAAGAACAAGCATTCACGTCCAGGAGTATGGCACACACCACCAGCACGACTTCCATCTGACACCATATTTGTTGGAGTCCGTGCTTAAGCAATCTCTTCAACCTCGTAGTATCTCTAACTCAGCCATCGCGCGGCGGGCGTGGTGTGGGTTAGTCGGTTTCCTCAACTACGGTCCCACTTGTAAGGCCAACTCCAACGCACGACCCCAAACGGACCTCCGTTTTGTCGTGCGCCAGACGCGCGGACGCATCCCGGCCGTGTACATTTTTCTTTGCAAACACATGTCTTTTTTTATCATTGATTTTTTGGTAAATGGAAATACACCACCAAAATTTTCACTAGAAAAACAAGAACCACAAGAATACATTTTAGAAGATATCCAACTTCCATAACTGCTCCTGTAAGTTGGATTAGTGTCTTCTTGATACATTCATTGTTGATCTGCGGAGGCTCGATCCTGCATGCTTCTTTCTTCTTCGAGTGTAAAGAAGTAGACCCGTCTAGCCTCTATTCTATCAACAAGTGCACTAGTCTCATCTCTAGCCTCTATGCTAGCTCAATATGTCGTTGTACTCTTCTTCCCAATACCAAAACTTGCATCCATTCTACACAATGAAATTTTAAGTTAGCACAACTAGTGTAATCCGAGAGCACAACTGAAGATTTGGTCGAGTTCTTCCTCCTTTTTCCGACACGTGGGACATGCAGCATCCAGGTCATCTCATGCAAGAAAAGAGAGTGGTAGTTGAAGCCACATGATGTGCATCTTGGGTTGAACTGTAAATAGAATCTTACTACTCTTGAGTAACTCCAAAAGTGGCCGCCGAAGATCTTTATTGGACTTGCTTTTCATCACCAGCTAGTCGAGGTGATAGATGTGTAGGTTCAGTGGGTCCTCTTGCGTTTTCACTGACATGTGGGACCGCATATGAGCAAACAGACGATGGGCTCCACACGTCTGCTGGCTGGCTGAGAAAAGAGATAGAGGAGGGCTGAGCATGGACTCCAAGAAATTTGTTCTACGTAACAAGCACCTCGATATAGTGGGATGGCATGGCCCATAACTAGCATTCATGTCTAGTAGTATGGCACACGCCACCCACACGAGTCCCATCCAACACCAATTTTCTTGGAGTCCGTGCTACAGCCATCTCTTCTCCCTCCTTTTTTCTCAGCCATCGCGTGGTGGGCGGGGTGGGTGTTTGCTGATAGTCTATTTGCTCAGCTGCGGTCCCACTTGTAAGTGAAAATGCAACGCAGCATGCATCCCCCCTTCAGTGGCGTGTCAGACCAACCGTGTGGGGGTGCGACGCGAACACGGCAGGCTTTTCCTTTTGAACTTGTAACTTGTAAAATTCGGCTCTGCTCCATGGCGCGACCGATAGATAGAAATAACGATTTTCCCTAGAGTGATGAGAAGTTTGGTTCTGGCGTGGTTCATGCATGGAGTACGTAGGAAAATTATGAAGTTGATGCGAAAGGTAAGATAATTACTAGTAGTACCATATACTACTACCTGGATTTGACGAAAAGATAAAGATACATACGGATCCATCAACGACATCCTCACGCCCTAGTGCACCGGGTCACCAACCAATGTGTGAGGAGCAGCGGTGTTGGCGGCAAGCTCAACGTGCTTCTGAACAATGCCATCCTATCGTCCTCCTCTTGCATGTAGTAGTCCTTGTGGACGATTTGCGCGTAGACGTGGGTGATTATGTCGATGGTGTCTTGCTGCGACAGGCGTTGCGCGGTTAGTGCGACCTCGAAGTGGACATTCTCCGGCGCGACGGCGGGTAGTCGCAGGGCCACCAGTGCGTCGAAGAGGTTGTCACCATAGAGGCCGTTGAGGGTGGCATGCATCACAGAGCCTGGGCGCGTGGGCTGGAGGCGTACGTCAAGGTTGTCCGCGAGCTTCTTGACGATAGTGAACTTGTCGAGGAAGCTGACGAGGACCTCGTCGGATAAGGAGACGAAGCTGTCGTCCAAGCGGCCCCTCGCCCTGGCGGCCTCAAGCACTACCTGGATACGTTCCTCGGTGCCGTGCCGCAGGCCGGCGTCGTGGACCATCTGGCACAGCTGGCCGATGCTCGCGCTCATCGCCTCCATGGGCCATCTGGCACAACTGATCTCGCGATTGGAGTGATCACTCTTGCCCTTCGGTGCGTAGGTGCGTAGGATTTCGTAGATTGGACTGGCGGGAGCCTTTATATGAGAAGTGCAGACTGCGTTGAATTCACGTCCGTGTTGGCCATCTACTCCTCGCCCCTCTACTACACCTGCCTTTGGTTGTATGACAGGTTGGCCAGCTACCCGTTGGGCCCACGTGTCATACTCCCAAAGGCAGGTGCAGTATGTCAATGAAGCTGCGTCCCCCTGCGTGCCCGTGCATGCTTTCAATGACCGAGACTACCAAACATCACATGAAGTGGTTAGTTAATTGCATGTAATCCTATTAAGTAGCCAAATGACATTAAGTTATATAGCCGCTAGGAATAAAACAGTGCACCATGTATTTATTTACAGAGGGAGTAGTACATTTTTTGTGACATGCATTACTAGATATTGCTTGTCAAATACTAAATCTAGATGGACGTGGTATTACTACTAAATCCAGACGGTGGTGCTAGTACTAGTAGTAGTACTACTACCAATGTAGTAGCACTTTACTACCCGTTGGTCAAATTATTATGTGCTGCTCCTCACAGTGAAGTGACAAGACCATACGCCAGAGATGACACCTGAGTATAGGCACCGTGTTAGGCATACCATAGTCAGCCTCACAGTGTGCAGTCACTATCATCATGGCTGTAGACCTAGCCTGCTTACAACTAGCCGTGCTCGACATAATTTCCCGTGCGTAGATGCCCATGCATTGCACAGAACACCAAGGTTGGGGGTGGACGGCGCCGGCAGAGGCCATCGCGCAAGATTTTTCCATGGCCTTCTAGATGTGGTGGGGAGGAGCTGAGGCTGCTTGTGAGAGACAAGGAGTTGTTTGTAAATAGGAAACAAGTGTGGGCATATATTTGCAAAACTGGAGAAGTTTGGTTTGTATGCGTCAGATCTAGATCCGACGGCTATTGGTGAAAGATGGCTGGCACAACATCATCACCAACTCAGGCCTTGTTTTATTCGCAGGATTTTGAAAACACGGGAATAGGACACGAAAATATTACAAGTTTCAAACTTATATTACAAATGTTAGGAGTAATGCTGCACCTACGAAGAGGGAATTACTAGAAATTTTACATAATAACTTTTGTTACTTTAGGTGGATGCAGCCTTATCGTACAAACTAAAATCCACCGCCCTGACAAGTCACTAATGGGCAAAAAACTTTTCGAGTCTCTGGCCACTTGATGTTTCAAAAACAAATTCAGCTTCTGCGGATACTTTGTCATTTAGGCTTAGACGCTTGCGGTGATCAGCACGCCATTCATTCTTGCGCCAGAGAACGCCAAACCTCATTACCTTGACCACACTTGCCCCTAGAACAAACAACCTGGCCAATTTAATCTCAGATGTGCTGCCTCGATAGTCTATCAAATCAATTTATGTATGATGGAGTTCAAGGAATTCGATGAGATTGTTATTTTGCAGCACATTTTTCACTTTCAGGTATTTTTTTATCTGGAAAAGAAGAGAACATATTAGAGCAGCTGGATGTATAAGATTGACATGTCATTAAGAGGTACCAATATCATTCGCTCATACAATAAGATTGGCTGGCTAGTGATATTTTCTCTCTCTCTCTCTCTCTCTCTCTCTTTCTCTTTCCTCTCATTTACCTAGGAGTACATGAAGATCTTGGGCATTTGTTGCCTTCCACTATGTTTCCGATGCCATATTTCGCAAAACTTTGCCACATAATACGCATTGATGTCAAATCAAAATAGTTTGGCACCGCTCTCGTGATGTGGGAGCGTTGGCACCGCTGTGCACACAGACCAACATGTATAAACAAATCAACCAAACCAACTACACCAGCCTCTCACTCTCCGAAACAAGTGTTTTTTATTGCCTCAGTCCTCAATGCGCCCTCAATTTACTAACGTGCGGGGTGCTACCCCGAGTGGTTTCAACTTTGCCTACTTCACCGCGTGTCAGATGGGCCTCTAATTTACTTATTTTCACCCACTGCCACATGGGCCAGCACACGAAGATACAGAACAAGAGCTGACAAGGCAGCATGTGGACTGGTTGACCGGTCAACCAAACAATATACGGAGCTATACGCTAACAAAGTGAGCGTATAATCCGTCGGTATAGAGTGTTCGTGTGAGAGCGGAGGCCCGTGAGAGATAGGCAGATAGCAGAGAGAGAGAGAGAGAAAGCTACTCCCTCCGTATGATAATGTAGTTCCAACATTTTTTAAAAGTCAAACTTTTGAATCTTTGACCAAGTTTATAAAGAAATTACTTATATCTACAATACCAAAGATAAATGATAGTATGAAGTAAGTACATGTTGTGATGAATCTAATGATCTTTCCAGATGTAAATGTTTTCTCCACATATACCTGGTCAAACATTTCTGAGGTTTGACTTTTCAAAACATCCATATGCTTATGGACGTGAGGGAGTCTCTAACTAAAGAGAGAGAGAGAGAGAGAGAGAGAGAGAGAGAGAGAGAGAGAGAGAGAGAGAGAGAGAAATAGAAAGAGTGACTGAAAAAAGTGTGTTTCGTGGGTGAAAGAGACATGGACAACAGTCGATAAAAGTCGAGAAAAAATGTGTGTGTCTTATGCAAACATATCAAACATGCATCTTCGACAACAGAAGCAAGGTGAGGAGATAGTGTGTGGTTGTTTGCAACTGAGAGAGCAAGACCCCTAGCACGTGCCCAAGAGGGGTCTGACAAACAAGGGAGAGAGGTCGAGAGAGATGTACGAAGAAAATACAGACATGGGGAGGAGAGAGTGTATGTTTTTCATAGAGAGATCCCCTAGAGACCATGATGGGACTACATGGGTGGGAGATCGAGTGACAAGGTGTGTGCGTTATAGAAGATACCCCGAGAGATATCGAGATAGACGTATGGATGGAAGGAGACAATACGTGTGTTTCTAATGGCTAGTGAGAGATAATCATACTTAGGGGGGAGTGCTTGCGCCTATGATGGAGTGAGGGATTATGGTACTTATTAGGGGGTTGCGTGTCACATAGAGAGAGAACAAGGGCGGAGAGTGTTGGATGGGTCTATATGTATAGCGCTAGCGATACATGTGTATGTGTGAACTAGGGAGATATAAAGTTTGAGAGAGATTGAGGAGCCCCGATAATGCTGAGTGGTGCGTCGGATAGCTGAGAGGGGGAAAGAGATATTCCATCCGCTCGATAATGCAGTGCATGTAATTTTTTTAGAAGTCAAACTTTGGAAACTTTGATCAGGTTTACATAAATGTAATTTATATATTCAATACCAAAGATACATCATACGAAACTACATCTCATGGTGAATCTAATTTTATATGTTTGACGTTCCAGATGTAATTGTTTTTCTCCACGTACATGGTCAAACTTTGTGATGTTTGACTTTTCAATAAATCAATATGCTATGGACCAAGGAGAGTGCCTATGTCGAGAGGGATCAAGTGCGTGTGAAGGAGAATGAGTAAGTGTGCAAAAATAGTATGTGTGTGAAACAGAAAGTGACAACAAATGATAAATTAGAGAGAGTGTGTTTTTTCGTTTCTTAGGCGAACATATCATGCATGCATCTCCGAGATAGAAAAGCGAGGCGAGGAGATACACGAAGATAACTAGTGTGTGATTGTTTGCAACAGAGAGAGACACCCCTATAGCACATGTCTAATAGAGGTCTGGCCAACAAGGTACAAAGGTCGAGAGGGACACATGGAGAACATGGACGCATGGGGAGGGTGAGAGGGTGTGTTTACGATAGAAAGACCCCCTCGAGATCGTGAGGGGGCTATATGGGTGGGAGATCGAGGGAGGTGCGTGCGCGATATAAAGATGCCCCGAGAGAAATCGAGATAGACCATGCACATGTTTGTGATGAAGACTAAGATTAGCTAGTCATATACATATAGGGGGGACTGCATGTGCATACAATTGAGTGAGGGACCATCATATTTGGCTAGCTAGGCATGAAATTGTGTGTGTGTGTGTGCGTGTGAGATGGAGAGAGAACGAGGGAGAGAGATAGAGTTTTAGATGGGCCTATCGTGTGCGAGTGAGATATGCATGTGTATGTGTGACCCAGGTAGATGGAGAGTCTAGAGATAGGGGGAAGAGCTCCATGACGACGGAGTGGTGCGTGAGAGAGTTACGGTCAATGAGCCAAGGAATTTGTGTGCGTACGATGAAGTTTGCAAGACAGACCAATAGATGGAGTATATATGCATGTGAACTAGAAATACCACCCCCCACGCACACACACAAAGAGAGAGAGATGGAGAGAAAGAGAGAGGACCAACAAGGTTTGTGTGTTGGATGCGTGCGACAGAATTGAAGATTGTCGGCGAGAGAGAGAGAGAGAGAGAGAGAGAGAGAGAGAGAGAGAGAGAGAGAGCAGGAGTCTGCGATAGGGGGAGGTCACATTTTATGCATCAAAGACTGATATAAACCATGTTTCGATACAAACTTGCATTCAAATATTTAAATTGGAGAACATGTTGTCTGCAATCCACACATGAACGGTTATATGCGTATATCAAACAAGTTCATTAATTTGACTTTCAACATGTTCATGGAATACTACAATACCGTACAACATGCTAGTCGATTGAGGCGTTCAATTTTGGATTTAGTTCAGTATTTTGACCTGGTGAACGACCTACTTCATTAAATCGAGATATTTCATTTTGTGTTTGATTCCCGTTTTTTAGTGGATCAACTATTTGTCATATAGTAAATCGCTAGCAACGAGCATGTAAAAACACATTACTCCCAAGCATCATCTCTCCATCTAAAAAAGAAGTGGCAAGCTAATATTTCTAAATTTGATTCGAATCGACTTGGTAAGGTAGACGTGGATGCTCGTTCACCCAAATTTGAACGAACCATTAAACATCCTCTGCTCGGTGGAATTCTCCTTGGCCGAAATGACATGTGCCGAGTAATTCATAAACCATGGTCGGCAAAACACGCTCTCCTCGCCCGAAATAGCTCGCGCCCACTATTTGAAAACACGCTCTCCTCGTCCGAAATCACTCGTTCCCACTATATTTCAAAACACGCCTCCTCGCCCGAAATCGCTCCCGCCCACTATTTGGGGAGAAGCAAAGTTACTCTACTATCCCCGACCCTCGGTACACCGACCCAAGCCGAGAAGCCTAAAGGCAGGGGTAGAACTGTAACTCCCCCTCACATTTCAGACAAATGCGTACATTATTTCACTTGCCTCCCAATTCCCCCCCCCCCCATTCATACCTCGTGGGTGCCAAATCACCTTCTCCCCGGAAGCTCCCTTCTCCCGAGCCGCAAAACCTCAGCCCCTCCTCCATGGCGCCCCCCACCGAACCAATTTCATAGCTGCCCTCCTCCCTAATGCCGGAGACGTTGTCCATTTGCCGTCGTCCATTTGGTCGTGTGCCTCTTACTCCGTGCTGCTGGAGGTGCCTCGACGACGGCCGCGTGAACCGTACCGGAGCCGATTCACCCCCGCTGTTGTTCACGGCGCCAGAGCGGCTCCAACTTCGGATCCGTCCAGAGTCCCGGCGCTGCTTCCCCGTAGACATCAACTATTGCGACATCGATGTTTCCCTGCCGCCGATGGCCACCGCAACCGCGCCGGCCTCACCGACTCAGCAGCTGGACTTGCCTACTTCACCATGCCGCCAGATAGGTCGCACCCTCATCTCAAATCACTTTATTTAGGCGTCAATTGCCTGAATTTTCATTCTAGGACAATCGATTCCCAATGGGAAGCAACACCCCTCGTGGAGGCGAAGCTTCTAGGCTGCCGGTTGGGTGGTGTCTAACGTTAGGGTGCGAGGCCGCAAGTTCGCCATGGAAGTAGCGCTTAGATGGCTATCTTAGAGTTGCGTGGGTTCAAGGTACTACCACCGCCGGATCTGGATGATGGGAGTCTTTGTGGATTGGCCTGGGGGTGGCACAACCACGGCAGTGCGGTGGGGCGGGAAGCAGGGTTTTTGCCGAGGCCACGGATGGCAGAGGCAAGTTGCTCTGCTGTTGGTCGCTAGCTCTTCTGGTAAAATTCCTAATAGTGTCAGCCGGGAGGCACAAGACGGCCATCAAGTCATCCGACGTAGATCGGACAGTACCATAATAAAATAAAATCGTGTGACCCCAATTAAGTCTCAGTCAACAGACGTGTGACCACTCTCGTACCTTGTTGTTGATCTCTTTGTGTATTTCTTCAGATCAAAGAGATGTGTCATTCTTAACATTATGCGTTATCTGCATCTTCATCTACACCATCTTCCGACTCACCGCAGCTGCTCCAATAAAGGAAGCATACACCAGAAGGGAGCTATAGTCCCCACTCAACAATTCCCTGCATCGAATGCGCATGCCCGACATGGACAACCACAACAACTGCAGGGCCATCGACAAGTCAGCACATGATGCTCACTCCTATGGATGGCGGCCAGATAGGTTGTGCCCTCATCTTACTTGTGTGCAACATTTATGGATTTGTTATTCATCTAAGTATGGAAAATAGATTATCACATTTCACTATATATTCATGCTGATCTCTTACAGGTCTTGTTCAGGAGTTAACGTTGTTCCATAGTTTAGCTAAGATACTTGTTCTTTAGGTAACGTCGTTCCATAGTTATCATCCATCAGCCAATGCTATCCCACAGGCTGGTGATAATAGTATTATACCACTTCTAGTATTACCTATTAAACATGCAAGGGGAAGACGGCTATGTTAGAATTTGAAGGGTTACAAACTAGGTCTTCGCAAAAGATCCAAACGCCAGTAGATAATAAACCAACTCCATTTTTCATAGATACTGCTCCAGCAAAGAGAAACCCAACTCCCACTGATAATAAGCAGATTCTAGTGGCCAAAGAACAATTCCGCTCCAGTCCAGCAAAAGAATGTCAACTCCATTCTAAGAAGCGTGTGCATATCCTCGCATCATGAAATCTTATAGCATTCTGATCATATTTTCTACATGTTTCTTACCCATCTCTCTTTTAGAAAATAAGGTTAAATGATAGAAGATTTTCTTCATTGTCATTGTATTCGAGGAAAATATCTTGCGGGAATTCTCAGTGCTCCAATGCTGATGTGAGTACCTGTTGTATATCACTATATTTTTACATCAGCATGTATTTTGTTAATTGGCGTGAATCCAGCCTTTTTCTGATCTAAAATTAGTTCTAGCAAAATGTTAAAGGCGCCAATGTTGATTTTTGTAAAGAAAACTGCCTGGTAGTTTTGCATACTGAGCTGCATGAGTGTACTATCTCATATCTTGCACATTACTGAATTGTAGTGCTGCTCTGGTTGCCCATTCATTCATTGTGTCAATGTTGCTTTCGTATTACTTGCTTTCGTATTACCTTACCTGGCTGATGATAGCTGTGCCATATTGTGTTAATTTGGTGTTGGCTAGTTGCCTAAACGTTCGTTGTGCCAATGTTGCTTTCCTATTATTTGACTTGGCCAATGATAGCAATGCTAGTGTCTTAATTTGCTGCAGGCCATTGAAGATAAGAAGACAAACTCTGAAAACAGCAAGGCAACCCAGTTGTTTCTTTCCAATAAATCTAGGCCAGGTAATATGCTAATAACTCATGATTAATCTTTTTGGTTCCCCTCCTAATTTATGTTATGATGCAGTTGTCGAGACACTCTCCCTTATCAATAATACAAGCCTCCCAAAATCGCCATCTGAATCTGTTCAGTATCCTCTGTCTCGAATTGAATGGAAAAATGTATGTTTGTGAACCAATTATTGTCTGAAGGAATGATGGAAATGGTGGAGGAATCAGAGGTGCACAGTTATGCGACACAACAACTGATCAATGTTTTCAGAGAGAGTGTAGCAAAGCTGCAAGAACTTGCCACATGCTTATGGGCGTCATCCGTGCTGAGGTTGCAGATTGTGATGTTATAAATCGTTAGGTTTTGTTCATTTATTTGCACTGGCATCAATCTTTGATTGCCCAGTGGATGTAATTTCCTGTAATATATGCTGCATGTGCAACTTTTTTCCCTGTATGACGTACCTTTGGTTGATCGGTTCTGGTCCTGTGCATAATTGCTCATCGTAATGGGCTCAAATTATCTAATTTGGCCTAAAGACATGTACGAACTTTAGTGGGCCCATTAAGTTAATGGGCCGTTACCAGACCGAAAGTTAATGGTCGGCCCTCTTAACTCCCGGGTCGTTAACAGGCTGTCATCGAAGCGGGCAACAGGTGGGCCCAATTGATTTCATGGGCCGTTAACAGGCCGCTACTAAGTTCGGGCTACATATGGCCGAACTACACTGTGGGCCTTTAGCAGGCCGAAAGAGACAGCGGGCTTGTACTGGACCATGAAGAGCATGGGCCGCTAAGAGGCCGAAAGTCATATCGTATTGCAATTGGCCCAACTGTGTTGTGGGCCATTAGCAGACCGAAAAAGTAACCGGGCTGGTATTGGACCATGAAGGGCATGGGCCATTAAAAGGCCAAAACTCAGGTCCGACTACAAATGGCCCAACTCGTTTATGGTCCATTAATAGGTTCAAAGGCACACAGGGCCGAGAAATGGCCCAACACTTAAATGGGCCGCTAAAAGGCCAAAACTCGGGTCCGACTACAAATGGCACAATAGATATATGGGCCGTCATCGGGCTGGAAGACACACCGGGCTGGAAATTCGCCCAACACTTAAATTGGTCGCTAAAAGGCCAAAACTTAGGTCTGACTACAAATGGCCCAACTTATTTATGGGCCGTCAACAGGCTGAAAAACACACCGTGCCAGAAATTAGCCCAATATTTAAATGGGTCGCTAAAAGGCCGAAAGGTGTACATCGTGAAGATTGTCCCATCCACTGGCCCGTTAACAGGCCGAAATATCATTGGGCTGTTCTTGAGCCCAAATATATAGCGGGCTGTTAACGGGCTCGAACTAACGATGGGCTGCAATTGTGTCAAATCTTTAACAGGCCATTGACGGGCCGAATTGGCACATCTCATATGGGCCGTGGGCTTAAATAGACCTGACACAAGTAGGCCTTACATGGGCCGACCTGCTATTTTTTTACTCGGCCGACCTTTTTCATCGGAATGGGCCACTGTTGGGCCGTGCCACGTGTCAACCTATCATAGGCGCCACCTCTCCAATGAGTGGATGACATCTGTCCCAACGGTGAGGCAACACGTGTTTCCTCCGGCCAATCATGATTTTACACATGGAAAATCCCCATTGGTCGGGGCTGTTAACGGGTTATCGGATCCAAAACCATACCCGATAGCTTAACGGTGTTCCGTTACGGTGGATGCCACGTATCCGTCACCCTAGATGAAAGCACTTCTGTGACGCACGATTTATCATCATGGAAGTGGACTCTTCCGTGTTGATAATTTTGGTAATGTCATGGAACACTTCTACGACAGCACGGGTATGACTATCTTCATTCTGTCATAAATTTGTCATGGATGTACATGCATGACAGAAAACGTGACCTACTGTGACAAACACGTATCATCACGGAAGTGTACTCTTTTTGTAGTGATAGTTCGGGAGTATTGCCATAGCTAGTATAGCGGATGCTTTTTGAAGGTCTAAGGTAAACGGTTTCCGAAGGTGCCTGGTTATGTGTTGGCAGATGGATACACCTGGATCTAGCACTTGTTAGTTGTGTGTTATACGGTGCTTCCCCTGTATCCCCAACACCAGATTGCATAACCAGAAAGTTTCGAAAATTAATAGGTGGGAATTCAAGTAGCTCTTAGGTAATCTTCCAACGTATGCATGATATGAGGTTGGGGTTCAAGGTCTAGTGGTTCGTTTGTCACTGTCACTTTTACACTGGGGGTTGCATCTTGATGAATCCTTGGCTATGTTGATTCGGGGATGCAATGTCCTTTTTAACGTCGTGCCTGGGGGCCCTCATCACGAAAACTTTGGACGAAACATCTATCATATATTTTTTCCGGCTTATTCTGCAAGCAAAATCCTTTGGTTTGTTTTGAGTTGTGGTTTACGAGTTGCTTCGATGTCAAGTGTTGATTCCATACCTTTCATAATTGGTGTTCTCATATTTCCATGGGAGTGCTAGTCCTTCTTGATCATCGAGACTGTCATGTAAATTCTTCTCAACCGGCGTGCTTCTCTTCCAGTTAACCCGATCCTTTCAATATGTGCAAGACCAATTCTTGGCTTTTCCCAATGGTGTCCGTTTTGTTCGTACCAAGTTGTCTTTGTGTTTCCCCACCCTCCCACCCTTCTTCTTCTTGGAGCCAGAATTTTTAATCAAGTATCCATTCTATTCATGTGAAGTCTCTTCATCCCTTTTTTCATCAATGTTCTTATCTGGTGATTCTCAAGAAGATGCTAAGGAGATACAAGTTCATCATTCTTCATTCTCATATTCTTTTCGGGTGGATTAAATCCAAGCTTTCGGTGTTCATCATATCACTTTCTTCAATTAACATGCTTTCCGTGTTGGAAGTTCTTATCTGAGTATGTATTGTTTATTCACCTCTCTCTATTTTCGTTCTGGAGTGTTCAACATATCTGATAAGATTCATGTTTGCATTCTTATTTCGTTCGAGCTATTTCGAGGTTGTTATCTTGTTCAACTAATTTAATTCAACCGGTGCAATATATTTCAAGCAATCTTTCCGACGGTGTTTCTTTTGAGTGGGCCCTAACCCACAGGTTTATTCCCAGGATCTTACTTGATTCTTATAATTTTTCCGGAGTTATTCTCAAATTCTTTTCAAGTTTGATGTAAGAATGGATCTCTCATCGGTCAAATGTATCCTCTAAGATCGCTTCAAATTCTTGTCATCATTGGTTCAACCTTTTTATTCTTCATTCTGTAGTGCCTCAACAATCCATGGTGGTGTATCTCCTCATCATTCTCACGTGGTGAAGACCGAAGAAGAGTTCTTCTTGAATCCTTACCCGTTCTTCCAAAGATTCATGGTTCTACCTTCATGCCATCTCTTAATTTGTTCTCGATTGCGAGAATTCTTTTCATATCCATCTAAAGCTTTTCATGAGTTTTTTTTCATTTAGATTCCAAGGAGACCAGCATCTTACAATATTTATGTGTTCTCATCACTCACAGCTTGTTCTTCCGTTCTCCTTAATTGTTGTTACTTCTTTTGTATTCTAATTCCTAATTCTTCCGGTGCATCATTCAAGTATTCTCTACTCTGCTCGTGATCCCTTCATCCTTTTGTATCTAAGTTTCCTCAAGTGTCTTTGTTTGTGTTCTAATTCCTTTTGGCGATTCATTCTCTTTTCTTCATTCATTTCAATTCTTACGGTGGTTCACTCAAAATTCAGTTTCCTTTGTTCATATATCAATTCATTCATTATTTTTCGAAATCCTACCTGAGAGTCATTCAAGTCTTTTCTCAAGTTTGCCATATCCCTCTCTTTAATCCTTTTCAATACGAATAAGTAGTATGCTAAATCCGTTGCTTGTCACCAATTTAAATTGGTGAAGGATACGCATAACATAATTATTATTCTTATTTCATGCAAGTGATTTATCCCTTCCTTCGGAGTTTGTTCAGGAGGAAGAAATTCTTGGTTTCAAGTTGTTTGTCTTGTTTCCCGGCGTTCTAAGCTCTCTCAATTTTCTCATTGCAAAGATCCATCTAAATCATTGCAAGGCTTGAATCTTATTCTTTCATCCTTCAATTCTCATCCTTTTTTTACCAGAGTTCTTCATGGTGGTTCATCATGATTTAATTCATCCTCGAAGTGTTCTTAAAAATTCTTGTTGGAGGAGCTCAAGTATTCTTCATCGTGCATTCCGAAGTTCAATTCTTTCTAACTTATCTTTTGAGGTGGTGTTATGTCATTCTTGACAATTTCTTTCATGCTTCATGATTCACAAGTTATCAAGAATGAGATATTTGAACCCATTATTATTCTTTGTTCAGGAGATACTTTCAACCCATCATTTTATTCGATGGAGTTATCTTGGGTTGTGTATCACTTAAAAGCTTTCCCTGAGGATTGTTGCTATTTATGGTGCTTATAAATGACCCAAGTTCTCTATTTATTGTCCTGGTGAAATAAGTTTTTCGTCTCCTTGTTGATCTCAATCCTAATAATTGTTTTTTAGTAGTGGAAGAATTTCACCTCTAGTTTAGAGATGTTTTCATAAGACCACGAGGAGTATATCATTTGATTGTTGATTCTTCAACAACTCCGTTCAACCCTTCTTCGTAAGGTTACTCTTCCAAGTTTATCGTTGGGGTGAACAATATCGTGTTCTTTTCCGTCCATTCTATTCCATTCTTTCATTTCGGAGGCTTGTGATGTTTCTCTCTTCGTCCCGTCATCTCGTTAATCAAGATCATGTTCTTTTCCTTTGTAGTACATTTAGTAGGAGTGTCGTATCCTACATTCACGTTCTCTCATCATATCAAGTTTTGACTCTTTTTTAACCGGACTGTTGTTTGAAGTCTTTTTTACCTCTTGTGCCATATTTTCAATTGTTTTGGAGGCAGTGTGTTGTTGATTTCATCAAGTATCATCAAAACTTGGCAAGTTCCTGTTAAATTCCTTCCATTTTCAGTCGGAGTGATGTCCGAATCATTTTATTCTTATTCCTTCTCCATCTTGTTTTGACCGGAGTGGTTTTTAAATTCTTTTGACATCCGCCAGCTCTTGTTCATGTCTTTCAAGCTACAAGGTTCTCGTAATGTTCCTTATTCCTCTTTGCTCACGGAGTGCTTGCAATCTCATTCATTTCCAGGCTATTCTTTCTTTCAAGTTGTTCAACCTCTCAAGGTTTCAGGGTTTCACTCATTTGTCGAAGAGGCAACTTTGTTTTACCTCTTACTTTTCCGCTTCTATCCGGTGTCATCCCTAGGATCTCGGGTCGAGATCCTCTATTAGTGTGGGAGAGTTGTGACGCACCAAGATCGATGCTCCAGAAGACTTCCATATTTCCGTGATCATCGTGTGTTTCATTTGTGCTTGCTCTATTATTTGTGCATTTCATCATGTCATCATGCCATCATGTCATTTAATTTTTAAAACTTAACTAAATAAATTGCCTGGATCTTCGATCCATTTAAATCAAGGGAAGGGTGATTTCTCTTTACAACATATACAAGTCTCTCAATGTTTAGGGAGCTATAAAAAACGATTTCATTAATTTGGAATTATCAACAACCAACATACAATTCAATTCCTTTGATTCCAAATATTTAAACCCATATTGCTCTCGTTGTGGTCCTTTGATTAAAGTCATTATAGCCGGTTGCCAAATTACACCTCAATCCGAATTTATTTGACCTTTTCAAATAAACTCAAAACCTTTCTTTCTTTCTTTTCTGAAATAGTAAAAGGGAAAGCTATTTTTTCCCTTTCTCTCCCGGGCCGACTCAACAGAACCGGCCCATTACCGCCGGCCACTTCAGCCCAGCAACACACTATCTTTAACCTAGGCCCCGACCTCCCTCCTCTCGATCTCTCCCTCTCCCTCTGCCCGCCGCCATTAGCCCGATCCCACCAATGCACGCATCGCCCGCAGCTAGACCGCCGTATCCCCCTGTCTCCCTCGCGAGCTCGCTTCCTCCCGCAGCCGTCGACCGAGTGGGACCTCACCACCACTGGCCCTCCTACTTCTCCTCCTCGGCATCCAGCCAAGGTCCACCACAACATGGGCAAGTTACCGACCCCTCCGCCTTCCTACACGAACCATCCTAAACGGTCGCTTCGAAGGTATAACCGCCGAGATGACAACCCATGGACCGTATGCATGTGATGTGTGTACGAGATGGTTGCATGTATTTGAATGTTTGCACCATGTTCGAGTTCTCACTTGCACGTTCCTCCTTATTGCCATGCCGGCGTCACATAGGAATCTGGTAACCGGAATCACCCATCATCTTGCATGACTTGCTCACGCCACCCTTCTTTTGCACCGGTCTCTCAACGAGTTACCGGAACACGAATGTTGTTGTGGCATCATTTTTGTTGTCGTTGTCGTGACACCCCCTCTCTTTCCGTCATGGCAACAAATACTCCATGTCATCTTCATGTCAACTTTTAACAAAATTGCATAAAACTTGCAAATGTTATCCGCATCATGATAACAACATTTAAATGGCTAAAATTGGTGTTTGCTTTAATAATTGCTTAATGACATGTGGGGATTTTCCGGAATTGTTGTTGTTGTTTCTAGCCCCTTTTAACCTTCTTAAATTGTTAGTTTACTTATGCGTCACCTCTTGCCATGTTAGTCCACTTTTAACCTTGTTGTGTACATAACCGGGATCAAACTAAATATGTTGATGTGTTGTTTCATCAATATGCAACCCGTTGCATATTGAGCTCCACTTAATTTGTAGTATTGTTTGATCAATTTGCCTTGCCATGCATATTTAAACCGGACATGCATCACACTTGTTTGTGCATTATGTCATGGTTATGTTTTGTTTACCATGTTGTTTGCTTCTTTCCGTTTTGCTTCTCTCGTCAGCTTCGGTTTCATTCAGGAGTTGTGAGGATTCGTTCGACTACGACCGTTTGTCTTCTTCATTGACATGTTCTTCTTCCTAGCAGGATCTCAGGCAAGATGAACATTCCTTGATATCACCTCATATGGAGTAACTTTGGGGTTTATGGAAGTGACCAACTAGAGAGCGACAACAGTCGTTAACATGCATTAAGATTAATCAACAATGAGTGGAATCATGAGTAAGATATAAATCACCATGAACATAAATATTGTGGAGGCTACGTTGATTTTGTTTCAACAACATGCGGGAACATGTGCCAAGTCAAGCCACTCGAATCGTTCAAAGAACGATACCACCATATCATACCACATCACAACCATTTTAATAGCATGTTAGCACGCAAGGTAGACCGTTATAAACTCCTAGCTAATTAAGCATGGCATGAGCAACTATAATCTCTAACTGTCATTGCAAACATGTTTCATTCAGAATAGGATGAATCAGGAACGATGAGCTAATCATATTTACAAAAACAAGATAGGTCGAGTTCATACCATCTTCTCTCATCTCAATCAGTCCATCATATATCGTCATTATTGCCTTTCACTCGCACGAACGAATGGTGTGGATAGTAATAATAGTGCATGTGCATTAGACTAAGCTGGAATCAGCAAACATTTAATACAAGGGAGAAGACAAAGTAATATGGGCTCTTGGTTAAATCAACAATAATGCATATGAGAGCCACTCAACATTTTCATCATGGTCTTCTCCTCTCGACCCACAAAGAAAATAAAAGAAATAAAACTATATACACGGGAAAGTTCCCAACAAGAAAAAGAAGAACGAGAAATCTTTTTGGGTTTTATTTTAATTACTACTACTACAGGTATGGAAAGTAAACTAGCTAAAAGCTACAACTAATTTTTTTCTTAAGGTTTTTCAAACACACAAGAAGAAAAGAAAATAAACTAGCATGGATAGTACACTGAAAAAGTATGAGCACCGACAACTGGCATGTGTTTGTGAACATGAATGTAATGTCGGTGAAAAAATATGTAGTCCCCCAAGCTTAGGCTTTTTGCCTACGTTGGTCTATCGTCACTGCTGGCCTGGCCGATATCCAAAGTCGTAGCTGGGGTTGTACTGAGATGCAGAAGCTACTGTCTGAAGAGCTGCAGCTTGGAGGCGAGCTGCCTCCGTCCTCCTCTCATACTCGTTCGCCTCCTCCCTGGTTATAACATATCTCCTTTTTGCCTGGAAGTTAAAGAAAGTAGGAGTAGGGAGGGCAACATGGACAGTGCGCTGTCTGTCAAAGATTAGTCGGTACTAGAGGAACTATTCATTCCTCTCAAGAAACTGATGGCGAACCATATCACTATAATCTAGATAAGAAGGACGCAACTCCATATCATTTCCATGTATGGGTACACCAAGAAAATTAGCTACACGAGTTGCATAAATTCCACCAAACAAATCTCCACTTGTACCATTATGATGCATCCTTCGTGCAACAATGGCCCCCAAGTTATATTGTATATCACGTAATACCGCACTCTTGAGGACACTAAGATCTAGAATGCACATGTGACAAGCCTCATCTTTACCGTTAATGCATCTACCTATAAAGAGAGCAAAATAATGTATGGAAGGGAAATAAATGCTCCCCATGGTAGCTTGTGTGATTTCACTAGATTCCCCCACAGTGATACTAGCAAGAAAGTTTTTATATTCAGATTTGCGAGGTTCACTAACATTGCCCCACTGCAGGAGTTTACAAGCAGTATTAAAATCTTCTAGGTCCATGGTATATGATTTATCATGAAGATCAAAGAAAACAGTGTAAGAATTGAGCGAGGATGTAAATTTATACCTTCTTACAGATGAATCAGTTAGGTAGTGGTACTGTGGGCACTTATCTGACACAAAGTCCTCAAGATCAACGTTATGCACATACGCATCAAATTCATCCTCGATGCCTGCCTCGACCATAAACTCCTCTAACGGCCATTCACAAGGCTGCACTTCAGCTTCCCACGGTGGTTCATCGTCCGGTCCACGTATCGCGAGCCTTGGTCTTTGCTTCCTTGAGGAACCACCTTGGTACATTTTCCTATGCATTTTTTCCTTTCTGCGAAGAGTTTCTGAAATTTCAGTGACTCAAAATATAAGTGAACCAAAATCAACAAGATTGATTGCAACTACTACCATAAGTGCCTAGAAGCTATATCATGCATTAGTACTACTTTTGACCATATAAATTTTACATGCAAGCTCAAGAATAGGGTCACCTTAGCAGCAAAAATTTGCAATAAATAAAGCACTAGAACAAAAACTAACTGGACCATTGGAGGAGTCACATACCAAAGAACAATCCCCCAAAATAGTTTTGTGACTGGAGCTTTGAGCAAAGAGATCATAAATGGCAGCAAGATGAGCTAGAACATGGGTTTCAGCTATGGGAGGATTTTTTCTCGAGGAAGACGAAGTGAGTAGGTGTTGGAATAAATGGAGGCGGTCCACGTGGGGCCCATGTGGTAGGGGGCGCCCCCCAAGGGGTGGGCGCGACCTGTTCCCTCGTGGCCAAATGGTGGGTCCCCCTGGTGTGTTCTTTGTGCTAGAAATTATTAAATATTCTACAAAAAATCATATTTCATTTTCAGGACATTTGGAGAACATTTATTTTCGGTGTATTTTTATTGCAAGGATAAGTCAGAAAACCGACAGAAAATACTATTTTTTCTTTATTTAGTCTAAATAATAGAAAATAGAAAGAGGGTACAGAGAGTTGTGCCTTCTAACTTCATCCTTCTCATGCTCTTCAAAAGGAATCCACTAACAAGGTTGATCATGTCTTGTTAACAAACTCTTTCCGAATAACATGAAACTGGAGAATTTTAGAATAACACTAGGTCACCTCAACGGGGATATGCATGTCCCCTACAATAAGAATAGCATATTTCTTCTTGATAGCAGGAAGAGGGAATTCAAAACCTCCAATAGTAATCGTTGAATTTTTCGAATAGAATTGATACTGTGTACTTGAGGTTGTTTCCTCGGAATGTGTACCATATTCTCATTACCATTAACATGAAAAGTGACATTGCCTTTGTTGCAACAAATAACAGCCCCTGCATTTTTCAATAAGGGTCTAGTAAGGATAATCGACATACTACCGTCCTCGGGAATATCAAGAATAACAAAGTCCGTTAAAATAGTAACGTTTGCAACCACAACAGGCACATCCTCACAAATACAGACGTGTATAGCAGTTGATTTATAGGCAATTTGCACAGATATATCAGTAGGTGTCTACTTATTCAAATCAAGTCTATGATATAAAGAGAGAGGCATAACACTAACACCGGCTCCAATATCACATAAAGCAGTTTTAACATAGTTTCTTTTAATGGAGCATGGTATAGTTGGTACTCCTGGATCTCCTAGTTTTTTTGGTATTCCACCTTTAAAAGTATAATTGGCAAGCATGGTGGAAATTTCAGCTTCCGGTATCTTTCTTTTATTTGTATCAACATCTTTCATATACTTAGCATAATGATTCATTTTAAGCCTATCAATCAAACACATACGCAAAAACATAGGTCTAATCATTTCAGCAAAGCGCTTAAAATCCTCATCATCCTTTTTCTTGGACGGTTTAGGAGGAAAAGGCATGGGTTTTTGAACCAATGGATATATTTCTTTACTGTGCTTTCTTGCAACGAAGTCTCTCTTATTATAACATTGATTCTTTGATTGTGGGTAATCAAGATCAACAGCTGGTTCAATCTCTACATCATTGTTATTATTAGGTTCAACATCAAAATGAACATCATCGTTATCATTATCACTAGGTTCATGTTCATTACCAGATTGTGTTTCAGCATCAGAAATAGAAATATCGTTAGGATTCTCAGGTGTGTCAACAACATGCTCGCTAGAAACATGCAAAGTCCTATCATTTTTCTTTTTCTTCTTCTTAGAAGGACTTGGTGCATCCACATTAGTTCTCTGAGAATCTTGCTCAACTCTCTTAGGGTGGCCCTCAGGATACAAAGGTCACTAAGTCATTTTGCCCCCTCTAGTCATAACTCTAATAGCATTATCATTTTTCTTATTATTTAATTCATTGAGAAAATCATCTCGTGCTTTAAGCACTTGTTCTACCTAAGAGGTAACCATATAATCACTCAAGTGTTCAACCATATAAGCATGACATTTCAATTGTCTACCAACATAAGCATTGAAGTTTTCTTGTTTAACAATAAAATTATCAAACTCATCCAAGCATTAGCTAGCAGACTTATTACGAGGAATATCACCTTCATCAAATCTATAGAGAGAATTTACCTTCACTACCTGTGTCGGGTTATTAAGACCATGTATTTCTTCAATAGTTGGTAAATTCTTAACATCTTCAACTTTATTACCCTTTTCTTTAATATATATCTTTGCCTCTTGCATATCTTCAGGATTGAGAAATAGAATACCCCTTTTCTTCTGAGTTGGCTTAGGAGTTGGTTCAGGAAGTTTCCAATCATTATCATTACTCCATATATTATTCAATAGCAATTCAACTTGCTCAACAGTTCTTTCCCTGAACACAACCAACACAACTATCCAGGTGGTCTCTGGAAGCATCGGTTAGTCTATTATAAAAGATATCAAGTATTTCATTTTTCTAGAGAGGATGATCAGGCAAAGCATTAAGTAATCAGAGAAGCCTCCCCCAAGCTTGTGGGAGACTCTCGTCTTCAATTTGCACAAAATTATATATTTCCCTTATGGCAGCTTGTTTCTTATGAGCGGGGAAATATTTAGCAGAGAAGTAATAAATCATATTCTGGGTACTATGCACACAACCAGGAGCAAGAGAATTAAACCATGTTTTAGCATCACCCTTTAATGAGAACGGAAATAGTTTAAGGATATAGTAGTAACAAATTTTTCCTCATGAGTGAATAGGGTGGCTATATCATTCAATTTAGTAAGATGTGCCATAACAGTTTCAGATTCATAGCCATCAAAAGGATCAGATTCAACCAAAGTAATTAACTCTGGATAGACAGAGAAATCATAATCCTTATCAGAAATAGAGATAGGTGAAGTAGCAAAAGCAGGGTCGTAGTTCATTCTAGCACTCAAAGTCTTTTCTTTCAACTTAGCTAACAGTTTCTTAAGATCATATCTATCTTTGCCAGGAAAAAGGTCTCTAGCAGTTTCTTTATCCATAACATAACCCTCAAGCACATCAGGCAATTTATATCTAGGGGGAGAATCTTCATCATCACTTACATCAATATTATCTGTTTCAGTAATTTCATTCTCTATAGCCCTAGCAGTTGTTCATCAAGAAATTCACCTGATGGCACAGTATTATCAAGCATAGAAGTAGTTTCATCCTAAGCCTCATGCAGAGTAGAAGTGGCATCATCAATAACATGCGACATATCAGAATCAATAGCAGGTGTAGGTGTCACAAATTTACTCATAACAGAGGGTGAATCAAGTGCAGAGCTAGATGGCAGTTCCTTACCTCCCCTCGTAGTTGAGGGAAAAATCTTGGTTCTTTCATCTTTCAATTTCTTCATAGTGATCAACAGATATAAATCCCAAGTGATTCAAAGAGTAGAGCTATGCTCCCCGGCAACTGTCACACCCTGATTTTCATACCACTTTGCTTAAGCTAATTATCATGTTAAAAATGTGGATTTGCAAAAAAATTTGAGTGTTGTTGACTTTGCTTGATTTGACTTTTGTCTGCTGTTTGCTAGTGCTCTAAAAATCAAATAAATCCTCCAACTCTTATACTTCATCTCCTTGACCCAAAACCTTTTCCCAATGATCATGCCATGTGTTTAGACCAGTATAGAATTTTCTTATAAAAATGTTTTGGCCAAATGGTATTTTCTAAAATTAGTTTTCCAAAAACCCCTGAATTGAGGTTTGCACTGCAAGTACCTTATTTAGGGTGTGAAAAATCTTTCAAAAAGTATATTTGAATCCTATTAGGTATAGGACTCCCAGAAACCACAAAAGTATAATTTTAAAAGTTATTTTTATATTTTATTTAAAAGCTTTTTCTTAATGCCAGAAATAGTCTTTAATAAGGAAAAATTATTTAATCTTTTCAAAAATATTTGCCAAAATTCAGGGAGACTCATAGGACATATATTGTCCATATATAAGAGTTTCAACACATGGTCATGTTCAAAATATTGGTCAAATCCTTCCAAAACCCTTTCTGGATATTTCAAGCTTTTGAAATATTTACAAAGGAAATATTCTCAAAAAATTCCAGGGAAATTCTGTCATGTCATATATGACATATTTGATGATCTTGCAAAGCCTCATGCCTTGAAGATCAAGGTAACATCCTCTAATCCCCTCAAAACCATTCTGTCCATATTTGAAGTTTGAGCAACTCTACATTGCCAAACTTGTCCAAATGCTCTCAAATTTGGTGCACATGCTAGAATGGCCTAATAAGGCATCTAGACCAAATGGAACAAGATTTGGAATAGAGCAACTTGATCAGATCACCCCAAAACCACTTCTGTTCAAATTCAAATTTGAACAACTTTACATTGTCAACTTTTTATCTGGAGCCTCAAACTTTGTGGGCATGTTCATAACCCCAAATGATGATGCTACACCAAGTGGTGCATCAAGGGGAGATGAATTGCTTGACTCAAACATGGTGAAACCATTTCTGTTGATTTCTAGGGTTCACCAAAGTTACATTGGCCACTTTGCCCAAATGAGCTCAAATTTGGTGTAGGGGCCTAATTATATGTGACATTTGATCCTGTTAAGTCCCATGCCAATTGGAAATATTTTGCCTCCCCAAAGTCTGATCAAACACCTTCTGTTCATTTACCAAAACACGTGTTTGGACCCCTTTTACTATTTCCCTTTACCCCAAATTTCTACCACACCTTCCCCTGATCATCCTCTACCCCCCAGTAACTCTCTATGGCCTCAGCTCAATTATTGGAGGGGGTAAAACCCCAATTTACACTGCTGGACAGCAGTTTTCACCCTCTTCTTCACCTCTCTCTTCATTCCAGAGGCTCCCCAGAGCATCCAAGACTGCCTCCCCATTGTTTACTACTCCCTAGCACTACTGGACACTGGGGGACACGGCCTGGAAAGCAAAGACACAAGCATGCCGGCCAAAGGCGCGCTCTGGAGCACGCTACAGTGCACCAAGGCACTGTTGCTCGGCCCTCCCGAGGCTTCCAGGCGGCCTTGGGCAGAGAGACCGTGTCTCCCGAGGTCCCCTCGACGTCCGCAACCTGCCGGGCTCTCAGTCTTATCCCCCCCTGCCCTCCTCCTCTCTCCATGAGCTCGCCCGAGCACGTCCATGGGCGTCGCCCACGGTGCACCGCGGCTGCAGCTATAAAAGGCCTCCCCCCGAGCATCTCTTGCCTCTTCTAGACTCTCCTCCCTCCCGTGCACCTCCTAGACACGCCCCCTCTCCCTCTAAGGCGCTCTTCCTCCCTCCACGGCCGGAGTGCCGCCGCCAGCCACCGCTCGGCATCGGGCACCATGGCCTTTCTCTCCTCCCCCTTCTCTGTTGGCCGGCAGGAGGAGAACCCCAGGACCATGGAGCTACCTCCCACTCCACCCTCCCTTCCCCCTAGCATCTCTGGCACCGCCCCGTGTCGACCCGAAGCCGCCGCCGACGCCTCGGCCGCCCCCGCTCCTGCTCCTCCCGGCCAGCTTGAAGGCCAGGGATGGGCGCAGCTTGCTCCGCTGGGGCCTTCGGTTCGCCGGGCACCACTGGGGACGGCCGGAGCCGCCGGGGAACGGCGCCGGCATCGCCCCTTCCTCCTCCTCTGCGTCGGGCGGGGGGGAGGACGATGAACCCGACAGGCGGGCCCCGCCTGTAAGTGCCACAGGCCCGGTGGGAGCAGCTGACGGGTGCCCCCCCCCCCGATAAGTGGAAGCGCACTTCGGTGGCTGCGCCTTCCTGTGGTGGTGGCGCCCCCTGTAACTACGCCTTCGGCTTCACCACCTCCATCCCGCCGCTGAGCCACTGGGCTGAGCCCAGTAGGCGTTGGTTAGCTGGGCCTCGCCCAGAGCACTGTATAAGGTTGAACCCTTATTCCTTTTCTTTTTCTTTATCCTGTCAACTTCAAAAATGCCTAGATAATTCATTTGAACTCCAAATTGCATGATTCAAATTTCCTATGGCTCCATAAATCATGCTCTATCACATGGTACAACATGCACAGAATTCCAGAGACTTTTCCTACACAAATATTTATCAAATACCCATATTCCATTTTCTGTGATGAACTTTAGAAAATCACAGAGAGCTCAATCTTGACCCAAATGCAGTGATTCAAGTTCCTAGATGCTTGTCATGTCCAAAATTAGTTTTGGAACATTTTTAATAATAGTTTCTGTACCCCACCAAATATTGAGCCATTTCTTCATATTTATCAGCTTTGCAAAATCCTAGGAAATTCATTTCAAATCCAAATCCAGTGAAACCAACTCCTAAATGCTTCTAAAATCATGACTTGATGATGGGTACCTTTGCTCATCATTCAAGGAAATATTTCTGTATACTTCTTCCAAATTCATAAACCCTTGGGTTCCATTATATTGGAATGTTCCAAATCACCCATTGATCCAATACCTATGAAACCACCTTGGTTATTTTTCATATGACCAGAGGTATCCCAGAAAAGTCCAACTCCTTTTTTTAGAGCACTTTTATTTTTGCTTTGATGGTGTTGCTTATTATGATTGTTTCCATCGTTAGTTGACGTAATAAACGGAGTATTCGGAGATGGACCAGAAGGTTTGAAGACTCGGAAGAATAAGGCAAGCAGCCCTTTGACCATGTTCAAGAAACCTTTTTATGCATGTCTCATAGCACCTTATTATTAAATGCATCGGAACCATGTTGAGGTGGAAACCACTTTGGTTGCTACCCTTGTTACTTTACTATTGAAACTTGCATCAAACATGACCCTACCTTCCTATGAGGGTTATGTGGGTGGGAGTAGATAGATGTATGTTATAGTAGTTGGCTACGCAAAATGGGTCGGGGTTATGCATTGAGTGAAACAAGTGTGGTCTGACATACTTGCAAATGACCCAGTGGGTGCCATTAATGCCCCTGGGAGTTGATGAGGAGCTAGGGCACTACTTGGTGAAGAAGTAGTGTGCCGAGGCTTGACGAAAGTGTTGTTTACAGAGATGGATTAGATTTATGTGTGACTACCGTCCCAACCAAACATGCGCAACCACTCTACCCTTACATGGGAAAGGGCATTATTGATTACCTAGGTCGATACTAGCATGGTGCCCGCATTACTAGTGACGGGGTTGACATGAGGTCACTCTCGGGACGGGGTCGTGCTTGGATAGGCGGCCATGACTGTTTTCACAAGGCACCGGACACACCGTTGGTACCCCGTGCTTGTGATATGTGATGAATACGGAGCGAGTCTCCACAAACCTTGAGATGTGAAATGTTTGGCACGGGGCTGCTACCAATCGAGTGGACTCTATGTTAGTGTCGTCTAGGGAAAGGTAGTGATCGGGTGCTTACCCCGGGTACTTGAGGGATCGCGGGTCGTGGATGACACGGAAGTTCCCCGGATCTTGTGGGTAAAGTGTGCAACTTCTGCAGAGTGTCAAACTATTCGAATAGCCGTGTCCGCAGTCAAGGACAGTTGGGTGGTGCTACTTAGACTATGTCCATAAGTTTCTGGGAAACAACACGATTCAGAGATATTGTTGATGTGATTGTGAGAAAGTCTCAATGAGCTTGAACATGAGTTGATTGCAACTCTTTCTCGATATTGATGTCTGTGACCTCCTGATACTTGTTACAGACACATGCATATCCATGTTATATGTTGATCATACTTGCATATGAAAAACTAGCTTTCCGCAAAACTACCAATTTAGTAGTAGAGCCTTGCATAAATTATTCTGTTATCACACTTGGGTTGCTTGCGAGTACATTCAATGTACTCATTGGCTTGCCACTGGTTATTTTATTGGCCAGGCAGGAGAGAACAGGTTACGATGAAGATTTCTTGGTGACGACCATTAGAGCTAGGACGCTTCCCAGTCAGAATGCCTATAGGGTTAAGGCGGATGGCATGGGTCCATGTTGTCATTGAAGAGTTTTCCGCTGCGATGTTATACTCAAGACTTGACCATTATGGTCCTATTTGTGTAACACGGTATGTAAGGATGTAAGACTCTTGTTATTCAGCTTCTGTGTGTTCAGTGAGCTTTGATCTCTGGGATCACTGTACACGTGCATTCGGTGATCACGACTTATGAGTCGGGGTCCCCACAGAGCTGGTATCATAGCCATCCTGACTGTAGGAAGCCTTAGTTAGCATGGTCGTTAGTTAGGGTAAAACTATTTCCAAAACTATTAGTAGATTTCAAAACTATCTATACTTCTCTTCCCTTCTCAGTTTTTCGAAAACTAGGCTATACTTGATCTCTTCCCCTTCAAAACCTTGGTCGCTAGAACCCTTATGCCCCTGACCACTGGATTTTCTGTAATCCTCGTGGAGTGCACCTTGCCAAACACTTACCCACCTCTTCTGAACGCAAGATTGATGACACCACGACAAGACGATACCAACGGAAGTTACATCCTTGATGGATATGGACATAAAGACCCAGAAGATGGGGGACACCCTTGACAAGAGCCCCCAAGAAGATGCAACGTTAGCCTATGGTGACCAGGGTATAGGTTATGCAAAATCATGATATGCATCGCTAATAGAGTAATCATGTCACTACCGTTGTTGTATCGACAACCACCGGTGGACGAGAACCTTGCCATTTGGTCCGCCTCACTATAGTGAGCAGGAAAACGGTTCTCTTTGTCCCCCGCTCTTGGTGTCGATGTTTTCATCAACAAAACCGACATGTTGGACCTCTATTATGCCTTGTTATTGTCATTGCATTTGGATTGCCTACCTGGTACACTCGACGCCCCAGAAGGCACAAGGGATCGTCATGATTAAAGAGATAAGAGAAGACCAAGTCAACGCCAGCTACAAGGAGGTACCTTCACCCCATCACCTCATCAGGCGAGAAGATGTTGAAGATTCTTCAGGCTCAACCCGGATCATTCATCAAGCAACTACAAGGGGCATAGCAACATCCGAGGAAGCTCAGAAGACTGCACGAGGGACAAGTCACGACACATAGTCCGAGAACCCCTAGGGTAGGATGAGTCGTGTACCCCCTATGCGCATTCGAGTCCATATGATGGTTCGAATAGAACCATGATTGTGTGTTATTTGCTTTTATTCGTTTGTGTTTTGATATGAGTCGCGCTTTTGCCCCAGGCAACAAGTGCATGGCTATATCACCTTCCTTGCCTTGTTTCTTTTGTTTCGGCCTTTTTGCACCTGTTTGTTGCACATGCACTATAGAACCCCCTTTAGGCATTTCCCTCCTCTACGCTGCTTCTTCCCTCTATTCTCTCTCTCCCCAATTGAAGACCCGCAAGCCAAGACGCACCAAGGATTCTACCTCGACGGCCAACTGGCACCGAAGACTTCTGCTACAACCTCCGCGATCAATTGCAACCCCGTGGGGTTATGTTTAACCCTCCTGACTAGTAACCCCATTCCTACACTACTAGGAAAAGGCCTATTAATGGCGCACCTAATTTGGCCATTAATGGCGCATTAGTGGTGCGCCATTACTAGCACGCCATTAGTATTTGATACTAATGGCGCACCTCTGGTGCGCCATTAGTATCTGGTATACTAATGGCGCACCTTGGATGCGCCATTAGTGTGCACCTTAGTGCGCCATTAGTATGCCTCCCAGGGGCCAGGTGCTATGGCATACTAATGGCGCACTAAGTATGATGCGCCATTAGTATTATCCGAATAGTAATGGCGCACTGCGTGTCAATGCGCCATTACTATGCTTTGGCATACTAATGGCGCACTGCCAGTTAATGCGCCATTACTATGCTTTGGCATACTAATGGCGCACTTTTCTCTGATGCGCCATTAGTATGAATATTAGGTTTTTTTTTAATATTATTTTTCTGTTTTTTTTTGCACCGATTACAAAATGTATAATTGCACAGAATATAGACAGCACACATCAACAACACATTCATCGAATACAATAGAAGATTAATCTCTGAATACAATTCATCATATTAGTCTCCGAATACAATTCATCGATAATATTAGTCTCTGAATTGAAAAGACCGAACAAAGATAGAACAATATATTACAAGTCTCGAGATCGCGAGTAGCGAGTTTGTCTTCGCATTACAAGTCGATATCGATCATCTAAACTACCATCACATAGAAGAGAGCTGCGGTCGTCACGATGAGCATCATCACGATGAAACTCGTCTTCATCCGGTTCCTCCAACGCTCCCTCCCCTCTCCCGCTAGATAGTGGGCGTATCTAGATTCGGCCTCGGCCCTAGTGGTGTACCCTTTGTAACTGTTACCGCTGAATCGGTGAACCTGTCTCCGACACTCCTCCCAGTCGTCGTAGACTCCGGGAACCTTACCCTTGTACACGACATACGACGGCATCGCTATATATATGCACTAGCCAAACGAAACGTTAGTATCAATTCACAGACAATTCATAAGCAATATATAAGTATGCAACAGAACGATCGAAAGAGAAAAGCAAGACATTAATAGCATCGATTACATCTAAGTTGAACGACTCTCGAAACCAAAGAGACATACTACAAGTTCATTAAAGTTTAATTACAACAAGAGCCAATCGATGTTTCAGAACTAGACACAGCATCACTGCTTTCGACTCGACTCAATGCACCGGAGCGTGGATGAAGCCGCCGTCTATCGTGGGAGTCATGAAATCACGGGCGTTGTCAGCCTGCATTTGTAGCATTGTGTCGATGTCACTGTTCGACGGTTGATTCCTGAGGTAGAACAGCCCCGAGGTACGAAGGACATCTTGGTGGATGATTTCCGCAAACTCCGACTGGATGCGAAAGAAATCTTGTCTGATGTCCGCGTCCTGGATTGCCAACACGTGCGCAGCCCAATCTTTGAGCTTACTCGGTAGCAGAAGTTGATGATGGTCCCGTACGATCGCCCGCATGTGATGGATGGCGTAGTAGGCACCCTTCTGACCGCCAAGCGGCTGCTTGACGCAGCAGAACGTTGTGTTGTGGGAGAACACGTGCTTGCCGTACTTACGAGTTGTCCTGGTGAAGGTGCCTCCAGATTTGGCGTAGCCGGCGAGAACATCATCAAGAACCTTCTTGACATTTGTGTAGTCTACAGCCGACTTACGGTCCGGGTCGAAATACGTGGCCATGGAATATTTGGGGCTTAGTAGGATGAGCGTGCACTGTGTGTCACTGCAGAAAACACGGAATGTTAAAAGAAGAACGATCGAAATCTAAGAATTCATATGTTACGGGGCGGTTGAGGCGGAGGACTTACTCGGGAAAGTAAGGCACGAGGAAGTTATCCTTATCTCGGTTTGCCAGAATGACGCCTCCGAGGTAAGAACTCGCGATTTGCCGGTCCCCAGCGCTGCCCAAGATCTTGGCACGCATGTAGAAGGGGTCGACTATCACGATGTCCGGGGTCTTGTCGTGAATGATCCGCATCTCCATACTCAGCGAAAATAGCCGAACGAAGGTGTAGTGCAGCGGATGAAGGTTCAACATAGCGTGGATGTCATCAAACCGCAGCACGATCGTACCCCCGATGGAGTTATCCACAAAGCCCTTGCCCTCCGGCACCTTGGCCGCGAAAACCGGGTACGCCACATCCTTCTGTGTGAGACGCCGCTTCTCCAAAGAAAGAACACTGTCATGCAAACTCCGCATGGCACCGGTTGCAGCATCGAGCATATTTGTCGGTAGCATCGGCCTACCCGCCACATGCACCCTCCTCATTACATCCTCAGGTGAAGGTGGCCCGTCCTGAGCACGGATCGTACTCGGTGCCGGCTGGCTCGCACCCTTGTTAGTTTTTCTTTTGCGTGCCTTCTTCTTGATCTCCATAATTGGGACCGAGTTCTGCTCAGAGACCGCCTTCTTTAGTGTGTTGGGGCTGATCATATTTCGCACCTCGCCTATCTGAGGCTCGGTGAAATCGGCAGCTGGAGGCGTCTCCTGAGAGCTGAACGGCAGACGACGCCTGTTGCAACTTGGCTTCTCCGCGGTACCGGCTTGATCGCGCACGTCTTTTGTTGGGTTGGGTTCTTGAGAAGGAGCCCCCATGAAGTCATCACCGTACCCATGATCGGCAAAGTAATGATCGACGTTGGCAAATGTATCGTCGTCGTCGTCCTGATCCTGTGCCATATGCATGTTTGGATCCAGTGGCATAGGGATGTCCGGCACCATTGCGGCGGACTTGCCATGGGGACGACTTGGCGCCGGCACCACTGGCGGTGTTGTCTTTGGTGTGGTTTCCCCCGCCCCAAACGAATCTGGCTCTTCGGCCAAAGCAGGGGCCAGCTCAGGCAGGCGCTGAGGGTCATGACGTCATCATCGTCGGCCCCGACGGGTCGAATCGGAGGTAACACGTCGTCGCAGCCTGGCAGCACCCGAACCAGTTGAACCCTAAACAAGTTGGGTGGCATCTGGGTACCGTGGAACAAGGGCTGGCCCGGTTGAACGATTTTGCCCTTGGCGACATCGACCAACTCGTTGTTCACGAAGTCCAGTAGAGTGCACGGAACGTCGGCGGCGCCCTGCGAAAATATGTAGGGCGTCAGGGATGCCCAGTCAAAGGCAAGGAGATGAAGTCCTCGGCCGAGAGAGGCTTAATTAGTTACCGTGATGATGGCGTCGAGCTCGGCTAATGTCGAGGCACCGCCAACGGCGGGCGTGCAGTTGACGGAGGGGCCGCTTGCTGCAGAGGTGCCGGCCGGCGTACACCCGGGTACATTAAGCTCCCGTGCCGGCGTCGGAGACACCAATGCCGCCTCCGCCGGAGACACCAATGGCCCCGCCATCTCGTTCTGCGAGTTGCTGGCCGTGAAGCTGGGAATCGGGGGCGGCCCCTTTTGGCCGCCAGCAATCCACGCACTCAACCCCTCGATCAAGCTAGGCACAATGGCGGTGATCGTCGCTCCGAGCTGTTGTTGCACTTGCTCTTGGACAATCTCCGGAATCCGCGCCACCTGTGCCTTGAGTTCTTGAACCTCGCGCGCCTGGCTTTCCGAGCTGGTCTTTTTCTCCTTTCGCCCACCAGCGTTATAGTATGATGACCATTTTGTCGACAAGCCCTTTGCCGGCCACACGACCAGCTGACGTCGGCTTCTCGAGCTTATCCTTGTTCTTCATTACATTCATCGCCCTATTTAGAGTCATGTCCCAAGGGCCACTCTTAGTCGACCCCGCGCTACTGCTTTCAGTCGCCTGCGGAAGGAATGTGAATCATTTAGAAATTTGGCTTAATTAATTAGAATGCAACCATATGGAGCTAATTACGCGGGGGTGTATTCCTTACCAGAACAAGCTCAAGCGCCCTGGTCTTCGGATCCGTGGTTAGCTCCTTTGTTTTCGGGTCCTTCTTGTACCGGGCCCTGATAAAGTTCCTGGTCTGCTTGTCATCGTATTTATCGAAGAGGGGCGGTAGGCCTTGCTCGGCACGGTCCGCCTCCTCCTTGTCCCATATAGGCTCCGCCACTCTGTAACCGCCGGGACCGAGTCTGTGTTCCCCTAAGTTGAGCTCCCGCATTTCTTTCCCCCACTGACTTGATTCGGAGTGTGAGTCGCTCGAGCAAGTGATCTTGAATTCGTTGTAGTCATCTTCGGTGATCGAAGGATGTTTCTGCTTGATCGTCTCATAACTCTCACCTTTCTTGATCATTATCTTCACATTGGTTTTCCAAGTAGACAGGGCCTTGCTCATCTTCGTGAGGGCAGCATTGTTCACTTCATTCCCTTTGAGGCTTGTGTTATCAAATTGAGCGGGGAACTTGTATCGTTCATGCAGCTTCGTGAAGAGGAGGTTGCGGTAATTCGCGTTGTCAGGATGCCTCAGGTTCTCGCTGTTGATCGAGACGGTGCTCCGGAGAATGCACCCGAGCTGAAGCGAGTACCCCTTGACTATTCGTTCGGGCGCCGTTGGATTCCCGTCGGGGTCCACTTCAGTAACTTCCTCCTTGAGGGTGCGGAGCACGGTCGGGCGCCGGTCCTTCCGTTGCCTCTTCGGTTGGCTGCCATCTGTGTGTGCGCCGCCATCATCAGTGGTGGCATTCTCGGCGGCACCATCAGTGGTGGCATCAGTGGGGTCATCCTCCGCGGTACCATCAGTGGTCTCAGGATCGGTGTGGAAGGCGGCGTCCTCATACAAGTGAGGTTGTTCCTCCATCTCCTGGGAAAGCTCCCAGAATGCCTTCCCGCCCGAACCGCCGGCCTCATCGTTGTTGGCCATGTTTCTCTCTAAATAGGAACAAAGTTTGGTCAAAAAGTTGGTTATTGTCAAGGAACAAGATCATGGTCTCATCATTTAGGGTTTGTCGACACCGGGACATCCTAAAAGCTAAGCTTTTATAATTGAGGGTTTTTCGACGCCGAGGCACCCTAAAAGCCTAAGCTTTCATCATTTCGGTTTTCATCGACACCGAGGCACCCTAAAAGCCAAGGTTTTATAATTAATGGTTTGTTGACACCGAGGCATCCTAAAAGCTAAGATGGGCCTAATCACTTGGCTCTATTGC
Source organism: Secale cereale (assembly GCA_902687465.1). Classification (NCBI taxonomy): domain Eukaryota; kingdom Viridiplantae; phylum Streptophyta; class Magnoliopsida; order Poales; family Poaceae; genus Secale; species Secale cereale. The sequence continues at coordinate 230,069,101 of LR738712.1, forward strand.
CGCCTATGGTTTAATGCAGCTAGAACAAAGGGGCACTTGATCCTACTTAATTAACTACTAAGATACCCCGGCCCATGGATTAGTCACAAGTACCCCATATGTCCTATTTTTTAGCAAAGTCATGCTAAAATTCATGGAAAATTTCAGCATGACCTTTGCTGAAAATAGGACATATGGAGTACCCGAATTTGCCGGAACGGAAGTTAATCGACATTCCGGCAAACTCAAGGGCCTCTCGGGGTACCTGCAAAACTATCACGACACGATGGCCGAAGATAAAACGCAGCCAAAATACCACTGGCATATTACAATTATTGTTTCCGCGCTATTACGCAGATTCAGGTTGCCGCAACTATCACAAATCCAACCGTAAATTTCAGTGAAGATAGTTCACCTTCTATGTGTACATGACAAGAGCAGATCATAAGATAATACTACACCAAATGTGCATAAAAGGCAGTACAGTAAACACCATCTTGTTGATAGCAAGGCAATATAGCAAAAACTTACAACGATACTACTACAGAACTTAAGCCAACATAACTTGCATGTTCTGCGTTCATACCACGGGAGAAGATGAACTTCAAGGATCACAGCATGTCATTTTCTACCCAGCAGCAACCCACTAAACCCTTTTCTACCCAGCAGCAACCCACCAAAGCTGCTTCTTCCACCCAGCTACCCACCAGAGGGCACCAAGGCCTCATCATTCACATATCTAGCTCTGACCAGGACGGCAAAGAGCGTGCTGTGGCCAAGATCAATTTTCTCAGCCTCACAGGTTTGTTTGTGATCCTCTCCTGCGTGCACCTCATCGAGCTCTACTACAATGTGGCATCTGCCTTATTATGTTTGCTTCTTGTGTCAGACTATGTGGACCCCAAGCAGAAGACCGGCGGGGCAGCGCCCGCTCTGTCGAGCGGCAACAAGTCAATGTACACCTTGATGAATGTTGTACAAGCGCTGAATAGCAACCAGAGCTTTGTGCCGTACAGGTAGAGCAAGGTTACTCGCATTCTGCAAGACTCTTTATGCAAGACGAGCGGGGCTGTGGTGATCGCCTGCTTGGTAATAAGCTATACTCAGCATATTCATCTCGTGTGGTGGTGTTTTGTTCTTGCAAGAGGCACGAAAGAGGTTAATTTATATAACAGCACCTTCTTGGCCAGTAGCGGTTTAGGGTGCAATCTTTGTACATTCAGATCTTATAAATTCTTAGGTGCTAGTAGTAAGTAAACAGAACATGTGGTCCAAAATATATTAAGCTACCATTACTTGGAATTAATATTAATGCGTATCATTCATAATTATTTAATTTCATATGTGAATGTAGAGATCACATTACAGCTACAACAGCTACTATTATCTCGCATCAGGCGAGGCTGTGATCCTCTGCTCCTATCTGACTACAGATGAGCACAGAACATCCATATCAAAATAAAAATAATCATGTAGAGATCACATTACAGCTACAAGAAGAGGGGATGAACTAACCGAATTGGGAGGGGATGAACTAACCGAGAAGAGGCAGAGGGAGATGGCGAGCTTGGGGAGGTGGGGATAGACGGCGGCTCCAAGTCTCCGGCGGCGGCTCCAAGTCTCCGGCGGCGGCTCCATGTCTCCGGCGGCGGGGGCGTGTGGGGCGGCGTCGAGCGCTAGGGCTAGGGCTCGGGGGCGCGGGGGGCAGCGGCGTCGTCGAGCGCTAGGGCTAGGGCTAGGGCTCGGGGGCGCGTGGGTCGGCGTCGGCGCGGGCGTCGGCGAGCGCTAGGGCTCGGGCTGGGGCGCGGGGGGTGGCGACGTCGGGGGCACGGGGGCGGCGGCGGAGGAGAGGGGAAGGGGATCGAGGGCGAGGCGAGGGAGAGAGAGGGGGGAGGTGTAGTGGGCCGGGGGGCATCAATATGTATGGGGCACAATACTAATGGCGCACTGCGCCCTGGTGCGCCATAAGTACGTCCATACTAATGGCGCACCTCCCCCTGGTGCGCCATTAGTATATTTTTTATTTCTGCGCGCGAGCCAACAGTTTATCTCCCACCATACCTCATACACATCAAGCCCCCCTAGCTAGCTCGACTGGTCAGCCCCCAGTTCTCCCACCAGGAGGTCCTGGGTTCGAATCCCAGGCTCCACAATTTTTTTTTATGCATTTAAAATGCTTTTTGATACTTATTTGTCTTTAAATATGTTCAAACTTGTTTAAATCATAACAGTAATATTTTTTTATAAGACAGAAATAATTTTTTTAAAAATATCATCAAATTTAAAACAGGGGGAGGGGTGCGGGGGGTCGGCGACGGC